>CM035419.1:110068256-110333256 GCA_020310875.1 Ceratopteris richardii | reverse complement strand
TTTGGGCTAAAATACAATTCTTGGGTAGCCAAATCTATGTGGATGTGGGTCGATTCGCCATATACTTCTTGGTGATCCAAATTTGTTTGGTTCTCATTGATGGAAAGGAAATTCAAGGGTAGGTTGGATCTAGACTCTGATTTTGCCTTTTCTTCTTCTTTTCATGGTCTATGTTGTTGGAGACTGATGTTTCTTTCTGTCCTTTGGGCAACCATACTTGCTTTGTGCCACTTTCCTTGGGTTGCTTATACTACTTTCCTTTTTGTGTTGTCTGGTATGGTCATCGGTTTGGGTTCTTGAGTCATGGTTGACTTTGCCATGGTTGAGGTTGAGAGGTCTGGTTGACACTCTGTTTTGGAAAAGAAGGGAGGTCCAACACTTGCATGACGAATCATCAATGTGGCTAGATTGAGAAGAAGGAAAATAATTGCCAATGGAATAAGACTATAAGTAAATCAAGGAGGAGAGATACCAAATTCCATTTTTGTCATACAAAAGGACATATGAAGAAAGACTACTATGCATTAAAAAATTTTAAAGATAAAAGGAACAATTGTGGCTTTCTCATCTTGCTTTGATATGGGTCTACCTCAACATGTACCTCATATGCTATGTGATAGTCAGAGTGCCATTTCTTTGGCTAAGAATCGAGTCTATCATGCAAAGACTAACCACATTGAGGTAAGGTATCACTTCATTAGAGACCTCTTAGCCAGTGTGCACATTATTCTTGTGAAGGCTCATACTCAAGCTAATGTTGGAGATGCTTTGACTAAAGCTCTACCATAGGATAACTTTCGCAAGTGTTGTCACTTGATAGAGGTTACTTGATTTATGATCTTGCATACTTACTTGTACACTATGTAGTGTGCCCATCTAATTCAAGTGCAAGGTATAGTTTCTATACTTACACTCAGGTATCCTTTGTCATTCTTTATTTTTGTCCCATTCTTCACTTTAGCCATATTAGCCTTTAGTGGGAGATTGTAACTGCTAGTATCCATGTTAAACGCCAAATGGATGCAATAAAATTTTGTATATGTTCCTTAATAAAACATATAGTGGCATGGTCAGCCACATACTATAAGTTTGATTGCACTTGCAAAACCTAGGAAATTTGTGTTCAAAGCCTCTTTGTGTTGTTGGAGTTTGAGGTCTACGGAAGCACACGAACAAACAAGGAAGAAGAAGAAGAAGCTTGGAGCACAACACACAATACTGAATGTACTACCACTAGAATGTACAAAGATAAGTAACACATTATGCCACTAGGCATATATACAAGCCGAGGAAAAAAACCTCCTAAAGAGGGAAAAAAGTGCCCCAGGGGTTCTAGAGTATTTACACACACCACTACATAAATATATCAACAAATCCCCCCTCGGAGTGATGCGGTGAACAAAGAGCTAGCACTCATGTATAAGGAAGCGTCAAGCTATGTGGAATCAATCCACAAAAGGAAGTTACACCAAAGCTTTACGAAAAGCTTCAAACTTCTCCCTAGGCAGAGCCTTCGTGAAAAGGTCCACAATGTTCTCCTATGTGCGAACATATGCCAAGCTGATCTCTCTAGCAGAGAACCTCTTCTTGACATCATGATAATGCACCTCAATGTGCTTAGTGCAAGCATGGAACATAGGGTTCCTAGCAACTGTGAATGTACTCTAATTGTCAGTGAAGATGGTGGTGGAAAAAGACTCACCAATACCCAATTAGTCAAAAGGTGTTTGAGCCACACACACTCAACAGTCGCTGTGAAAGCTTCCGTATACTCAGCTTCACAACTAGAAGTGACCACAATAGCCTGCTTCTTACTCAACCAAGATATACATGAGCTACAAAGCATGAAGCCAAATCCACTAGTGCACACACGAGTGTCATAGCAACCAGCCTGGTCAGAGTCAAAAAAAGCATGTAAATCTAGTGGTAGTGTGCCCCCCTTGGGATAAAACAATCCAAGTAGTCGGGTACCACTTAACTAGTGAACGATGCGCTTAACCACCTACCAATGCTTAACACCTGGGCAATGCATAAGCCTTCTCATCTGTGAGATAGAAAACTGAATATCTGGCTGAGTACTGCATAAGTAAATCAAGCATCCAACAACCTACTGATAGAGAACAACATCAAATGCATCTCCAACATCATGAAGACTCAATCATAAACATGTCTCCATAGGAGTGGCAATAGGTTTACAATCTTCGAGGCCAAAATGCTTCAATAATGTGTCAACATATTTTGTTTGACACAAAGCCATTCCACCATCAACTTGCATAAAGTGATGCCCAAATAATGATGCAAATGCCCCAAATCAGACATCTCAAATGAGGCATGCAAATCATCCTTAAAATCATCAATATGCTTGTCACGAGGACTAGTGTGTTAGGAAAGATGGATGGATGATCCAAGAGATTGAGTAGGTACTGCTAAAATCTGCTTTGTACCAGCCCTCTTTAACTTCAAACTTGATTAGTAGACTTCCTTAGCTTTCCAATGACACCAAGAAATGGCCTATGTCCTTTGGAAATGAAGTGTGCAATGATTGAATCAAAACAGATAACTTTGGAAGTCACAAAGTCAAGAAAACCTTCTATATTGGTCTTCATACCTGCTCAATGTTTTGCTCAGTGTGACCAGCACAGTAGCAATTGATAAACTTCCTTCTAGGGATATTCAACTAGCTTATTAAGCTACCATTTGCAAGTGGAATGATGTAAAATAATGAACTATGCTAAGAGAAATTAATTTAGCAAGATTTGGTATACCCCCGACTTTTTAGGACTGTAGCAGAGATAGACCAGTGAGCACCTCGATGACGATTTCTCTGAATTGGCTGAATGAAATCACTTCAAACTTTTTCAGCATGTAGATGACTTTGATTTGAATTCAACAAGCTTTGAATCACTGAATTTGGTGGAGTATTGACTGAGATATGCCCTTGACAAGTTGACAGACTTTGGAGTAGACTAGCAGAGAATACAGAGATGAAAAATGTAAATGTATCTATAAATTAACACTTGTGTATAATTCCATTGGCATGACTAGCATTGCCTAATGGTGTAGAGAGGTGTAGGCTATGGATTAGTCCTCACACACACTCAATGACAGTAGAATGAAGCTCGGGAGTGATATCTCATCGCGATTTTTCATGTTCACCTTTTATGTGAAATGTGTAAGAATTTGAATTCAAATTCAAATTCTTGGCTCCCTCTAATCAAGCTTCTAAAAACTTGGAGATATTCTCTCAATCAAGTGAACTACCTTTTCCACGAATCATTTGGGTAGGTGATTACAAAAGATTCTAAGTCAAATTGACTTTTACAATGAGGTAAAGTGGTAAGTGATCACTAGCATATGTTCCTATGGTTCTTCATGCATGTAGAGTCTTCATGATATCTTCGAAGCCAAATGTGTAGGCTTGTGGTTCACACCAACAGCTCCCCCTCAAGCCAAACATTGTGGTGTAAGCCAAAATGTGTAGGCTTACACCAACAGCTCCCCCTCAAGCCAAACATTTTGGCTTAAGTCTTCATCCTCAATCTTCAAGTATATCCTGTAATCCAATCATAGATTTGAACCTGCAAAGTTTGGCATTAGCTAGCCCTCTATACTCTGCCTCTGTAGAAGACAATGAAACAGTTGGTTGCTTCTTTGCAGACCATGAAATTGGTTTGTCACCTGCAAAAGAAATGTATCCTGAAGTGCTTCTCCTATCATCCTTGCATCCTGCCCAATCTGCATCTGAATAAACTTTGATATCAATATCTGAAGTGTAAGGAAAATACAAACCATGGTTCTGTGTACCCTTGAGATACTTCAATATTCTCTTGGCAGCCTCTAAGTGAGGTATCCTTGGCTTGTGCATAAATTGACTTAGCACACTAACTCCATATGCAATGTCAATTCTAGTTAAGGTAGCATAGTTCAAGCTACCCACCATACTTTGATAACCTGTAATGTCTTGGACTTCATCTCCTTCATGGGCACTTAGCTTTAGATTCACTTCCATTGGAGTGCTAGCTGCTTTAGCATCCTGCAAGTGAAATTTCTTCAACATGTCCTGTACATACTTCTTCTGAGTAATGTATATTCCTGAATTAGTGTAAACTAATTCAAGTCCCAAAAAATACTTCAATAATCCAAGATCATTGATCTTGAATTCCTTCATCATCTGGCTTTTGATGCTTCTGATTCCATTGACATCATTGCCTATAATGATGATGTCATTAACATAAACACAAAGATAGATTACCTCTGAATTACTTCTCTTAATGAACAGAGAACTGTCAGCCTTACTCATGACAAAACCTTGGTCTTGGAGGTATGTAGTTAGCCTGTAATTCCATGCCCTAGGTGCCTGCTTCAATCCATATAAATCCTTCTTTAATTTGCAAACATAAGTTACCTTCTTAGGGTCTTCATAGCCAAGAGGTTGTGACATATAAACCTCTTTTGAAATCCATCCATTCAAGAAAGCATTCTTGACATCCAATTGGTACATGTTCCAATTCTTTGATGCAGCCACACTAACCAACACTCTGATTGTTGGCATCTTGGCCACAGGAGAAAATGTCTCTTCATAGTCAATGCCTTGGGTTTGTGCAAAATCCTTGGCTACTACCCTGGCCTTGTACCTGTTAATTGTGCCATCAGAATTTCTTTTCAACTTATAGATCCATCTGGATCCTATTACCTTCATGGAGTCCTTCTTGGGTACTAACTCCCATGTATCACTCTCCTTGAGTGCTTCAATCTCCTCATCCATAGCTTCTTTCCATTCTGATTTGGTGATTGCTTCTTCATATGAACCTGGTTCTTCATTTGACAAATCCTTTGCAAGATAAATTGAATGTTTAGTAACAAGAGATGTATCATACCCATATCTGATAGGTTTTTTGCTTTCTCTTTGAGACCTGATTGATTGAGTTGAAGATTCTGGTATGTCCTCAAGCTTCTTCATCTTCATTTTGCCTTTGGACTTCCATGCCTTGAACTCTTCAAGGTTGATTGTATCTTCATCATCTGAACTTGACTCTCCATCCTGAGTAGGTTCCTCCTTTGTAAGTTTTGGAAATTCTTCTTCCAAATCATAGGGTAGTTTGACCTTCCTGCATTCATTCTCATACCAAGAATCATTCTCATCAAAGATCACATCTCTGCTTACCATAAATCCCTTATTGGTAGGGTTATAAAACCTATAACCTTTTTTATTTAAATCATATCCAATGAAAATACATTTTTCAGCCTTGGGATCTAGCTTTCCTCTTACCTGTGAAGGAATGTGTACATATGCTACACATCCAAAAATGTTGCAGTGATCCAATGATGGTCTCTTACCATGCCATGCTTCATATGGTGTCATACCATCAAGTGACTTTGATGGTAACCTGTTTATGAGATAGGTGGCAGTAGAAACACTCTCTGCCCATAGATAGTTAGGTAATGTCTTCTCATTAAGCATAGATCTAGTTGTCTCAACAATTAACCTATTTCTTCTTTCAGCTACCCCATTCTGTTCAGGAGAGTACCTTGTGGTTATTTCCCTTTTGATGCCTTTGTCCTGCAAGAAGTCCTCAAATTCATTGGAGAAGTACTCACCTCCTCCATCTGACCTTAGCCTCTTCAAATTCCTTCCTGTCTGATTTTCAACTAGTGCAAGATATTTCTTAAAACAATTAAATACCTCATCCTTGTGCTTCATAAAGTATAATACAGTCCATCTGCTATAATCATCAATAAAAGACACATAGTACCTTGAACCTGAAACTGAGGGGTCTTTGCTAGGTCCCCATACATCTGTGTGTACAAGCTCTAGATAGTCTTCATGCATATATCCTTTCTTGGAGAAGGGTAACCTGTGAGACTTACCAAATTGACAAGCACCACACTTGTAAATCATATGTTGCTTGGATACATTAGGTATCCCAAGCACACATTGGTCCCTGCACATTTGCTTCAAGGTCCTTTCTCCTATGTGCCCTAATCTCTTGTGCCAAATCTCAAGCTCTGAAAGTGTTTGATCTTTATAACTGTATAATGCAATGTTCTTTGTATCTTCCAACTCAAAAGTGAAAAGTCTACCTGATTTTTCTCCTTTAGCTATCCTTTTGAATCCATGTCTTGGGTCCTCCACAAATGCTCCATATTGATTGAATCTGACTTGCAAACCTTTCTCTACAATCTGACCAACACTCATTAAGTTCTTTGTAATGGTTGGTACATAGAGTACCCTGCTTAACAAATTCTGATTACCATCACAAGTCTTCACATTTCCAACTTTAACTACAGAATGCTTTGTATCATCACTTGTTTGGACTTGGTGTTTACCTTTTGGTTCCTCAATAACCAGCCACATGATTTGAACACCCTGAATCAATATAAAATAAGTGATCATCATTTGTACATGACTTTGAAGTCATGTTCATGATCAAGAGAGAGTCATCCTGCTCCTCTGTGTAGTTGTTGTAGTCCCTTCTAGTTTTGAATCCTCCTTGGTAGTTGCCATTGTACCTTCTCATTTTGAATCCTCCTTGGTAGTTGTAGTTGTTGTTGTAATTGTTGTTGTGGCCTTGATGTTGGTTGAACCTTCCTCTAGACTGTGAGTATCCACCTCTTTGGTAGCCTCTTCCTCTCTGATTTTTGTAATTCCTGTAACACTCATCTGTGGTGTGATTTGATAAACCACAAATGTTACATGGTGATGAGATATAAGGTCTCCCCCTACCTTGCTTACCTCCTCTGCCCCTTCCTCTTGAAGATCTACCTCTCCCTGCATAGTTGGCTTGGGAGATAGAGCCTTCATCTTCCACCCTCTTACTCTTACCTTTATCCTTAGACTTCTTATCAGTTTATAGGGCAGAGATTTGTTACCTTTGGATGTATCTCCATTCTTTGTGAGCTTTGCTTCATGTGTAAACAGTTGTTCCATGAGAGTTGTAAGATCTGGGGTGTGCATATCCATGTAGAGATCCATTGTAGTTGTGAAGCTTTCCCACTTGTCATCAGCCTTGATTCCATTAATTACTGTTGGTGCATTTCAAGCCTTCACATTTGGCTTGGAACCTTGGAAGATTAGCTTGGACAAATTTCATCAAGGCTTCACCTGAAGGAAATGGCATAGGAACCCATACCTATGATTTATTACTTTTACTTTCATTGTAAAAGTCTTAGTGACTTGGCATCTATCTGAAATCAGTTACCTACTTGATTAGTCGTGGAAATTGAATGATGTAAATGGAGAGAATATCTCCATACTTTTAGTAGAGATATTCTAGGGAGCCTACATTTGAATTTCAAATTCAAATGATCTCAGAACTTCTATAAAAGATGAAGTGGAAAAGTCGCGGGTGTGTTACTCATTTTTTAGCTCACTCCCCGAGGCATTCTACTGTTGTAACTGTGTGTGTGTTAGTGCTACTCCATAGCCTACACCACCACACCTCAATTAGCTATGCTTGTCATGCTAATGAGCTTGTATAATCATATCAATCAATAGATATATACACATTCATCATATTTGGTTCTCTGTGTTTTCTACTTCAAGTCTATCAACTTCCAAGGAGCATTTCTCAGTGCTCACTGAACCAAATCAAGAGTTTAATAGCTCGTTGGAACCAGCTCAAGGTCTTCTACAAGCATACAAAATTTCAGAAGATTTCATTCAGCCATTTTTGAGAAATCGGCTTCGAAGTCATCTCTGGTCTATCTCTGCAACTCTCCTAAAAAGTCGGGGGTAATCATAATTTTGCTAAATCAATTTCTCTGGATGTGGTTTATCATTTCTACTCATTCCACTTGCAAATGGTAGCTTATTAAGGTACTTTAATACTCCCAAAAGGAATTGTTTCAATTGCAAGTGTGCTGGTCACACTGAGCATAACACTGAACAGGTATCATTACAGAAATAGCAAGTTTTCTAGAATTTGTGAAGTGCAAAGTTGTCTGTTTTGATTTGGTCATTACACAAATCATTTGCAAAGCACATATATGCTTTCTTGGTATCATTTTAAAGCTCAAGGTGTGTACTAAGCATTTCTGGAATCAAAGGAGGGCTGGTGTGAAGCAGGTATAGCAGCACCAACTCATTTCTTGAGTGCATCCAACCATCACTCCCAACAGTGGTATCAGAGCAAAGAAGGTAAATATGGGTGATGGATTTCCTTCATTCATTGACAAATTGGACAGGAACAACTACCAAGCTTGGTCATTGAGAATGAAGACCTATCTACAAGGCAGAAGTTTATTTGGATACATATCAGGAGATGAGGAATTGCCCTCATTCAAGACTAGAGGACTACCCACAAAGGATGAACATGAAAGACTCAACCAATGGTGTGCAAAGGATGCTTTGGCAAGGTCTTACCTTCTTAACTCTATATCTGACTTTCTTTTACCTCATGTAAGGAATTGTAAGACTTCCCAAGAAACTTGGGAAACCTTGTCAACATACTTTTCTTCCAACACAAGGGCTAGGAAGAATCAACTGTGGATTGAATTCACAACCCTTAGGAAGCAGCCCAAGCAACCAGTCTTAGAGTATGTGACTAAGATTAAAGATGTGGCAGACCAATTAGCAAGCATTGGAGAGGAGATTGAAGAGGAGCAAATAGTCAGGCAAGTAACAAATGGACTCAAGGCAGATGATAAGTGGGAAAGTTTCACCACTGCAATGGACCTCTATATGGACATGCATACCCCAGATCTCACAACACTTATGGGCCAACTTTTCACACATGAAGCAAAGTTTACAAAAGCAGGAGATCAATCAAAAGGTAATAACCCCTCTGCTCTCTATACTGATAAGAAAGTTAAAGATAAAGGCAAAGGGAAGAAACAGGATGAAGAAGGCTCTACCTCCCAAGCTAATTATGCAGGGAGAGGTAGATCATCTAGAGGAAGAGGCAGAGGAGGTAAGTCAGGTAGGGGGAGACCCTACAACTCATCACCATGCAACATTTGTGGATTGTCCAATCATACCACAGATGAATGCTACAAGAACTACAAGAATCAGAGAGGAAGAGGCTACTCAAGAGGTGGATACTCTCAAGGGAGAGGCAGATTCAACCAACATCAAAGCTACAATGGATACAACAATCAATACAACAACAACTACAATCACAACCACAATGGTAACTACCAAGGTGGATTCAGAAATAGAAGAGACTACAACAACTACACAGAGGAGCAAGATGACTCCCTATTGATCATGAATATGACCTCCAAGGCAGGTACAAATGATGATCATTTATTTTATATTGACTCAGGATGTTCTAACCATGTAGCTGGCAATGTGGCACTACTTTCTGATTTGGAAGAGCCCAAGGGCAAACATCAGGTACAAACAGGTGATGACACTAAACATTCTGTTGTTAAGATTGGAAATGTGAAGACATGTGATGGAAACCAGAATCTATTAAGCAGGGTACTCTATGTACCAACCATCACTAAGAATCTAATGAGTGTTGGTCAGATTGTGGAGAAAGGTTTGCAGGTCAGATTCACACAACATGGAGCATATGTGGAGGACCCAAGACATGGATTCAGAAGGATAGCCAAAGGGGAGAAATCAGGTAGATTGTTTACTTTTGAGCTAGAAGACACCAAGAATATTGCTTTGTATAATTACAAGGATCAGACACTTTCAGAGTTAGAAATATGGCACAAGAGATTAGGGCACATAGGTGAAAGAACCCTAAAGCAAATGTGCAGGGATCAATGTGTGCTTGGGATACCTAATGTATCCAAGCAACACATGATTTACAAGTGTGGATCATGTCAATTTGGTAAGTCTCACAGGTTACCCTATTCAAGGAAAGGTTTCATGCATGAAAACTACCTAGACTTGGTACACACAGATGTTTGGGGACCTAGCAAGGACCCTTCTATTTCAGGTTCAAGGTATTATGTGTCCTTCATTGATGACTATAGCAGATGGACCATTTTATACTTTATGAAGCATAAAGATGAAGTGTTTAATTGTTTCAAGAGATATCTTGCACTTGTTGAAAACCAAACAGGAAGAAGCTTGAAGAGGCTAAGGTCAGATGGTGGAGGAGAATACTTCTCCAATGAGTTTGAAGATTTCTTGCAAGAAAGAGGCATCAAAAGGGAGATTACTACAAGGTACTCACCTGAACAAAATGGGGTAGCTGAAAGAAGGAATAGACTCATAGTAGAAACAGCTAGGTCTATGCTTAATGAAAAAAAGTTACCAAATTATCTTTGGGCAGAGAGTGTATCCACTGCCACCTATCTCATAAACAGGTTGCCATCCAAATCACTTGATGGCATGACACCATATGAAGCTTGGCATGGTAAGAGACCCTCTCTGGATCATTGCAAAATCTTTGGTTGTGTAGCATATGTGCATATTCCCTCACAGGTAAGGGGAAGGCTAGACCCCAAGGCTCAAAAATGTATCTTCATTGGTTATGATTTGAACCAAAAGGGATACAGATTCTACAACCCAACAAACAAAGGTTTCAAAGTAAGCAGAGATGTCATCTTTGATGAGAATGACTCATGGTATGAGAATGAATGCAGGAAGATTAGTCTACCCTATGACATGGAAGAGGATTTTCCAAAGCTCACCAAGGAGGAATCAATTCAAAAAGAAGATTCAAGCTCAGATGATGATGATACAATAAATCTTGAGGAGTTCAAGGCTTGGAAATCCAAAGGGAAGATGAAGATGAAGCAACTAGAAGATAAACCAGAATCCTCAACTCAAGCAATGAGGAGATCTCAGAGAGAAAAGAAGAAGCCTATCAGATTTTGTAACTAAACATTCTGTATATCTTGCAAAGGACTTGTTGAATGAAGAACCAGGTACCTATGAAGAAGCAATTACCAAACCAGAATGGAAAGAAGCCATGGATGAAGAGATGGAAGCTCTCAAGGAAAGTGATACTTGGGACTTGGTACCCAAGAAAGACTCTATGAAGGTAATAGGATCCAGATGGATCTACAAACTAAAGAAGAATTCAGATGGAACAATAAATAGGTACAAAGCTAGGTTGGTAGCCAAGGGTTTTGCACAAACCCAAGGCATTGATTATGAGGAGACATTTTCTCCTGTGGCCAAGATGCCAACTATCAGAATATTGGTGAGTGTAGCTGCATCCAAGAATTGGAATATGTACCAATTAGATGTCAAGAATGCTTTCTTGAATGGATGGATATCTGAAGAAGTCTACATGTCACAACCACCTGGCTATGAAGATCCAAAAAAGGTACATTATGTTTGTAAATTGAAGAAGGCTCTGTATGGTTTAAAGCAGACACCTAGAGCATGGAATTACAGGTTGACAACCTACCTCCAAGACCAAGGATTTGTGATGAGTAAAGCAGATACTTCTCTATTTATAAAGAGAAGTAGTACAGAGGTAATCTACTTGTGTGTTTATGTTGATGACATCATCATTACAGGCAATGATGTCAATGGGATTAGGCACATCAAAGGACAGATGATGAAAGAATTCAAGATTAGTGATCTTGGATTATTGAAGTATTTCTTAGGTCTTGAGTTAGTCTACACCAACTCAGGTATATATATCACTCAAAAGAAGTATGTGCAGGATATGGTCAAGAAGTTTGGCTTGCAGGATGCTAAAGTATCTACTACTCCAATGGAGGTCAACCTAAAGCTAAGTGCTCATGAAGGAGAAGAAGTCCAAGACATCACAGGATACCAAAGTATGGTAGGTAGTTTGAACTATGCTACCTTGACAAGAATTGACATAGCATATGGAGTTAGTGTGCTTAGTCAATTCATGCACAAACCAAGGGTACCTCACCTAGAGGCAGCAAAGAAGATCTTGAAGTATCTGAAGGGAACTCAAAGTCATGGTTTGTACTTTCCATATACATCAGATATTGACATTAAAGTTTACTCAGATGCAGATTGGGCAGGATGCAAGGATGATAGGAGGAGCACATCTGGTTACATTTGTTTTGCAGGAGATAAGCCTATTTCTTGGTCAGCCAAGAAACAACCTACAGTGGCATTGTCATCCACTGAAGCAGAGTATAGAGGGCTTGCCAATGCCACTCAAGAAGCTATCTGGTTGAAGCTTCTATATACAGAGTTAGGCCTATATACAAGGCCACCAATCATCTTTGGAGATAACACTAGCTCTCTTCACCTTGCAGCTAACCCAATATATCATGCCAGAACCAAACACATAGAGGTTCATTACCACTATGTGAGGGAGAAGTTACTTAGCAAAGAGATTCAATTGACATATGTGTCTACCAATATGCAATGTGCAGATTTACTCACTAAAGCATTGGATGGAAGCAAGTTATGCAGATTCAAATCTATGATTGGATTGCAGGAAGTAATTGAAGATTGAAGATGAAGACTTAAGCCAAAGTGTTGGCTTGAGGGGGAGCTGTTGGTGCATTTCAAGCCTTCACATTTGGCTTGGAACCTTGGAAGATTAGCTTGGACAAATTTCATCAAGGCTTCACTTGAAGGAAATGGCATAGGAACCCATACCTATGATTTATTACTTTTACTTTCATTGTAAAAGTCTTAGTGACTTGGCATCTATCTGAAATCAGTTACCTACTTGATTAGTCGTGGAAATTGAATGATGTAAATGGAGAGAATATCTCCATACTTTTAGTAGAGATATTCTAGGGAGCCTACATTTGAATTTCAAATTCAAATGATCTCAAAACTTCTATAAAAGATGAAGTGGAAAAGTCGCGGGTGTGTTACTCATTTTTTAGCTCACTCCCCGAGGCATTCTACTGTTGTAACTGTGTGTGTGTTAGTGCTACTCCATAGCCTACACCACCACACCTCAATTAGCTATGCTTGTCATGCTAATGAGCTTGTATAATCATATCAATCAATAGATATATACACATTCATCATATCTGGTTCTCTGTGTTTTCTACTTCAAGTCTGTCAACTTCCAAGGAGCATTTCTCAGTGCTCACTGAACCAAATCAAGAGTGCTTGGAACCAGCTCAAGGTCTTCTACAAGCATACAAAATTTCAGAAGATTTCATTCAGCCATTTTTGAGAAATCGGCTTCGAAGTCATCTCTAGTCTATCTCTACAACTCTCCTAAAAAGTCGGGGGTAATCATAATTTTGCTAAATCAATTTCTCTGGATGTGGTTTATCATTTCTGCTCATTCCACTTGCAAATGGTAGCTTATTAAGGTACTTTAATACTCCCAAAAGGAATTGTTTCAATTGCAAGTGTGCTGGTGACACTGAACAGGTATCATTACAAAAATAGTAAGTTTTCTAGAATTTGTGAAGTGCAAAGTTGTCTGTTTTGATTTGGTCATTACACAAATCATTTGCAAAGCACATATATGCTTTCTTGGTATCATTTGAAAGCTCAAGGTGTGTACTAAGCATTTCTGGAATCAAAGGAGGGCTGGTGTGAAGCAGGTATAGCAGCACCAACTCATTTCTTGAGTGCATCCAACCATCACTCCCAACAATTACCTGCCTCACAATCTGTTCTTCTTCAATTTCTTTTCCTATGCTTGCTAACTGATCTACAACATCCTTAATCTTGGTCACAAATTCTGAAACAGCTTGCTTAGGTTGCTTCCTTAGTGTTGTGAATTCAATCTACAACTGATTTTTCCTAGCCCTTGTATTAGAGGAAAAATATGATGACAAGGTTTCCCAAGTCTCTTGGGAAGTCTTACAATTTTTGATATGAGGTAAAAGAAAGTCAGATATAGAGTTGAGTAGATAAGACCTTGCCAATGCATCTTTTGCACACCATGTATTGAGCTTTTCTTGTTCTTCCTTGGTTGGCAATCCTCTTGCTTTGAATGAGGGCAATTCCTCATCTCCTGAGATGTATCCATAGAGACTCCTTCCTTGTAAGTAGGTCTTCATCCTTAGAGACCAAGCTTGATAACTGTTCCTGTCCAATTTGTCAATAAATGGAGGAAAACCATCTCCCATTTTACCTTATTTGCTCTGATACCACTCTTAGGAAAGATGGATGGATGATCCAAGAGATTGAGTAGGTACTGCTAAAACCTGCTTTGTACCAGCCCTCTTTAACTTCAAACTTGATTAGTGGACTTCCTTAGCTTTCCAATGACACCACGAAATGGCCTATGTCCTTTGGAAATGAAGTGTGCAATGATTGAATTAAAACAGATAACTTTGGAAGTCACAAAGTCAAGAAAACCTTCTATTTTGGTCTTGACACCTGCTCAATGTTTTGCTCAGTGTGACCAGCAAATTAGCAATTGATAAAATTCCTTCTAGGGATATTCAATTAGCTTATTAAGCTACCATTTGCAAGTGGAATGATGTAAAATAATGAACTATGCTAAGAGAAATTAATTTAGCAAGATTTGGTATACCCCCGACTTTTTAGGACTGTAGCAGAGATAGACACCTCGACGGCGATTTCTCTGAATTGGCTGAATGAAATCACTTCAAACTTTGTCAGCATGTAGATGACTTTGAGTTGAATCCAACAAGCTTTGAATCACTGAATTTGGTGGAGTATTGACTGAGATATGCCCTTGACAAGTTGACAAACTTTGGAGTAGACTAGCAGAGAATACAGAGATGAAAAATGTAAATGTATCTATAAATTAACACTTGTGTACAATTCCATTGGTATGACTAGCATTGCCTAATGGTGTAGAGAGGTGTAGGCTATGGAGTAGTCCTCACACATACTCAATGACAGTAGAATGAAGCTCGGGAGTGATATCTCATCGCGACTTTTCATGTTCACCTTTTATGTGAAATGTGTAAGAATTTGAATTCAAATTCAAATTCTTGGCTCCCTCTAATCAAGATTCTAAAAACTTGGAGATATTCTCTCAATAAAGTGAACTACCTTTTCCACGAATCATTTGGGTAGGTGATTACAAAAGATTCTAAGTCAAATTGACTTTTACAATGAGGTAAAGTGGTAAGTAATCACTAGCATATGTTCCTATGGTTCTTCATGCATGTAGAGTCTTCATGATATCTTCCAAGCCAAATGTGTAGGCTTGTGGTTTACACCAACATAGTGAGCAGCATGTCATCAACATACACAACAATGATCAGAAGCACATCATTAGTACACTTAACATATAAGGTTCTTTTAGTTGGACTATTCTCAAAACCTCGTGCAATCAGATAGGCATGTATTTTTCATACCAAGCTCGTGGTGCTTGCTTTAAACCATATAATTCCTTCTTCAACCTGTACATTTGATTTTCGTGCCCTTTCTACACAAAGCCACGTGGTTGAAAAACATACACTTCTTCATGCAAGTCACCATTCAAAAATGATGTTTTTAATGTCCAATTGATGTACATTCCAAACATGATGAGCTGCAAGTGCAAAGATGCTATGAACAGTAGTCATTTAGCATGTAGGAGCAAAGGTTTCATCAAAATCAACGCCTCTTTCCTATGCATAACCCCTTGCAACAAGCTTAGCCTTATGCTTGTCAACTGTTCCATCAGGCTTATGCTTCAGCTTGTATACACACTCAGTGCCAATGGCCTTCTTGCCAGGAGGAAAGTCACATAAAGAACATGTACCATTTTTCAAGATAGCATCATATTCTGATTGCATAACAACCATCCAAGTTTCAGAATTTTGTGCTTCATCAAATGAAATAGGCTCGTTCTCATCACCGAGACTAGAGGCAGCCATAGCATAGCAATCTGATGCAAAGGAGGCACTATGAGAGCTTGAACGAGTACGGTATGACATGGGTGTATCTAATTTGCTATCATGCAAAGTTTGCACCTACCATGTTGGCATAGTTTTTGCCTCCTCAATCTCAACTCTCTCGTCAACAAGTGCATCATGTAAATCTACATTAGAAATGGAATTATCTGCATCACCACATGAAACCTGCAAAGGTTGAGAAGTTGCCTTGTTAGTACTCGCACTAGACCATCCATCTATAAAAAGAGGCAGCAAAGTATCATACATGTTTTTGGAGCTAACGGATGTGTCCTTCGTACATGAAAGTAAAGGATGAATAACATCTTCCACAAAAAAACATCATGGATGACCATAATGTGTTTAGTATGTGGATAATACAGATGATAGACTTTGCTTTCAGAACTATACCCAACAAAAATACACTCTACTGCATTATAATCCAATTTCCTATGATGTTGTTCACGCATGAATGCACATGCTAGATAACCAAAAACACACAGGTGAGCAACAAATGGCTTACGACCATGCCAAGCCTCATATGGAGTGATAGAGGGTAATGCTTTAGTGGGCACATCTATTAAGTACATATGTTGCACACATAACGGCCTCAAGCCAAAAACTATGTGGTGAAGCCTGACTCTTGACCATACACCTCGCCATCTCCATGAGTGAGGTGTTCTTCCATTCAACTACTCCATTCTGTTGAGGTGTATACTGCACTATACACTGATGTTTTATCCTAGTTTCAGCCAGAAATGCATTAAAGTAAGAAGACATATATTCCCCCTCCTCGATCAGAATGGAGGGTGCCCATTTTACATGCTGACAGATTTTTAGCTAAAACTAGAAACTGTTTGAAGCACATAAACACTTCAGACTTTGCTTTCAATGGATATACCCATGCATGCCTAGAAAACTCATCAATGAAAGTCACAAAACAAAAATATTTTCCAAAAGAAGGTGTCATCATAGGACGATAAACATCACTATGTATAAGCCATAAGTTCTAAGTAGCTCAAGCTGAACCATCTTTTGGGAAGGATGAACACTACATTTTGACCAAAATAAAGCCTTCACAAACATGTTTATCGGGTGTCTCAAGTTTGGGCAAAGAGGACACCATTTTAGATTTCCGCACATGTAGCAAAATAGCAAAATTCAGATGACCAAAGCATGCATGTGAAGCTTTGGATATCACATAGCCTGAGAATCATGTACTCCACATGCTGAATCATTCATAGATTTTTCATAGTCTATGAGCTTATACAACCCACGACATAAAATACTAGAAGCAATAATCACGTCGCCATTCGACAGATCATGAATTGTACATCTCTCATCAACAAATTTCACAACCAAGCCAATCTTAGCTAAAGCTGAAACTCATAATAGATTCTTCTTGATCCTTGGCATAAATAGAGCATCGGAAGATGTGAAAGAACTACCATCAGCAGTAGTCAAAATGATCTTATTAGCTCTCATGACAAGATAAGAGAAGTTATTGGTGCATGTAATAGTTTTCCTTGTAAGGGCACACTCGAGTGAAGTGAAGGCACTACGAGGTAATATGTTTGGTTGCCCCACTATCAAAGTATTGGCAAACATCCGAGTCTACCATGGACATACACTATTCATGAGAGGATGGATCAAAGCTGTAATAAATGGTATACACCCATTCTTCATTTTGCACTAGATTAGCACACTCTATTTTTTGTGTATAGGCCTCTACAACAACCTTTCTAGCCTCTTTTTTCTTTGTCTCTCTTTTGCAGCCAATTTTGGACAATTCTTTATAACATGCTCATTTGCTTTACATTACTTGCAAAACAATTTTTGCTTTTTTGTTTTTTTCACTTCTATGTCTTCCTTCTTCGATTGTGTGAAATTAGCATATTTTTGGTTACTAATAGAAGAGCTCCATTTACCTTTTCCCTTCTGACTAGCCAAGAAAGCTTGATCTACAACACAAATAATGGACCTCTTATGCCTAGACTTTGTAACAAAATATAGACTAAATCCTCAAATGTTAAGGCATTTGGATTGTCTTTCATCATCAAATGAAGAGTAGAAGCAAAACTCTATTATAAATCAGAAAGGCCATTTAGAACAGTCTACACAAATGAAGTCTTAGGCAAGACTTCATCAGCAAAAATTAAGTGTTCCTTCAAATCTTTGATCTTTGTTAGAAAACTATCCATAGAATCACCTTCATTCATACCCTCACTCTTCAACTATTTTTGGAGGTAAGCAACATGAGCCTCATTCCTAGCCTCGTACAATGTGGTAAGTGTATCCCAAGCATCCTTAGCTATTCTTCAAAAGGGCATGTGAGGAATAATGGCATGTTTGACAGACAAGGCTATCAATGCATGTGCTTGAGCATTTGTGCTATCCCAACAATTTTTCTCTACAGTAGGTGTAGCAAAAATTGCAACACAAGCAGGAACATGAAAAATATCATCATCTTCAATGCCGTCTACATCAGCTTTAGTACCTGCATTTGCAGGTGTATAGGATGTTTTTCAATACCCTGCACAATATTCCATAATCCTTTTGCGACCAATACATGATGCATCATATAATCCCACAATGGGTAATTCGTACCATCCAACTTATCCTCAATAGCCAACATACAAAATATATCATTGCTTCAGCCATGGCCACTTACTAAAATACCCTGATGCAAAAAAATGACTTTATCTGAAAAAGTTGAATAGTACTACCCTCACGAGTTTTGCTAAACCTGTAACAAACTTCCAGACACTTATACTGGGGAATCAAAACCTTTATATATGTTTGGCATAAAAGGATGAAATAGCCTACACAATCACTATGATAGTGTGTTCATAGGCCAAAACGAGCTCAGATCGTGAATTGAGCATGAAAAAGCAGAGCTTTTTTTATCTCCTAATCACCCTGAGTATGCTTAGCAAATTTCGTGCGATTTTGAGCCTGTGACCGAAGGGGTGTCGACGATGCCCCAGATGAAGCTGCATCCTACTCTGATACCAATTGTTGGAGTTCGAGGTCTACGGAAGCATGTGAAGAACACAAGGAAGAATAAGAAGAAGAAGCTTGGAGCACAACACACAATACTGAATGTATTACCAATAGAATGTACAAAGATAATTAACCCATTAGGGCATTAGGCATATATACAAGCTATGGAAAAAAACCTCCTAAGAAGGGGAAAAAGTGCCCCGGTAGTCCTAGAGTGTTCACACACATCACTATCTAAAATATATCGACATGTCTTGTGCAGTTTTTATATCTAGAGAGTCTGTGTAGAGTACCATGTGTGTCACCCATACTATGATAATCATAGTTGTGAAGCTCTTTTTGAAGGGGAATCTAGTGTGGTGCATATTATCATCACACTACTTCAAGGAAAAGCCAATCGATAAAGGTTTGGGTCAAGAAGCTCTTCCTTTCTACCTCAGCTTAGTGATAAAACTTTGGTAGGAGGACCTAGGTGCCTTGCATGTCCGTGTACACCTTATATTCACAGTCATCAAGAATTAAGGTGTTCTTTTCATTAAAAGCATCGTATTTTCTCCATAATAAATCAAGGCTTTTATGGTAAACCATTCTCTTCTTCACCATATCTCGCGTAATGATTTCGGGAGAAATTTATTGCAATAGAACTGATGCGCTTCGTAAAAACAATGCCCATAATTTTTTCTACTTTCCTTTGCATGTTTGTGCTCTAGATGAAGACATGGAAAAACATGAGAGACCATCTAGAAAAGCATGGCTATCCTCATGATAAAGGACATACAAATTGTTATGAATAACATAACGTTTGAAATCTTGTGAATATATGGGAGAGTAGTCTCAATGCCGAGGTTCAATTTCCTTCAACAAAATCCCATTCACGTTAAGAACGAGTTCCATTTTATCATTTGCAAGCAGTTTCGGTATATAGATATGGTTATAACCAAGTCGGGTCACCTCGTTAGATGGGTGATTACATGTGATGCTTCATATACCCTCTTCAGCTTTATTACAAGCTTGTCCATTCTTCTAGTTCTTTGAATTCGTTCCCATAAATGTCTCCTTATTTGACGACAAATCTTCTTAGCAAAAAAAAAAACTCTTGCGATCCTCCATCTGGAAAAACTTTCATGCTCAGGTGTGGGTACTCCAACCAATGCCAATGCCATAGAATAAACACAATGGCTTTAAGACTTTCAAATAGAAAATGTCAAAAATTAGTGAAAGAGTAGGAATCAATGATAATATTTAAAGTTCGTGCCACTAGCTATTTCAACACATTCAAGTTACTTGGTATGCCTATCACTCAAATATGCCCATAAAGATAGAATGCTTACCAATCAAATATGTCACTAAGGACATAACATTAATGATGATAATTAGCATTGTCACAATTCTAAAAAAACATGTGACATGTGCTGGGCCGTCAACACATAAAGGACCTGCCTACACAGCGACACTTCGCAAGAAGCCACCTTCCCAATTGGTGAGAAGACAGCACGTAGTTCTGTGTCACCAATGGATTCATGAAGCCCCTTGACAAAAATCTTGCCTATACAACTTTCCTCGGATGGATTTGCGTTTGAGTCACATATTAAAATTCTAATGGGCATTCCATTGACCAGTGTGTTCTCTAGAGATCGAGAAGCTTGAACAATGGATTTTCTATCCACAGAGGGTTGGAAATGAACAATCGCGTTGCAAACGGAGTTCGTCGAAACTGATGGGCGAATTATGTGAATAGAAGCAACTGGACCGAACCCAGAAAACATGTCGTGAAGATGGGCTTCCTCTGTTCTAGAATCGAGCCCGCTGATATGTAAGAGGATGGTTTGAGAACTCACTTCATTCGCCATCGTCTTCGTCTTTCGATGTTTCCGGATGCGAGAACAATGCTATACTCGGACAATCTTCGACAGAGAGAATTCTGCGCCAACAGAACACAACAACAGGTCGCGTTGCTTCAGCTCGTGCTCTTGAATAACAACGCCGTGCTCGAGTTATAACCACCGCCGCACTTGACAGCCCAGAGGTGATACTGGCGGAGTCGAGGTTCAGCTTGCTTATTTATTGGCGATGCTCGTTGCTTTTCGTTTATGGAAAAGCAGGTGCGTTTGCTTTCGGGAAGTCGTTCAAATTTATGGACGATCTTCATTGCCTTCTGCTATATCAAAAAGCACCTGCGTTTCGTTTCCCATAAGCTTTTCGCATAAGCCTTTGGTTTCAAAACAAGGTAAGATTGACTATAGTTAGACGCTTGAAAAACGTTTCTAATTGATCGTCACTTGAACATGTTTGATTTTCATACGCTTTTGGAATTATATGATTTTCATACACTTTTGAAATTATATGTTTGATGTTTGCATGCATTCTACGCAATCCATGTGTCCAGCGCCTCATATTCTATGTTCACCAGCCCTATATATTTCAGATGATTTCGCCATTTGCTTCACGGATTAACTTGAAGGCTAGCATATTCTCTTACATACACACATACTTACATACATACACACAGATGATTTCTCTCTTCCTCCATTTGCTTCACGGATTAACTTGAAGGCTAGCATATTCTCTTACATACACACATACTTGCATACATACACACACATATATCACCAAGAACATGGTCTATTAGCATTTGAGGATATATAAGTATTTGAATAGATAGTCTAGTCTTGAATTTTTAGGGATTGAATTTTTATGTCATTACATTCTTGAATTTTTAGGCCTTGAATTTCTAATTTTTTGAAAAAGGAAGTTCGGTGGAAGCCTAGTCTCCCTTGCTTGATTTAAGTTAAAAACAATTGTACAATGATGGAGCATAGTGCCCTTTGGATCCCCCATATCCCACAAAGTAGGGGTAGGATGGCCCGAAGATGCAATAGTGGTAGCAGTGATGGCAAGGATTGGGCAAGGAAACTAAGTATTGGCAGTACCTACAAATAAGATTGATGATTTTTTTGTCACCCTCATGGGTGGTCCATTTACTTTTGATGTTCTTGTTTTCTAAGAAACTAATCCTATGGTATATGAAGGAGGGGACTTCATACAATTACATATTCTCCTTCGTAACATATCAAGGGATTTATCAATAGACCATTCTTTCTGATGGCCTTGAATTTTTAGCGTTTACTAATAAAGATTATACCATTTGCTTTCCAAATTGTATCAATGCACATTTCAAACAACCAAAAGCATGTTCAAGGTCAGAAAATGGATTTCATCTATGTCAAACCTCATAAGAGCGATAGATTTCAATGCTTTAGTGGGACATTTTTTGAGTACATATGAGGCACACATAACAACCTCAAGAGGAAAAATAAAATTAAGGTGAGGCTTGACTTGCAGCTTGCCATTTCCATTAGGGAGTTCTTTTTCTTATCAACAAAACCATTCCATAAAGGTATATATGAAACTATATGGTTGTGTTTTATCCCATGCTCAACTTGAAATGAGTTTGATCAGCTATAAAAAATCTAATTCCCTCTCAAATCGAAATTGAGGGTTCCTATTTTACAAACTAACAATTCTTTGACTATAACTAAGAATTATTTGAAGTACAAAACCACTTCGAATTTTTATTCATGTGGATAAACTAATTTTTTGATAGATATTAAGATCAACAAAGTATGCTCTAAGATGATGTTTTCTTTCTTATCCAATATCTCCAGTACATATGATGGATAAGTGGACATGTTACAATAATATTTTCATTGGGATTCTTTGACATATCTTACCTATGGAGTGATGGTGTGAGAATTGAACATAAGACCTTCTGGATAGGAATATGATCGGCTAACCAGTTGCCCCAAAAGCCATGGTTGAGGATTACTTCCTAATCCTCCCTCTTATGATGTAGTTCAACCATCTCCTTCCTGTCATTTCTTGAGCATAACAGATGGCACAATAATGTTATATGATCATGAGAGGTTGGATCATAACTATGTTGAGTATTAAGATATATGAAGTGATTAAACTACACAATGAGGTGATGTGTTTTGTTGTCCCAATATCAAAGTACTAAGCATTCAAAGTCATTGTAGCAAGAAAATGTTCATGGTGGAAGGAAGTACCATAACAACATTTATACTCGGCTACAACAAAACTAGAACATATTGCATCCTATACACCACTTTCACTTTCATCATATATTTCAACACCCTAATTAACGTTCTACATGCCCTTTTCTATTGATACTTTATGCGTAATATATGTCCACAATGGGTGGGTAGAACTATCCAAATTCTCCTTAACACTAAACATCATGGATGTTAGTGGTGGCATAATAACAGAAATCGAGTTTCTACTAGTAAAATCAAATTCTAGTGCCGTATGAGGCTTCGTAATACCTGTAATAAATCTCACAATACTTATACTGACATGTGGAAACCCAATGACAAGAAAACTACACAAAAAGATGAAATCAGCCTAGATACAAATTGTAAGATAAAAAAACTCTTCAAGCTTTTTAGAAGTACACATGAACCTAATAATGTCCAAGAAACCTGGGGAGAAATGTGAGGAGAGCTATCCAAGTGTCCTCTCCACATGGATGCTAAATCAAGGCCTTCTAACCTTTGAAATCACATGGCCTTCACATGGATTCTAAAAGGACTTCTCCCAAGCTTGTACGTACAAGTTTCAAGGCTTGAGAGGTCTCCCTAAGGGTTAAATAACATACCCTTAGGAAATATCAATCCTAAGGGTCAAAACCCTTCAATTGGGAGTAAATAAATCCAAATAATTCAAGGGTTCAAACCACACTCTTAGACACTTTCCCAAGGGTTTCCCAATAGAATCCAAGGGTTCTCCAAGTGGTTTTGGACCCTCAAAACCCATGTCTTTGGCCACTTTGACCCATAGTTATACAACTTTACATTTTCGTCCTCAAAAATGTGTGTAGGTACATTATGTGGAGTATTCCCCCGTGCCTCATGATCATTTCCATAGATCATGGTATTTCATCTCTCTCAATTGCTTCTTCTTCAGAAGGAGATTCTATCTCATACTAGATCTGAAAAGAACGAAATCCACTTGTGGGGCTAATCCGTCCCCAAATCATTCTAATATTACTTAACTTTGCATGTGAAACACTAAATCAAATGCTAAGTATGGATAGAATGATAAGCGTGGATTAAAACATCCCTGCCTAATTCAATGTTTCCCTATGTGCGAACTCCGCATCCAATAGTACAAACATATGAAGTAGGTGGATTATAATAGTCTCCAATTATTTTTACTATGCTGATCCATTTCTATGTACCACTCGGGTGTGGACCTAGCAAAATAGATGGATCTCTTACTAGTTCAAGGCTTTGAGAAATCTCCTTAAATTGAGGTTGATCAAAACATCTAAATAAGATGTTTCTGACTATTTTCTACTTCTTAACCAACATCTACTGATCCTTTAAATTTTCCAAATACAGAACTACCATGTCCTATTGTACTTTAGAGTCAAGGTGGAATGTAAGAAAGAAGTGATTCCATCTTTTGGGCATCCAACCTCAAAATGATTTTCTCAAGACTTTCTCAAAAGCCTTGACTTGTTTGGAACTGTTAGAATCTATAAATGATTCCTAAGAGTTTCACTTTAAACTCTTTTAAGAGAACTTTTTTAAATTCTTCATCCATTAACAGTATTAGATGGATGAATGAATTCTCTTAATCTTAAGTGTCTTCTGAAATTGAAAAGGTTCTATACAAAACATCCATCTTTTGATGTTTAATTTGGTTATCCATTTCATCTAGCTAAACCTGATCTAGGAGTGACTTTGAAGATTCCTTCCAAGTCAAATCCAAGGTCTGAGAAGGAAGAACCAAAACTTGATGTAACGAGTTCAACTTCTGAAACACTAAAATGATTTGAGTCAAATTAGATGAGACTCAAAACTTTAAGGATTTTAATCTAGTTAAAGGTTTGAGGCATTGTTTCTACCTTTATGAGATTGAATCTAAATTCTCAAGAAGATCCTTTGGGTAAAGCTAAACCATCATCCATCTATCAAACTCTAGTGGTATAAAACATTGGTGTCTCAAGCCACCGAGTTTTGATGATGCTCAACTTTATTCTCAAACTATGATGCTTCAAATATCTTAACTAAGAAGTTAGTCATTTTCAATCTCTTGAAACTCCTATAGACTAGAATACCAAGCCTAGTATAAATCTCTTCCTTTAGGAGATTAATTGTACTATCAACCAGATGTTTTCGACTAACTTAGTCTAACTTCAATTATGTAAATAACTAAGTCAATCCCTTTTCAATACCTCTTGGTACATCTTTATTCTAAAAGATATTAACTCACTTAGTTGTATTTGTCAACTAAGTGTTTTATCCAAGATTGACTCAGTCAAATTTACCTTTCTCAAAAGGATCTTTCCAAGTTCTCTCCCCAAAAATCCATGTAGCATTTCTGATAAAGAACTTCAAAATCCTTAACAAGACTTCATTAGTCTTATTGAAAAATCTTTATGAAGATCTAGAAAGTGATTTCTCTTCATGATCTTCGAACTTAATTAGTTACTTGATATAATCTTTTTTTTGACCAACGTATACTCATTTTTATCTATGAAGTTTCAGTTTCCATTGGGACCGAGTTTCATTCCAACTCATGAGCCCAAGACTAAAAGATACCTATCATATCAAGGTCTGATGTCCCATACCATCATTCCTAGATTAATGCGAATATAAAGGATAATGTCCCATACCACTATACTTTATATCCAACATTGATGTGTGAATGATATTTATCTTAAAGTCTAGAAGTTTAATCTAACTATAGAGTACCCTTTACTCAAATTCCTTTTGAAGTCAAGGGATTACCTCTATGTTTCCATCTTGCTTGGGTTTCTAAGATTTCCAACATATGATCACTCTATGATCCTAATTATTCCTAAACTCATATTGAAAGTTCTAAACCTTTTGATGAAATAAATATCCATCCTGATGGAATAAACATCCATCCTTTCTTTCTAAGGTTTTGAGTGTGATTTCAAGTGTCTTGAATAATATTCAATATGTGCTTAGTTCTTTCTTAACTAACTTGAAGTGACAAGAGATTACTCTTGCCTTTTAGATTCCTTTGTTTATCCAAAGCTTTCAAAAATCTACCCTAGGGTTTTCTAGGAATCTAATTTACTACTTAAGTCTAAGCATCTTCTAATGCTTTTGGATTTTCATTGAAATCCCTTTTAAGAATCAGTGAATACAAGTTTCACCTTCTTGAGACTTAAGTATCATTTATCAAAGTTGCAGACTATGTACTTTGTATATTCTCTTCTTCGTACTTCCCTTTAGAGAAATATAAGATTTAGCATGCTTTATTTGAGCTCGTGGTTTACAACCACCTTTTTCAAAATCTTTTGTGATATTGTTGGGATCCCATGCTAAATTTAGCATGCCATGAAGCTGCTTTCTAAGCAACTCATTGCTTGCCCAACATCTTATATATAAAAAGATGTTCTTTTATCTATATTCTAAGTTTCTATTCATGAAATTAATTGTACCACTTCTTGATAAGTTTTGGTACTTTCTTACCCCCTTTTAAGAGTTTTGTCCTCAAGGCCTTCCAACCTTGGAAATCACATGGCCCTTACATGGATTCTAAAAGGACTTCTCCCAAGCTTGTACGTACAAATTTCAAGGTTTGAGAGGTCTCCCTAAGGGTTAAATAACATACCCTTAGGAAATATCAATCCTAAGGGTCAAAACCCTTCAATTAGGAGAGAATAAATCCAAATGACTCAAGGGTTCAAACCATACTCTTGGAGACACTTTCCCAAGGGTTTCCCAATAGAATCCAAGGGTTCTCCAAGTGGTTTTGGACCCTCAAAACCCATTTCTTTGGCCCCTTTGACCCATAGTTATACAACAAAACCTTATGTGAATTCATTGATCAGCCTTAGTACGAATTTAATGGACGTTTTGTTATGATAATACAATTACATATTCTCCCATGCTCAACTTGAAATGAGTTTAATCAGCTATAAAAAATCTAATTCCCTCTCAAATCGAAATTGAGGGTTCCTATTTTACAAACTAACAATTCTTTGACTATAACTAAGAATTATTTGAAGTACAAAACCACTTCGAATTTTTATTCATGTGGATAAACTATTTTCTTTTATAGATATTAAGATCAACAAAGTATGCTCTTAGATGATGTTTTCTTTCTTATCCAATATCTCGAGTACATATGATGGATAAATGGAAATGTTACAAGAATATTTTCATTGGGATTCTTTGACATATCATACCTATGGAGTGATGGTGTGAGAATCGAACACAAGACCTGCTGGATAGGAATATGATCGGCTAACCAGTTGCCCCAAAAGCCATGGTTGAGGATTACTTCCTAATCCTCCCTCTTATGATGTAGTTCAACCATCTCCTTCCTTTCATTTCTTGAGCATAACAGATGGCACAATAATGGTATATGATCATGAGAGGTTGGATCATAACTATGTTGAGTATTAAGATATATGAAGTGATTAAACTACACGATGAGGTGATTTGTTTTGTTTTCGCAATATCAAAGTACTAAGCATTCAAAGTCATTGTAGTAAGAAAATGTTCATGATGGAAGGAAGTACCATAACAACATTTATACTCGGCTACAACAAAACTAGAACATACAGCATCCTATACACCACTTTTACTTTCATCATATATTTCAATACCCTAATTAACGTTCTAAATGCCCTTTTCTATTGATACTTTATGCATAATATATGTCCACAATGGGTGGGTAGAACTATCCAAATTCTCCTTAACACTAAACATCGTGGATGTTAGTGGTGGCATAATAACAAAAATCGAGTTTCTACTAGCAAAATCAAATTCAAGTGCCGTATGAGGCTTCGTAATACCTGTAATAAATCTCGCAATACTTATACTGACATGTGGAAACCCAATGATAAGAAAACTACACAAAAAGATAAAATGAGCCTAGATACAAATTGTAAGATTAAAAAACTCTTCAAGCTTTTTAGAAGTACACATGAACCTAATAATGTCCAAGAAACCTATTTTATTAACAATAAGCTACTCTAAGAGAGATCTATCTAAGAAACTAATTGAAATCAAACCCACAAGGGGTGAGAGATGCACGTATCCACCCAACCAACTCCACCCATATATATACCTCAAGGCCAAGGGGGGAAATGTGAGGAGAGCTTGCCAAGTGTTCTCTCCACATGGATGCTAAATCAAGGCTTTTTAACCTTGGAAATTACATGGCCTTCACATGGATTCTAAAAGGACTTCTCCCAAGCTTGTACGTACAAGTTTCAAGGCTTGAGAGGTCTCCCTAAGGGTTAAATAACATACCCTTAGGAAATATCAATCCTAAGGGTCAAAACCCTTCAATTGAGAGTAAATAAATCCAAATAACTCAAGGGTTCAAACCACACTCTTGGAGACACTTTCCCAAGGGTCTCGCAATAGAATCCAAGGGTTCTCCAAGTGGTTTTGGACCCTCAAAACCCATGTCTTTGGCGACTTTGACCCATAGTTATACAACATTCTTCCCCCCTTTTTACATTTTCGTCCTCGAAAATGTGTGTAGGTATATTATGTGGAGTATTCCCCCGTGCCTCATGATCATTTCCATAGATCATGGTTTTTCATCTCTCTGATTCGCTTCTTCTTCAGAAGGAGATTCTATCTCATACTGGATCTGAAAAGAAGGAAATCCACTTGTGGGGCTAATCCCTGCCCAAATCATTCTAATATTACTTAACTTTGCATGTGAAACACTAAATCATATGCTAAGTATGCATAGAATGATAAGGGTGAATTAAAACATCCCTGCCTAATTCAATGTTTCCCTATGTGCGAACTCCGCATCCAATAGTACAAACATATGAAGTAGGTGGATTATAATAGTCTCCAACTATTTTTACTATGCTGATCCATTTCTATGTACCACTCGGGTGTGGACCTAGCAAAATAGATGGATCTCTTACTAGTTCAAGGCTTTGAGAAATCTCCTTAAATTGAGGTTGATCAAAACATCTAAATAAGATGTTTGTGACTATTTTCTACTTCTTAACCAACATCTAATGATCCTTTTTTCCAAATACAGAACTACCATGTCCTATTGTACTTTAGAGTCAAGGTAGAATGTAAGAAAGAAGTGATTCCATCTTTTGGGGATCCAACCTCAAAATGATTTTCTCAAGACTTTCTCAAAAGCCTTGACTTGTTTGGAACTGTTAGAATCTATAAACGATTCCTAAGAGTTTTACTTCAAACTCTTTTAAGAGAACTTTTTTAAATTCTTCATCCATTAACAGTATCAGATGGATGAATGAATTCTCTTAATCTTAAGTGTCTTCTGAAATTCATAAGGTTCTATACAACACATCCATCTTTTGATGTTTAATTTGGTTATACATTTCATCTAGCTAAACCTGATCTAGGAGTGACTTTGAAGATTCCTTCTAAGTCAAATCCAAGGTCAGAGAAGGAAGAACCAAAACTTGATGTAGCCAATTCAACTTCTGAAACACTAAAATGATTTGAGTCAAATTAGATGAGACTCAAAACTTTAAGGATTTTAATCTACCTAAAGGTTTGAAGCATTGTTTCTACCTTTATGAGATTGAATCTAAATTCTCAAGAAGATCCTTTGGGTAAAGCTAAACCATCATCCATCTACCAAACTCTAGTGGTATAAAACATTGGTGTCTCAAGCCATCGAGTTCTGATGATGCTCAACTTTATTCTCAAACTATGATGCTTCAAATATCTTAACTAAGAAGATAGTCCTTTCCAATCTCTTGAAACTCCTATACACTCGAATACCAAGCCTAGTATAAATCTCTTACTTTAGGAGATTAATTGTACTATCAACGAGATGTTTTCGACTAACTTAGTCTAACTTCAATTATGTAAATAACTAAGTCAATCCCTTTTTAGTACCTCTTGGTACATCTTTATTCTAAAAGATATTAACTCACTTAGTTGTATTTGTCAACACTGTTTTATCCAATATTGACTCAGTCAAATTTACCTTTCTCAAAAGGATCTTTCCAAGTTCTCTGCCCAGAAATCCATGTTGCATTTGTGATAGAGAACTTCAAAATCCTTAACAAGACTTCATTAGTCTTATTGAAAAATCTTTATGAAGATCTTGAAGGTGATTTCTCTTCATGATCTTCAAACTTAATTAGTTACTTGATATGATCATATTTCTTACCAACCTATACTCATTTTTATCTATGAAGTTTCAGTTTCCATTGGAACGAAGTTTCATTCCAACTCATGAGCCCAAGACTAAAAGATACCTATCATATCAAGGTCTGATGTCCCATACCATCATTCTAATATTAATGTGAATATAAAGGATAATGTCCCATACCACTATACTTTATATCCAACATTGATGTGTGAATGATATTTATCTTAAAGTCTAGAAGCTTAATCTAACTATAGAGTACCCTTTACTCAAATTCCTTTTGAAGTCAAGGGATTACCTCTATGTTTCCATCTTGCTTGGGTTTCTAAGATTTCCAACATATGATCACTCTATGATCCTAATTATTCCTAAACTCATATTGAAAGTTCTAAACCTTTTGATGAAATAAATATCTATCCTCATGGAATAAACATCCATCCTTTCTTTCTAAGGTTTTGAGTGCGATTTCAATTGTCTTGAATCATATTCAAGATCTGCTTAGTTCTTTCTTAACTAACTTGAAAAGACAAGAGATTACTCTTGCCTTTTAGATTCCTTTGTTTATCCAAAGCTTTCAAAAATCTACCCTAGGGTTTTCTAGGAATCTAATTTACTACTTAAGTCTAAGCATCTTCTAATGCTTTTGGATTTTCCTTGAAATCTTTTTTAAGAATAGGTGAATACAAGTTTCACCTTCTTGAGACTTAAGTATCATTTATCAAAGTTGCAGACTATGTAATTTGTATATTCTCTTCTTCGTACTTCCCTTTAGAGAAGTATAAGATTTAGCATGCTTTATTTGAGCTAGTGGTTTACAACCACCTTCTTCAAAATCTTTTGTGATATTGTTGGGATCCCATGCTAAATTTAGCATGCCATGAAGTTGCTTTCTAAGCAACTCATTGCTTGCCCAACATCTTATATATAAAAAGATGTTCTTTTGTCTATATTCTAAGTTTCTATTTATGAAATTAATTGTACCACTTCTTGATAAGTTTTGGTACTTTCTTACCCCCTTTTAAGAGTTTTCGTCCTCGAAAACTGTGTCATCTATGGCTTCATTCACAAGTAGAAAGTCAGTTCTCTGACTCCTCCCAATATTGGACTATTCAAAAAATCTTATACTTGTGTAGAATCTGAAAACGTTTTAGAAGATTTACTAGAAATAAATTCTAGTTTTGGTGTCTTTTAGAAAATCTTCTAGAGGTAGATCTGATACCACTGTTGTATTAACAAGCAGCTATTCTAAGATAGATATACCTAAGCAACTAAGTCAAATCAAACCCACAAGGAATGAGAGATGCACGTATCCACCCAACCAACTCCACCCATATATATACCTCAAGGCCAAGGGGGGAAATGTGAGGAGAGCTTGCCAAGTTTCCTCTCCACATGGATGCTAAATCAAGGCCTTCTAACCTTGGAAATCACATGGCCCTCACATGGATTCTAAAAGGACTTCTTCCAAGCTTGTACGTACAGTTTCAAGGCTTGAGAGGTCTCCCTAAGGGTTAAATAACATTCCCTTAGGAAATATCAATCCTAAGGGTCAAAACCCTTCAATGGGGAGAAAATAAATCCAAATATTTGAAGGGTTCAAGCCACACTCTTGGAGACACTTTCCCAAGGGTTTCCCAATAGAATCAAAGGGTTCTCCAAGTGGTTTTGGACCCTCAAAACCCATTTCTTTGGCCACTTTGACCCATAGTTATACAACAAAACCTTATGAGAATTCACTGATCAGCCTTAGTACGAATTTAATGGAGGTTTTGTCATGATAATACACACTATTGGACTATAATCCATCTTATTTGGCCACCTATAGTGGATACAAGCCTAAGTCAATTTAGCTTTGTTGAAGAACACAAAACTATGAATCTAAAAAGATTAAGTGCTATAGAGAATGGTGCTATGATCAAAACTAGAACATGTGAGAAAATGTTGAGGAGTGGCAATGCCAATGCATGTCAATAATTGAATAGCACAAAAAATCATCACGAACTATGCTCTATGAATCTATTTAGTTGCTAGTTTAACAACAATACCTCTCATATTGGGAAGTTTAGGACCAATACCTTAGAAATCCACATGAGTTTGAAGAAGGATTGATCTAAGATGAAACATGTAAAAGAGAGAGGTCAAAGCTATATAATGACTGTGTAGAAAAATCTTATTGTTCAAATTGTAACTTGGGTAATTTTGATTTTGTACTTTTGTCTTGATCTAGTTGAGGATCCACTTCTACCTTTTTTTGTCACCCTCATGGGTGGTCCATTTACTTTTGATGTTCTTATTTTCTAAGAAACTAATCCTATGGTATTTGAAGGAGGGGACTTCATACAATTACATATTCTCCTTCATAACACATCAAGGGATTTATCAATCGACCATTCTTTCTGATGGCCTTGAACTTTTAGCGTTTAATACTAAAGATTATACCATTTTCTTTCCAAATTGTATCAATGCACATTTCAAACAACCAAAAGCATGTTCAAGATCAGAAAAATGGATTTCATCTATGTCAAACCTCATAAGAACGATAGATTTCAATGCTTTAGTGGGACATTTTTTGAGTACATATGAGGCACACATAACAACCTCAAGAGGAAAAATAAAATTAAGGTGAGGCTTGACTTGCAGCTTGCCATTTCCATGAGGGAGTTCTTTTTCTTATCAACAAAACCATTCCATAAAGGTATATATGAAACTATATGGTTGTGTTTTATCCAATTCTCAACTTGAAATGAGTTTAATCAGCTATAAAAAATATAATTCCCTCTCAAATCGAAATTGAGGGTTCCTATTTTACAAACTAACAATTCTTTGACTATAACTAAGAATAATTTAAAGTACAAAACCACTTCGAATTTTTATTCATGTGGATAAACTAATTTTTTGATAGATATTAAGATCAACAAAATATGCTCTAAGATGATGTTTTCTTTCTTACCCAATATCTCCAGTACATATGATGGATAAGTGGGCATGCTACAAGAATATTTTCATTGGGATTCTTTGACATATCTTACCTATGGAGTCATGGTGTGAGAATTGAACACAAGACCTGCTGGATAGGAATACGATCGGCTAACCAGTTGCCCCAAAAGCCATGGTTGAGGATTACTTCCTAATCCTCCCTCTTATGATGTAGTTCAACCATCTCCTTCTTGTCATTTCTTGAGCATAACAGATGGCACAATAATGTTATATGATCATGAGAGGTTGGATCATAACTATGTTGAGTATTAAGATATATGAAGTGATTAAACTACACGATGAGGTGATGTGTTTTGTTGTCCCAATATCAAAGTACTAAGCATTCAAAGTCATTGTAGCAAGAAAATATTCATGGTGGAAGGAAGTACCATAACAAGATTTATACTCCGCTAGACTTAAACTAGAACATATTGCATCCTGTACACCACTTTCACTTTCATCATATATTTCAACACCCTAATTAACGTTCTACATGCCCTTTTCTATTGATACTTTATGTATAATATATGTCCACAATGGGTGGGTAGAACTATCCAAATTCTCCTTAACACTAAACATCATGGATGTTAGTGGTGGCATAATAACAGAAATCGAGTTTCTACTAGCAAAATCAAATTCTAGTGCCGTATGAGGCTTCGTAATACCTGTAATAAATCTCACAATACTTGTACTGACATGTGGAAACCCAATGACAAGAAAACTACACAAAAAGATGAAATGAACCTAGATACAAATTGTAAGATAAAAAAACTCTTCAAGCTTTTTAGAAGTACACATGAACCTAATAATGTCCAAGAAACCTGTTGTATTAACAACAAGCTACTCTAAAAGAGATCTATCTAAGAAACTAAGTCAAATCAAACCCACAAGGGGTGAGAGATGCACGTATCCACCCAACCAACTCCACCCATATATATACCTCAAGGCCAAGGGGGGAAATGTGAGGAGAGCTTGCCAAGTGTCCTCTCCACATGGATGCTAAATCAAGGCCTTCAAACCTTGGAAATCACATGGCCTTCACATGGATTCTAAAAGGACTTCTCCCAAGCTTGTACGTATAAGTTTCAAGGCTTGAGAGGTCTCCCTAAGGGTTAAGTAACATACCCTTAGGAAATATCAATCCTAAGGGTCAAAACCCTTCAATTGGGAGTAAATAAATCCAAATAGCTCAAGGGTCCAAACCACACTCTTGGATACACTTTCCCAAGGGTTTCCCAATAGAATCCAAGGGTTCTCCAAGTGGTATTGGACCCTCAAAACCCATGTCTTTGGCCACTTTGACCCATAGTTATACAACATTCTTCCCCCCTTTTTACATTTTCGTCCTCGAAAATGTGTGTAGGTATATTATGTGGAGTATTCTCCCGTGCCTCATGATCATTTCCATAGATCATGGTTTTTCATCTCTCTGATTCGCTTCTTCTTCAGAAGGAGATTCTATCTCATACTAGATCTGAAAAGAAGGAAATCCACTTGTGGGGCTAATCCGTGCCCAAATCATTCTAATATTACTTAACTTTGAATGTGAAACACTAAATCAAATGCTAAGTATGGATAGAATGATAAGGGTGGATTATAACATCCCTGCCTAATTCAATGTTTCCCTATGTGCGAACTCCGCATCCAATAGTACAAACATATGAAGTAGGTGGATTATAATAGTCTCCAACTATTTTTACTATGCTGATCCATTTCTATGTACCACTCGGGTGTGGACCTAGCAAAATAGATGGATCTCTTACTAGTTCAAGGCTTTGAGAAATCTCATTAAATTGAGGTTGATCAAAACATCTAAATAAGATGTTTCTGACTATTTTCTACTTCTTAACCAACATCTACTGATCCTTTTTTCCAAATACAGAACTACCATGTCCTATTGTACTTTAGAGTCAAGGTGGAATGTAAGAAAGAAGTGATTCCATCTTTTGGGCATCCAACCTCAAAATGATTTTCTCAAGACTTTCTCAAAAGCCTTGGCTTGTTTGGAACTGTTAGAATCTATAAATGATTCCTAAGAGTTTCACTTCAAACTCTTTTAAGAGAACTTTTTTAAATTCTTCATCCATTAACAGTATTAGATGGATGAATGAATTCTCTTAATCTTAAGTGTCTTCTGAAATTGAAAAGGTTCTATACAAAACATCCATCTTTTGATGTTTAATTTGGTTATCCATTTCATCTAGCTAAACCTGATCTAGGAGTGACTTTGAAGATTCCTTCCAAGTCAAATCCAAGGTCTGAGAAGGAAGAACCAAAACTTGATGTAACGAGTTCAACTTCTGAAACACTAAAATGATTTGAGTCAAATTAGATGAGACTCAAAACTTTAAGGATTTTAATCTAGCTAAAGGTTTGAGGCACTGTTTCTACCTTTATGAGATTGAAACTAAATTCTCAAGAAGATCCTTTGGGTAAATCTAAACCATCATCCATCTACCAAACTCTAGTGGTATAAAACATTGGTGTCTCAAGCCACCGAGTTTTGATGATGCTCAACTTTATTCTCAAACTATGATGCTTCAAATATCTTAACTAAGAAGTTAGTCCTTTTCAATCTCTTGAAACTCCTATAGACTGGAATACCAAGCCTAGTATAAATCTCTTACTTTAGGAGACTAATTGTACTATCAACCAGATGTTTTCGACTAACTTAGTCTAACTTCAATTATGTAAATAACTAAGTCAATCCCTTTTTAATACCTCTTGGTACATCTTTATTCTAAAAGATATTAACTCACTTAGTTGTATTTGTCAACTAAGTGTTTTATCCAAGATTGACTCAGTCAAATTTACCTTTCTCAAAAGGATCTTTCCAAGTTCTCTCCCCAGAAATCTATGTAGCATTTCTGATAAAGAACTTCAAAATCCTTAACAGGACTTCATTAGTCTTATTGAAAAATCTTTATGAAGATCAAGAAAGTGATTTCTCTTCATGATCTTGGAACATAATTAGTTACTTGATATAATCATATTTTTGACCAACCTATACTCATTTTTATCTATGAAGTTTCAGTTTCCATTGGGACCGAGTTTCATTCCAACTCATGAGCCCAAGACTAAAAGATACGTATCATATCAAGGTCTGATGTCCCATACCATCATTCCTATATTAATGCGAATATAAAGGATAATGTCCCATACCACTATACTTTATATCCAACATTGATGTGTGAATGATATTTATCTTAAACTCTAGAAGCTTAATCTAACTATAGAGTACCCTTTACTCGAATTCCTTTTGAAGTCAAGGGATTACCTCTATGTTTCCATCTTGCTTGGGTTTCTAAGATTTCCAACATATGATCACTCTATGATCCTAATTATTCCTAAACTCATATTGGAAGTTCTAAACCTTTTGATGAAATAAATATCCATCCTGATGGAATAAACATCCATCCTTTCTTTCTAAGGTTTTGAGTGCGATTTCAAGTGTCTTGAATCATATTCAAGATCTGCTTAGTTCTTTCTTAACTAACTTGAAGTGACAAGAGATTACTCTTGCCTTTTAGATTCCTTTGTTTATCCAAAGCTTTCAAAAATCTACCCTAGGGTTTTCTAGGAATCTAATTTACTACTTAAGTCTAAGCATCTTCTAATGCTTTTGGATTTTCATTGAAATCCCTTTTAAGAATCGGTGAATACAAGTTTCACCTTCTTGAGACTTAAGTATCATTTATCAAAGTTGCAGAATATGTACTTTGCATATTCTCTTCTTCGTACTTCCCTTTAGAGAAGTATAAGATTTGGCATGCTTTATTTGAGCTCGTGGTTTACAACCACCTTTTTCAAAATCTTTTGTGATATTTTTGGGATCCCATGCTAAATTTAGCATGCCATGAAGTTTCTTTCTAAGCAACTCATTGCTTTCCCAACATCTTATATATAAAAAGATGTTCTTTTATCTATATTCTAAGTTTCTATTTATGAAATTAATTGTACCACTTCTTGATACATTTTGGTACTTTCTTACCCCCTTTTAAGAGTTTTCGTGCTCGAAAATTGTGACATCTATGGCTTCATTCACAAGTAGAGAGTCAGTTCTCTGACTCCTCCCAATATTGGACTATTCAACAAATGTTATACTTGTGTAGAATCTGAAAATGTTATAGAAGATTTACTAGAAACAAATTCCAGTTTTGGTGTCTTTTAGAAAATCTTTTAGAGGTAGCTCTGATACCACTGTTGTATTAACAACAAGCTATTCTAAGAGAGATCTATCTAAGCAAATAAGTCAAATTAAACCCACAAGGAGTGAGAGATGCACGTATCCACCCAACCAACTCCACCCATATATATACCTCAAGGCCAAGGGGGGAAATGTGAGGAGAGCTTGCCATGTGTCCTCTCCACATGGATGCTAAATCAAGGCCTTCTAACCTTGTAAATCACATGGCCCTCACATGGATTCTAAAAGGACTTCTCCCAAGCTTGTATGTACAAGTTTCAAGGCTTGAGAGGTCTCCCTAAGGGTTAAATAACATACCCTTAGGAAATATCAATCCTAAGGGTCAAAACCCTTCAATTGGGAGTAAATAAATCAAAATAACTCAAGGGTTCAAACCACACTCTTGCAGACACTTTCCCAAGGGTTTCCCAATAGAATCCAAGGGTTCTCCAAGTGGTTTTGGACCCTCAAAACCCATTTCTTTGGCCACTTTGACCCATAGTTATACAACAAAACCTTATGAGAATTCACTAATCAGCCTTAGTACGAATTTAATGGACGTTTTGTTATGATAATACACACTATTGGACTATAATCCATCTTATTTGGCCACCTATAGTGGATACAAGCCTAAGTAAATTTAGCCTTGTTGAAGAACACAAAACTATGAATCTATCAACACAAAACTATGAATCTAAAAAGATTAAGTGCTATAGAGAATGGTGCTACGATCAAAACTAGAACATGCGAGAAAATGTTGAGGAGTGGCAATGCCAATGCATGTCAATAATTGAATAGCACAAAAAATCATCGTGAATTATGCTCTATGAATCTATTTAGTTGCTAGTTTAACAACAATACCTCTGATATTGGGAAGTTTAGGACCAATACCTTACAAACCCACATGAGTTTGAAGAAGGACTGATCTAAGATGAAACATGTAAAAGAGAGAGGTCAAAGCTATATAATGACTGTGTAGAAAAAATCTTATTGTTCAAATTGTAACTTGGGTCATTTTGATTTGTACTTTTGTCTTGATCTTGTTGAGGATCCACTTCTACCTTTGCTTTAGGCATACCAAGCAGGCGAAATCTCTCCAATGATTCAATGATTCTTTATTACCCATTCAATGAATGAGCTTAATAAATCCTTGGTTAATTCTCTTGCGGTGCCCCTTATTCTTAAGAAAACTATTTCAGATGTCCAGAATAAGGGATTTAGAAACCATTCGTATTCTAGGTTTAGAAACCATTCATGATCAAGCTCTATCTAAGTCCTACATAAAATTAAGTTCTATGTACGATCATTTCCAACAACATACATGGCATGTGTGAAACTCTGAAGATTTTCGGTATCATATACTTCAACCCTCGTGTTGGACACATGGAGAGATGCCAAATGCATTAGTTTTGTCTTTACCTCGGGGTGTGTTTTGAATTGTATCATATTAATTTATTTGAAAATTCTCCCAAAGCGTATAATAGTGGCCAACGAGGAGGATCAAACCTTCTCCCCCGCCTCAATGTGTGAGCATCAAGAAACCCAACCATCTTCATTGATGCAGTGATCGGGACACATTCCTTCGCAAGTTCAACACCACGTACGTGAGGATGCGACGGCTTACGTGAAGCGTAATGCATGGCACATGCGTCGAATGGCAGAAATCAGCTAACCATGGCTTCCCCCCATAGCTCCAGCCTCCTTAAAACCTGGTTCGATATAGGCTTCAAAGATGCATCCGTGAAACACAGCTTCCGCCATAGCCACTGACTGCACGAAGCTCGATTCGATATAGGCCAAATTCGATATGGGTGTTCGATTTGCTAGTCTTTGCGGCGTCCATGCATGCCGGAGTAGTAGATTTTCCCTCTTTAGAGGTTTTTTCCCCCGGCTTGTATATACGCCTATTGCCCTAAAGGGCTACTTATCTTTGTACATTCTCTAGTAATACATTCAGTATTGTGTGTTGTGCTCCAAGCTTCTTCTTCTTCCGTGTGTTGTTTGCGTGCTTCCGTAGACATCTAACACCAACAATTGGTATCAGAGCAGGTCACCGCTTCATCTAGGGTGTCGTTAACACCTCTCCGATTGCAGTTTGAAAATCGCATGAATTTTGGTGAGCATACTCAACATGTTTTTCAGAATCAAAATTGCTTCGCTCTGTGGTGCCGAAATCACAATCTGAGCTTGTTTTGGCCTCAGAATACACTATCTTAGCACTTGTGCAGGCTATTTTGTCTTTTTGTGCCAAAGATATATACTTGTTTCAGTTCGCCAATATAAGTGTCTCGAACTCTGCTATAGGTTTAGCAGAACTCCTCTCAACAGTTTTGTTCAATGTTTGAGATACAGTCAATTTTCTACATCAAGGTATTTTAGTCACCGGCCATGGCTAAAAGCAATGATGTATTTCGTATGTTGGTTGTTGAGGATAAGTTGGATGGTACCAACTACCCATTGTGGGCTTATATGATGCAACATGTATTGGTTGCAAAAGGACTTTGGAACATTGTGGAGGGTGTTGAAAAATGTCCTATCACACCTGCAACTGTTACAACTGCAAGTACTGAAGCTGATGTAGAAGGTGTTGAAGATGATGATATTCTGCATATTCCTATTCGTGCTACGATTTCTGCTGCACGTACTGCAACGTAGATTTGTTGGGATGGCAGAGATGCTCAGGCACATGCATTGATAGCTTGGTCTGTCAAACGTGCCATTATTCCTCACATTTGCTCTTGCAAAACAGCTAGGGATGCTTGGGATACACTTACCACATTGTATCAAGCTAGGAATGAGGCTCGTGTTGCTTACCTCCGAAAACAGTTGGAGAGTGAGCACATGAATGAAGGTGACTCTATGGACAGTTTTCTAACAAAGATCAAAGACTTGAAGGAACAGTTGATTTCTGTTGATGAGGTTATACCAGATAGCTCACTTGTGCAGACCGTTCTGAATGGTCTTCCTGATTCATATCAGAGTTTTGCTTCTACTCTTCTGTTGATGATGAAAGGCAATCCAAATGCCTTGTCATTTGAGGAGTTACTCTCTGTTCTATTGCAGGAAGACCAGTCTAGGTAGAACAGGTATACTATGTGTGTTGCAGATCAAGCTTTCCTGCCTAGTCAGAAGGGCAAAAGAAAATGGAGCTCTTCTACTAGTAAGCAGAAATTTGCAAATGCTACACATTTGAAGAACCAAGATAAAGATGAGCAAAATTAAGAAAAGCAAAAACTGTTTTGCAGGTGCTGTAAAGGGAATGATCATATCATAAAGAACCGTCCAAAATTGGCTGCTAAAGAGGCAAAGAAGAAAGAGTCTCCAATGGTTGTTGCAATGCCTCTACACCAAAAATGGAGTCTACTAATCTTGTGTAGGAAGAAGACTGGGCGTTTACTACTGTTTGCAGTTTTGACCCATCTTCTCATGATCAGTGCATGTCCGAAGTGTTCATGTGCTTCAAATAGTTTTTGGTTTTGGCTGAAAATCTGTCAGCATGTAAAATGGGCACCCTCCATTTAGATCAAGGGGGGGAATATATGTCTTCTGATTTTCATGCATTTCTTATCAAGGGGCGTCCATGCATGTCAGTGTGGCTGTCGCCCTAACTGTCTGTCACGGCAATCTCCTTGCTGTGTCGCTCATCGATCGTAATGCTATGTTGCTCCGTTGTGATAGTTTGGCATTCTTTTGCTTTGATTTTGAGTTGGAGACTATATGCCTGTAGTGGCAGCTTTGATATTGAGTTGGAGTCTATATGACTGTAGTGGCAGCTATTCTTTAACACAAAAAAAAAATCGGCATTAAAAAAAAAACAAAAAACAATTATATTGGGAAAGGGCATAGGTTCTTTCATATCCCACAATCCAAATGCATAACAATGGTGATGGCTAGGAGTAGGCATGAAACCTATATTGTAGAGGGATTTACAGAGAAGGTTAACTATCTTTTCATCCTCCTCATGGGCAGTCTACTTATTTACATTGCCATCTAATATAGGGCCAATTCAAGCAGCATCTCCTATTAAGGGGGACATGCAAGTCGCGGTGCTACTTGAAACTTATCATCTTATCCAATTTGTTACAGTTGATCCATCTTAACCCTCCAGTCTACAAGGGATCATTTGTGAGAAGGAGACGGGTCTTTGAGTTCTCCTAAGAATTGATTCTATGTCTGAATAGGCACCAATCTTCATAGTCAACACGCCTACTTGGGTCCATGTCTTCAAGTCTAATCCGATGTCTTCCCTCTTGATTCCAATGATGTTTCCACATAGAAATCCCTTTGTTCCATAGAATCTTTGCCCTTTGGAGGTTCTCTAAGTCGATTTCTTTGATTCCATAATAAGAAACCAAATAGAATCACCAATACCAATTCCATGTGAAAAATGCAACGTTGGGAAGGAAACTCATCAATAGGGTGGCTACCTCTATACTAGAGTGACTATTCTCCTTGCTGTACTAACAAGGCAACTTTCCATAGATGTTTTGATCTCACTGCCCATGGTCTGCCCCCCTTCCTTTGTTGCCCTCTTCCTACTCCCTCCTTTGCCAATGCTCCCTCTTAGCCCCCTCCCCCCCCCCCCCCCCGCCCTCCTTTCCTTCTTTTGTGCCCTCTCAGCCTCCCCTCCCTGGCTGATCCCCACCTGTAGTGCTCCATTGTGCCTCCCTTGGCTCGTCCCCGCTTGTAGTGCTCCAATGCCTCTCCCCCTCCCACTCCTCCTTGCCTGCCCCCCTCCTCCTCCATGCCTAGGTGGCCCTCCCCCTCCCCTCCCTCCCTTTTCCTCATCACCCCCCCTTGTCTGCCTCCCCTACCTCCATCTGCCCCTCAGTATTCTCTCTCTCTCTCTCTCTCTCTCTCTCTCTCTCTCTCTCTCTCTCTCTCTCTCTCTCTCTCTCTCTCTCTCTCTCTCTCTCTCTCTCTCTCTCTCTCTCTCTCTCTCTCTCTCTCTCTCTCTCTCTCTCTCTCTCTCTCTCTCTCTCTCTCTCTCTCTCTCTCTCTCTCTCTCTCTCTCTCTCTCTCTCTCTCTCTCTCTCTCTCTCTCTCTCTCCCCCCCACCCCCTTCTCCCCCATGTGGCTCTTGGGCTTGCTTCCTGTTACTCATTTCTTGGGGAGGCATGGGTAAGTTCAACCCTTAGGTAGTTGCACCCCTTCACCCTTGTTTTTTCTTTCGCCTTTTTTCTTGTCTACTTCATGTGGCAGTCTCGAGTGGACCTGGAGTCCACCCCACACATGGACTCACATGAAGCCCCCTCATCCAACTGCACTTCGTTGCCCATTTGACTCTCCCTTATCGATGAAGATAGAGAGACTTGGCTTTAGAAGTTAAACTGCAAGCATCCTTAGTTATCTAAAAAATCATCGGACTATGCGTGAGTCGTGGTGAACTCAAGGACCTTGTTGGAAAGTCAATTGATATCCAGACCTTGGGTTGCAACTTTTATCAGGTTGAGCTTTGGTCTCCGAAGGTTGCCACCCAGATGATTGCCTTATCACCCATCACAGTTTGGGCTTGCCGTGCATATGTTTGCCCATGGAACCATGGCTTTGATCCTTCAGCAGCCCCATCTTCCGCTTTCATTCCTAGGGAAGCACATGGGTTTCGTATGATGACTTGCTTCCTTGGTCTATGAGATGAGTATCTATCCCTCTTGCCCTAGATTGGAGGGTCTCTTGGCACCTTCTTGGGGGTCCCAAAGACTGTGACCTCTCTTGTGGCTAAGGTGATGGGCCTCCTATTGGTGCAAATTTTCGTCTCTAACCCCGCATAGCCGCCATTAGAGATTGAGCTTTGTTTACTTCTGGGTGAGTCATTGATTGAGAGGTCTAGAATTTGGGCCTTTCGAATCAATGTTTTGCATGTTGCAAGGTTGGTCATCTTGCAAAGGTGTTCCCCTCGAGGACCAGGCATCAAACCATACAACATTCAACGTAGGAGGCTCAATACCCACCTGTGAAAGAATTTCATCCTTCTTCACCCTCTCTGGCTCCTTCGAGCTCCTCACTATTGGAGGCGGGTGGGTTTCATCATGACTTTGATGTCGCAACTGCCATGGCTGCTCCCTCATCATCTCACACTGTTGGTGGCAACTTGTGCATTGGATGCAATTCAGACAACATCCCCCCTTTGGCAGTCTATGAGAGGTCTGTTTCCATGGGGAACTGTTTCCCTTCAAGAGGATTGCCTTGTGGCCCCAGGCATGGGGCTAGAATAGGAGCTCATGTATAGTGTCCCTTCCACTTTGGTGTCCTTTCCTGGGCCATCCAACTCCGTCCCCATACTACAAGTGTCCTCTCTTCGGTCTTCCATCTGCAGCCCACTTGATAGCCTGGAACTTCCCCTCCTGTCCTTGGCAGTCCTTGGACAATGACATTTGGGTGAGTTGGCCAGTCCATGAGGGTTAGTCTCCCCTACACCCCCCTTTCTCATTGGACACATCACCTCTAAGTGCTATTCCATATGGACTGGTGTGCTTCCATTACCATTTGTGGGGGGAGAGTTTTGGTTACAAGCTCTTGAGGTTCTTCCGTGGGCAAAAGGAATTGCTCGCTTCAGTTGTTAGGATCCATTCTATGGCTCTTGCATCCACTAGCTAGTTTTCCTTGGATCTGGCAGTTGCTTCCTCGTTTCCTTTATGCACAGCCATGCAATCATACTAATCTCTTGGGGAGGCATTGAACTTTGTCCATGCTCAGGTCATTAAGTTTTCCCACCACCCTGGGGAGCTTGATCTCACTAACCCTTTTGTGAGAGCTTGGGATACAATTCATTTTTTGTTTATTCATCATACTGAGGAGAGTTAGCTTATTCTATATATGATTGGGGATACTCATACTACACCCCATTATATGTATATACATGAGGAGGAGATCGACTAGGAGGAGGCACAGGAATCATGCAAGCCCACTTGGCTCAATCTATGTAGGGTTTTATCAAAGCAATAAATTCATATCAGGGATGTTTGGACTTGGATTATGCTCTATCCAAACGAGCCTCAAAGATGGCTTGCTTTGCTATTGCAATAACATCTTGGTTTGCCTCAATCTCCATGAGGGTTCTCTCATGGAATGCTTAGTCATTGGATGAGTCTTTATCTTCGATAGGAGCTATGATAGTGATTGGTTGGAAGGCCCATTGATGTTCTAATGCTTGAGAAACACCATCTTTCCTTGAGCCATATGAACTAGTATAGACAACTTGTCGTATATTTGCCCATAACCCTACTGGGTCATTGATCTTTGTACATTCTAGTGGTAATACATTGATTATTGTGTGTTGTGCTCCAAGCTTCTTCTTCTTCCTTGTGTTGTTCGTGTGCTTTCACAGACCTCAAACTCCAAGAATTGGTATCAGAGCAAGTCACCACTTCATCTAGGGCATCTTCAGCACCCCTCTGGTCACAATCTCAGAATCGCACAAAATTTCGTAGGCATACTCAGGGTGATTAGGAGTTCAAAACTACTTTGCTTATGTAGGCAATTTTATCTTTTTGTGCCAAAGATATATATAGGTTTCAGTTCACTAGTATGAACATCTCGAAGTCTACTATAGGTTTGGCAGAACTCGACAACGTAATTCTGTTCAACTTTTTGAGATATATTCATTTTTTTGCATTAGGGTATTTTAGTCAATGGCCATGGCGGAAAGTAGTGATGTATTCCGTATGTTGGCTATTAAGGATAAGTTGGACAATACCAATTACCCATTATGGGCTTATATGGTGCATCATGTATTCATTGTAAAAGGACTATGGAATATTATGTAGGGTGTTGAAAAACATCATAATACACCTACAAACACACTTACTGAAGGTGATGTAGATGGTGTTGAAGATGATGGTATTCTTCATGTTCCTATTTGTGTTGTGGTTCCTACTGCACCTACAACAAAGCAAATTTATTGGGATGGCAGAGATGCTCAAGCACATGCATTGATAGCCTTGTCTGTCGAATGCGCCATTATTTCTCGCATTCCCTCTTGTAGAATAGCTAAGCATGTGTGGGATACACTTACCACTTTATACCAGACAAGGAATGAGGCTCATGTTGCTTACCTTCGAAAATTGTTGGAGAGTGAGCACATGAATGAAGGAGATTCCATGGATAGTTTTCTAACAAAGATCAAAGATTTGAAGGAAGAGTTGATTTTTGTTAATGAAGGCTTGCTTGATAGTTCACTTGTGTAGACTGTTCTAAATGGTGTTCTCAAATCATATCAATGTTTTGCTTCTACCCTTCGTTTGATGATGAAAGTCAATCCAAATTCCTTAACATTTGAGGAGTTAGTCTTTATTCTATTGTAGGAAGATCACTCTAGGCAAAATAGGTCCATTATGCATGTTGCAGATCAAGCTTTTCTAGCTAGTCAGAAGGGCAAAGGAAAATGGAGCTCTTCTACTAGTAAGCAAAAATCTGCTAATTCTGCACAATCAAAGAAGGATGACAGAGATGAGAAGAAAACAAAAAAGCAAAAATTGATTTGCAAATATTGTAAAGCAAATGATCATGTCATAAAGAGTTGTCCAAAAGTGGCTACAAAAGAGGCAAAGAAGAAAGAGGCTGGAATGGTTGTTGTAGAGGCCTCTACACCAAAGATAGATTCTATTAATCTTGTGCAGAATGAAGAATGGGTGTTTACTACTTTTTGCAGGTTTGATCCATCTTCTCATGAGTAGTGTATATTTGTAGTAGACTTAGATGTTTGGTACTTTGATAGTGGGGCAACCAAACATATTACCTCGCAGCGTAGTTTCTTCACTTCACTTGAGCCTTCCCCTACAGGGAATATTGTCACATGTGCCAACAACTCATCTTATCCTATCATGGGAGTTGCTAAGATCGTTCTGACTACTGTTGGTAGTAGTTCATTTACATTGTCAGATGCTTTATTTGTGCCAATGATCAAGAAGAATTTGTTGTTAGTTTCATCATTAGCCAACATCGGATCGGTTGTGAAATTTGTTGATGAGAGATGTACAATTCATGATCGATCAAATGGAGATGTCATATTATTGCTTGTGGCATTTTATATGGTGGGCTGTATAAGCTCATAGACTATGAAAAATCTGTGAATGATTTAGCATGTGCAATAAATGATTCTCCGGCTATGTCAGATGCAAAGCTTTGGCATGCATGCTTTGGTCATCTGAATTTTGCTAGTTTGCTACACCTACAGAAGTCTGAAATGATGTCCTCTTTGCCCAAATTTGAGGAACCGAGTAAACATGTATGTGAAGGCTGTACTTTGCGAAAAGTTAAGCACTCATCCTTCCCAAAAGATGGTTCAATTTGGGTTACTAAAAAATTGCAACTTGTACATAGTGATGTATGTGGTCCTATGCAAACACCTACCTTTGGGAACTATTTTCACTTTGTGGTTGTCATTGATGACTTTTCCAGGTATGCATGGGTATATCCATTCAAAGCAAAGTCCAAAGTGTTTATGTGCTTCAAACAGTTTCTGTTTTTTACTAAAAATCTATCAGCATGTAAAATGGGCACCCTCCATTATGATCGAGAGGGAGAATATATGTCTTATAATTTTAATGCATTTCTTGAAGAAGGTGGGATAACACATCAGTGTATAGTGTTGCATAAACCTCGATACAATGGAGTTACTGAATAGAAAAATAGATCACTCATTGAGATGGCGAGGTGTATGGTCAAGAGTTAGGCTTTACCACATAGTTTCCAGCTTGAGATTGTTATGTGTGCAGCATATGTACTTAAGAGGTGTCCCACTTAAGCATTGCAGTCTATCACTCCATATGAGGCTTGGCATGGTCGTCAGCTATCAGTTGCTCACCTGTGTGTTTTTGGTTGTATGGCATATGCATTAGTGCCTGAACAACAATGCAAGAAATTTGATGATAAAGTAGTGAAATGTATTTTTGTTGGATACAGTTTTGAAAGCAAAGGCTATCGTCTATATCATCCATAGACTAAACGCATTTTGGTTAGCTCCAAAGACATGTATGACACTTTGCTCCCTCTTTTTACAGGTGGACAGTCTAGTGTTGGTCCTAATGAGGCAACTTCTCATCCTTTACAGGTTTCATGTGATGATGTAGATCATTCCATTTCTGATGTAGATTTACATGATGCACTTGTTGATGAGAGAGCTGATATTGAGCGCAAAAACTATGCCAAAATGGCTGGTGTAAACTTTGCATGATAGGAAATTAGAGCGTTTTGGCCTTGAAAACTGCAAACCTATTGCCACTCCAATGGAGATAGGTTTACGACTGAGTCTTCATGATTCTGGAGATGAAGTATTTCGATGATGATGCACCACAGTGCGCTCTCCTTCTCAAGAGCTTCACGACGATATCCTCGGAGTAGAAAACTGAGCTCCTAGGGCCACATACGGTACTCTGCACAGAGACTATAGAATACACAGAAAACACAGTACACAGGGAGCACGAAGATAGACTTCTCAGGTCTTACAAAATGCGGTCAAACTTATAGTCTGTGGTTGACCAGGCCACTATATGTTTTATTAAAGAACATACACAAAGAAGTGTCCAGTGGCCATTTGGCCTTTCACGTGCACACTAACGGTAACAATTTCCCACTAAAGGCCAATATGGACAAAGTAACTATGGGAGAAAAATAAAGACTAAACCTCCCACCTGACGGGCATGTTACACAACATACAAGTGACTGTGTAAGATCATGAATCAAGTAACCCCCATCAAGTGACAAAAGTGTCGAAAGCTATCCTATGGTAGAGCTTTAGTCAAAGCATCCGCAACATTATCTTGAGTGTGAACCTTCTCAAGAATAATGCGCTCAATGGCTAAGCAATCTCTAATGAAGTGATACCTCACCTCAATGTGATTGGTCTTTGCATGATAGACCGGATTCTTAGCCAAAGCAATGGCACTCTGACTGTCACTAAGAAAACGAGGTACATGCTGAGGTAAACCCATATCACAAGCAAGATGAGAAAGCCACAATGCGTCCTTACATGCCTCACTTGCTCCAACATACTCTGCTTCTGTGGTGGAAACAGCTGTACATTCTTGAAGACGAGATCTCCACAAGATAGCACCTCTAGTAAAATGAAAAAGGTACCCTGATGTAGACTTACGATTATCTACACAACCAGCATAATCAGAATCTATGTAACCAATAATGGATGCTTTCTCTCTACCTAAGCATAGACACTTGTCCTTAGTGCCACTCAGATATCTCAAAATCATCTTAACAGCTTCCCAATGTTTCTCGCCAGGATTAGACACATATCTGCTCAGAACTCCCACTACAAATGCAATGGCTGGCCTCGTGGCTACCATAGCATACATGAGACTACCAACAATAGACTGATAGGGAATTTTGGTCATGAATTCCTTTTCCTTATCTGATTTGGGGCAATCATCCTTGCTCAATTTCACATATGTGGGTAAAGGTGTACTCAAAGCTTTTCCACCCTGCATATTGAACCTGTGAAGTACTTTGGATATGTACTCACTTTGAAACAAGTATATGCATCTTTTACTCCTATCACGAGTAATGCGCATACCCATAATATGTTTGGCATCCCCTAAATCTTTTATATCAAATGTCTGACTCAACTTCCTTTTGCGAATTGACAAGTCATAGGAGGACTTCCCAGCAATCAACATATCATTGACATAAAGTATCAAGCATATCAAGCTGCCATCTGAGCATCTCTTTGTGTAGAGACAATGATCCTCATTGCTTCGAGAATAGCATTGGGACTTCATAAAAGCATGTTTAAGTCCATACAAGCTCTTCTTCAGCTTACAAACTAGACTTTCTTGCCAGGAACTACATAACCCTCTAGTTGTTCCATATAGATCTCATCTGTAAGATCTCCATGCAAGAAAGCAGTTTTCACATCCATTTGAACTAGCTCTAATTCCTCCATTGCAACGAATCCAAGCAACATGTGCAAGGTAGTCATCTTGACCACTAGATAGAAGATTTCCTCAAAATCAACACCATGTTGTTGTTTAAAACCCTTTGCAACAAGTTTTGCTTTATACTTTGGAGAAGCACTATCTGATGTGAATTTTAGCTTATATACCCATTTACATGGTAAAGCTTTCCTACCATTTGGCAAAGGTACTAAATCCCAAGTACCATTCTTATGAATAGAATCCAACTCACTCTTCATGGCATGCTGCCACTTGATATGATCCTCTGTCTACATAGCCTCTTTGTAGCAAGAAGGCTCACCGACATCTGTTAGCATAACAAAATCTAAACCTGGAACATATCTATCAGGTGGATGTGAGACATGTGTAAAGCATCTCAATGGTTGCTCAACAGGAACATGTGCAGACTGATCTGATTGGACATTCTCTTGAACATCCCTATGTGCAACATTTTTATGCATGCTAGCTGGAGGACTAGTATCCTCAACCACTCTTCTCACTTCGACCTCCTTAATGGGTTGTTTATGCATCTAAGACTCATTGAAAATGACATCACTACTTCTAATCATTGACCATGTTTCAGGATCCCATAAGTGATATCCAAATTGTCCTTCTCGACCATATCCAAGAAAAATGCATTTCTTGGACTTATGGTCCAAATTTTTTCTAAGACTCTTGGGTATATGAACATATGCTTCACAGCCAAAAACTCGAAGATGATCATAATATGGTGGATTTTGCATAACTCTTTTTCCACTTTCAAACCTTTGGCAGTACTAGGTGAAAGGTTAATCACATGAACTGCAGTTAATACTACTTCTACCCAGAAACCATGTGAGAGGTTCGCATGATGCAAGAAAGAGATTACTCTATCTTGAATAGTTCTATTAATCCTCTCAGCTACACCATTTTGTACTGGGGTATAAGGAGCTATAAAATCTCTATGAATCCCTCTAGACTAACAGAAAAGGTTGAATCCATGTGAGGTATACTCACCCTCATTATATGAATGCAAAGCCTTAAGCTTAGTTCCTTTTTTAGTCTCAACTGAAGCAAGCCATTTTCTAAAAGTAGGGAATACCTCATCCTTTGATTTGATAGGATATACCCAGACTTTTCTAGTAGCATCATCTATGAAAGTAACAAAGTAAAGAGAACCACCTAAGGAACTAGTGGGCATAGGACCACACACATCTGTATGAACGAGATCTAAAGGCTGAATTGAAGAGTCAATGTGCATTCTATGCACATTTCTGGTTTGCTTTCCATATTGACAATGCTCACAAAATGAAAAATCAGAGAAAGATAACACAGGTAAGTAGCCAGAAGGAGAAAGATTTTCCATTCCACTACGTCATATATGGCCCAAACGAACATGCCAAATACAAGCCATAGGCTGTTCAATAATAGCTGATACAAATAAAGGATAAAGTGAGCCAACTTTGCTTCCTTTTGCAATAACCATATTGCCCTTTGATATGTGAAAGGACTAAGCATAGAAGACCACCTTGTAACCAGGGTCATCAAGTTGACCAACTGACATCAAACTGCATGATAACTGAGGTACATGACCTACATTATGCATAGTAAATTTTGGACCATCAATGAACTGCACAACCACATCTCCAATCCCCACAACATCACACTGGTAAGAGTCACCAAGTCTCACGGTACCAAGAGACTTTGCTGCATAATTAGAGAGCCATTCTCTATGTGGTGTCACATGGAAAGAAGCATCAGAATCTAGCAGCCAGGTGTGGGAAAGAGAATCAGCCATAAGAGCCTCAATTGGAACAGTACTATCAAGTGTCAACACATTAGCATCATCAGAAATAGCATTAATTTCTTCAACCTTCATAGTCGAAGTAGATGGTGCAGGTAACTGTTTAACATGCCCATCAACATTATGTCCTTTATCTTTAGCATTCTTTAATGCATAACCGTCTTTCTTCATGTGTCCTTTCTTATGACAATAATGGCATTCGATATCCCTCTTCCTTGATTTACTTCTACTCTTATTTCATTGACCATTCTTTTCCTTGTTCTTGCTCCTTCCATGTTGTTGATTCTTTCCTTGGTAAGAATCACGAACATTATATACATCTCCACTCTGAGTGCCAACCATGGATTTTCTACGAATCTCCTCACTCGAGTGCTCCACATATGTCATCATAGACGAGTTTACCACCAGGTGCACTATTGCTAATAGCTGTGCAAAACATATCCCATGATGATGGAAAGGTGCATAACATCAATACTGCTTTCATTTCATTATCCATATCCATTTTTTGAGCCTGTAACTGGGAGAATATAGCATCAAACTCAATCTGTGTCCTTCATAGGAAGGTCATATAATTTTCTCATCAGATACACTTTAGTTTATGCTGTCTCTTTTTCATATGTATTGCATAACTTCTTCCAAAGCTCCTCTACACTTTCACACTCTAATATTGTAAAGTAAACCTTACTTGCCAGGTGCAAGCGAATGGTAGATCTGGCCATTTCATCTAACTCATCCCAATCATCTTCATCCATGTCAGCAGGCTTCTTTGACATTCCATTTACTGGCTCCCATTGCCTCCTTTGAATCAGCACATCTTTAATCTGATTCTTCCATGGAGCAAAGTTTAAGCCATCAAATTTTTGGATCTCAAAATGTTCTTTGCCTTGCAAGTTATAGCTCCTCCTCGAAACACTAGCACTAGACCCTGATCCACTGGATGTGCCTGAGACCTCTGATGCCATGATGATAGAGAACTGAATAGAATGATAATGGAGCTAGAAGAGTCTAAACACCAACGAATAAGTGTATCAAGGAATTGACCACTATATAGTTGACAAAACTAGAAATCTAGAAAAATTTTGCCAGAGTATCCTTTGCAAAATGAGCATATGAACAGTGTCAAAATATCATAAAACTGCAAGTACTGACATGTTTTTCTACATAGTGAATCACTGACTCCACTGCATATAATCAGTTACCCAATAGAAGCCAACTAGGCTTATCAAGCACCTATGAACAACTATCATATATCTCTTATGGCGAGGCTGGGTAAGTCTTCCACCTGCATCACCGAAGAGACCCTGACATCTGGGTGTCTCCCAATTAAGAAAACCTCACCATGACCCTCTTTTTCAAACGTGAAAGGCTTTATGCAAAAACATAACTGCTATATCAATGAGCACATGGACGTACATAAGCGGTATCCATAGAAGCATACATGGGGTGTATGTGCTCAATATATGTAGTAAAATGACACTAAAGGCTGAATACACAGCCCAAAAACTATCCAATAACACCTGCAAGTGTCTTTCAACTCTGATGTTTTAGGCTCAAAAAACCTGCATTAATTTGCAAAAGTTGTTCCCACCAAAACTGAAGCCTTTCAAGAAACCTATATTTTTACAAGTGTGGCTGAAAACACAGCCCCAAATGTTGATATTTATTGTCAGAGAGGTACAAAGAACACTCTTCTTGATGTTCTTAGACCTGTGTGAAGAGAACTATGTGCGGAAGTACTCCAAAATGGCTCAAAAGACACCCCAAAAATGCTTCAAAAATAGGCTTTGGAAGCAAAGAATGAAGCTTTGAGGGACCAAAACATGTTCAAGGTAATGTCAACCTTAGTCTTTCCCCTTCTTCACATACCACAACAGTTTAGCTTAGTGGCAAGAGATTGCCACGGTTAAGCAAGCTCCGGAGGGAACAGTACTGGGATGGGTGACCTCCTGGGAAGTACCGAGAACCTCTATATTCCTTGATCGTTGAGGTCCTCCCTTGCGCACAGCCAATAGTGCCAACAGTGACTTCGGTGACTCGGATGACAAGGTATGCCAAGGTCTATGCCTTGGTCGCCACCTTAGTCATAAGCCTTGGAGAAAGCCGGGGGGAGGGGGGGGGGAGGGGGTTCTTGCTTCACTCACGCAAAAGAAACAAAGCTTTTGCATCAAACTTACAGTCTGTGGCTGAGCAGGCCACTATATGTTTTATTAAAGAATATATACAAAGAAGTGTCCAGTGGCCATTTGGCCTTTCACATGGACAGTAATGATAACAAGAGATGCATTTGATGTTGTTCTCTATGAGCAGGCTGTTGGATGCTTGATTTACTTATGCATTACTCCACCATATATTCAGTTTGTTGTCTAACAGATGAGCAGGTTTATGCATTGCCCAGGTGGCAAGCATTGGCATCTAGTTAAGTGCATCTTTTGCTACTTGAGTGGTACCCGGTTTCTTGGATTGTTTTATCCCAAGGGGGGATCACTACCACCAGATTTACATGCTTTTTCTGACTCTCCCTGGACTGGTTGCTATGACACTCGCGTATCCACTAGTGGCTTCATATTTGGTAGTTCATGTATCTCTTAGTTGAGCAAGAAGCAGCCTACTTTGATACCACAGATGGTTGTGTGTAGAAGTGCAAGAGACACACAAGAAGCACACAAAAGGAGCATGAATGCAGCAAGACACACAAAGAAGTTGGAAGGTGGGAATAGCTCTCTCTATTGATGATGATCTAAATTGAAGAGTAAGAGCTGAATAATATCCCTAAGCACAAAGTACCACCACATATGAGTGAGTCATGTATGTGGTAACATGGGTGAAAAACTTCTAGTGAGCACTGTTGATATATTTAGGTAGTGATGTGTGTGACCACTCTAGGACCATCGGGGCACTTTTTTCCCTCTTTAGAAGGTTTTTTTCCCCCGCTTGTATACACGCCTATTGCCCTAAAGGGCTACTTATCTTTGTACATTCTCTAGTAATACATTCAGTATTGTGTGTTGTGCTCCAAGCTTCTTCTTCTTCGTGTGTTGTTCGCGTGCTTCCGTAGACATCTAACACCAACAATTGGTATTAGTGTAGGTCGCCGCTTCATCTAGGGTGGTGTTAACACCTCTCCGATTGTAGTCTCAAAATCGCATGAATTTTGGTGAGCATACTCAGCATGTTTTTCGAGATCAAAACTGCTTCGCTCTGTGGTGCCGAAATCACGATCTAAGCTCGTTTTGGCCTCATAATGCACTATCATAGCGCTTGTGTAGGCTATTTTGTCTTTTTGTGCCAAAGGTATATACCTATTTCAATTCGCCAATATAAGTGTCTCGACGTCTACTATAGGTTTAATAGAAGTATAGGTTTGTCTTTTTGTGCCAAAGGTATATACCTATTTCAGTTCGCCAATATAACCGTCTCGACGTCTACATCAAGGTATTTTAATCATCGGCCATGGCTAAAAGCAGTGATGTATTTCGTATGTTGGTTGTTGAGGATAAGTTGGATGGTACCAACTACCCATTGTGGGCTTATATGATGCGACATGTATTTGTTGCAAAAGGACTTTGGAACATTGTGCAGGGTGTTGAAAAACATCCTATCACACCTGCAAGTGTTACAACTGCAAGTACTAAAGCTAATATAGAAGGTGTTGAAGATGATGATATTCTGCATATTCCTATTTGTGCTACGATTTCTGCTGCACCTACTGCAACGTAGATTTGTTGGGATGGCAGAGATGCTCAGGCACATGCATTGATAGCTTTGTCTATCAAATGTGCCAATATTCCTCACATTTGCTCTTGCAAAACAGCTAAGGATGCTTGGGATACACTTACCACATTGTACCAAGCTAGGAATGAGGCTCGTGTTGCTTACCTCCGAAAACAGTTGGAGAGTGAGCACATGAATGAAGGTGACTCTATGCACAGTTTTCTAGCAAAGATCAAAGACTTGAAGGAACGGTTGATTTCTGTTGATGAGGTTATACCAGATAGCTCACTTGTGCAGACCGTTCTAAATGGTCTTCCTGATTCATATCAGAGTTTTGCTTCTACTCTTCGGTTGATGATGAAAGGCAATCCAAATGCCTTGTCATTTGAGGAGTTAGTATCTGTTCTATTGCAGGAAGATGAGTCTAGGTAGAATAGGTACACTATGTGTGTTGTAGATCAAGCTTTCTTGCCTAGTGAGAAGGGCAAAGGAAAATGGAGCTCTTCTATAGAAACTGTTTTGCAAGTACTATAAAGGGAATGATCATATCATAAAGAACCGTCCAAAATTGGCTGCTAAAGAGGCAAAGAAGAAAGATTTTCGAATGGTTGCTGCAGAAGCCTCTACACCAAAAACGGAGTTTGCTAATCTTGTGTAGGAAGAAGACTGGGCGTTTACTACTATTTGCAATTTTGACCCATCTTCTCATGATCAGTGCATGTCTCCAATAGACTCAGATGTTTGGTACTTTGACAGTGGGGTGACCAAACATATTACCTTGCAGCGCAGTTTCTTCTCTTCACTCGAGCCTGCCCCTACAGGCAATACTGTTACATGTGCCAACAACTCCTCTATCCTGTTATGGGAGTTGGTAATATCATTTTGACTATTGTTGATGGTAGTTCTTTCACTTTGTGAGATGCTTTGTTTGTGCTAGGGATCAAGAAAAATCTATTATCAGTTTCTACATTAGCCAAGATTGCCTTGGTTGTGAAGTTTGTTGATGACAGGTGTACACTTCATGATCTATCAAATGGCAACGTGATTATTGCTTCTGGCATTCTATGTCATGGGTTGTATAAGCTCATAGTCTATGAAAGATCTATAAATGATTTTGCATGTGCAGGACATGATTCTCAGGCTATGTCAGATGCAAAGCTTTGGCATGCACGCTTTGGTCATCTGAATTTTGCTAGTTAGCTACACCTGCAGAAATCTGAAATGGTGTCCTCTTTGCCCAAAATTGACGCACGAGGAAAACATGTTTATGAAGGCTGTATTTTGGGCAAAATGTAGCATTCCTCCTTTCCAAAAGGTGGTTCAGTTCGGGCTACTCAGAAATTGCAGCTTGTACATAGTGATGTTTGTGGTCCTATGGAGACATCTTCTTTTGGAAATTATCTTTACTTCGTGACTTTCATCAATGATTTTTCCAGGCATGCATGGGTATATCCATTGAAGGCAAAGTCCGAAGTGTTCATGTGCTTCAAACAGGTTTTGGTTTTGGCTGAAAATCTGTTAGCATGTAAAATGGGCACCCTCCATTTAGATCAAGGGAGGGAATATATGTCTTCTGATTTTAATGCATTTCTAGCTGAACATGGGATAAAACACCAGTGTACAGTGACGTATACACCTCAACATAATGGAGTTGTTGAACGAAAGAACATGTCACTCATGGAGATGGCGAGGTGTATGGTCAAGAGTCAGTCTTTACCACATAGTTTCTGGCTTGAGGTTGTCATGTGTGTAGCATATGTACTTAACAGGTGTCCCATTAAAGCGCTACAATCTATCACTCCATATGAGGCTTGGCATGATCGCAAGCCATCTGTTGCACATCTGCGTGTTTTTGGTTGTTTGGCATATGCATTAGTGCATGAACAACATCACAAAAAAATGGACAATAAAGCAGTAAAATGTATTTTTGTTGGGTACAGTTCTGAAAGTAAAGGCTATTGTCTATATCATCCACAGACTAAACACATTCTGGATAGCCATGATGTTGTTTTTGTGGAAGATGTTATTCATCCATTGCTTTCATGTACTAAGGAGACATCTGTTAGCTCCAAAGACATGTATGATGCTTTGCTACCTCTTTTTACACGTGGAGAGTCTAGTGTTGGTCCTAATGAGGCAACTTCTCAGCGTTTGCAAGTTTCATGTGATGATGTAGATCATCCTATTTCTGATGCAGATTTACATGATGCACTTGTTGATGAGAGAGCTGACATTGAGGAGGCAAAAACTATGCCAAAAGGCCTGGTGCAAACTTTGTGTGAGAACAAATTAGATGCACCTTTGTCATATCATACTCAATCAGGCTCTCATAGTGCCTCTTTTGCGTCAGATTGTTATGCTATGGCTGCATCTAGTCTCTGTGATGAGAATGAGCCTGTTTCATTTGATGAAGCACAAAATTTAGAAAATTGGATGGCTGCTATGTAATCTGAATATGATGCTATAATGAAGAATGATACTTGATCTTCATGTGACTTGCCTCCTGGCAAGAAGGCCATTGGCACTAAGTGGTCTTACAAGCTGAAACATAAGCCTAATGGAACAGTTGATAGGTATAAGGCTAGGCTTGTTGCAAAAGGTTATGCACAAGAAAGAGGCATTGATTTTGATGAGACCTTTGCACCTACATGTCATATGACTACTATTCAGAGCATCTGTGCACTTGCAGCCCATCATGGTTGGAATGTACATTAGTTGGACATTAAAACTGCATTTCTGAATGGTGACTTGCATGAAGAAGTGTATGTTTTTTAGCCCCATGGCTTTGTGCAGAAAGGGCATGAAAACCAGGTGTGTAGGTTAAAGAAGGTATTATTTGGTTTAAAGCAAGCACCACATGCTTGGTATGAGAAGATACATGCCTATCTGATTGCACATGGTTTTGAGAACAGTCCAACTGAAAGCACCTTATATGTTAAGCGTGCTAATGATGTACTTCTGATCATTGTGGTTTATGTTGATGACATGTTGCTCACTGGTCCTATTGAGAAGCATATTGCTGATTTTAAGGCTGATTTGTATGCCTCATTTGAGATGTCTGATTTGGGGCATTTGCATCACTATTTGGGCATTCAGTTTATACACATTGCTTGTGGAATGGCTTTGTGTCAAAATGAAATATATTGACACATTATTGCAGCATTTTGGCCTTGAAGACTATAAACCTATTGCCACTCCTATGGAAACAGATTTACGACTGAGTCTTCATGATGTTGGAGATGCATTTGATGTTGTTCTCTATCAGCAGGTTGTTGGATGCTTGATTTATTTATCCATTACTCAGCTAGTTATTCAGTTTGTTGTCTCACAGATGAGCAAGTTTATGCATTGCCTAGGAGTCAAGCATTGGCAGGCGGTTAAGTGCATCTTTCGCTACTTGAGTGGTACCCAGCTACTTCGTTTGTTTTATCCAAGGGGGGATCACTACCGTCAGATTTGCATGCTTTTTCTGACTCTGATTGGGTTGGTAGCTATGCCACTCGTGTGTCCACCAGTGGCTTTTGCTTCATGCTTGGTAGTTCATGTATATCGTGGTTGAGCAAGAAGTAGCCTACTACGGCCACTTCTAGTTGTGAAGCTGAGTATAGGGAAGCTTTCACAGCGACTATTGAGTGTGTGCGGCTCAGACACCTTAAGGTTGATTTGGGTGTTGGTCAGCCTTCTTCCACCACCATCTTCACTGATAGTCAGATTGCATTGGCAGTTGCGAGGAACCCTGTGTTGCATGCTCGCACTAAGCACATTGACGTGCATTATCATTATGTCAGGGAGAGGTTCTCTGTTAGGGAGATCAGCTTAGCATATGTGCCCACACAGGAGAACATTGTAGACCTTTTCATGAAGGCTTTGCCTAGGGAGAAGTTTGAAGCTTTCCGCAAATATTTGGGCTTACTTCCTTTTGTGGAGTGATTTCCACATAGCTTGGCACTTCCTTATACATGAGTGCCAGCTCCTTGTTCGCCGCATCACTCCCAGGGGGGATTTGTTGATATATTTAGGTAGTGATGTGTGTGAACACTCTAGGACCATTGGGGCACTTTTTTCCCTCTTTAGGAGGTTTTTTCCCCTTGCTTGCATATACGCCTATTGCCCTAAAGGGCTACTTATCTTTGTACATTCTCTAGTAATACATTCAGTATTATGTGTTGTGCTCCAAGCTTCTTCTTCTTCTTCCGTGTGATGTTCACGTGCTTCCACAGACGTCTAACACCAACAAGCACTAGAGTAAAAAGTGCCCATGTATAGGGAAAAGCTTCACATCAAAGCTACTCGAGGAGCACATAAGTGTAACACCCATGTTTTGCAAAAGTTGTGTTGGAGTTTGAGTTCTACGGAAGCACGAGAACAACACTAGGAAGAAGAAGAAGCTTCGAGCACAACACACAATACTGAATGTATTACCACTAGAGCATACGAAGATCAATGATCCAATAGGGTTATAGGCATATATACAAGCGGGGGAAAAACCTCCTAAAGAGGGAAAAAAGTGCCCCGATGTCCTAGTGTCTTCACACACATCACTACCTAAATATATCAACAAATCTCCCTTGGGAGTGATGTAGTCAACAAGGAGCTGGCACTCATATACAAGGAAGTTCCAAGCTATGTGGAATCAACACACAAAAGGAAGTAAGCCCAAAGCTTTGTGAAAAGATTCAAACTTCTCCCTAGGTAGAGCCTTTGTGAAAAGGCTGAACCTTCTTTCTTTGAAGATGCAATTGGACATGCAGATTGGGAGAAAGCTATGGATGAGGAGATGGTTGCACTTATGGAAATGAAACATGGAAGTTGGTTCCATTGCTGCAAGGAAAGAAACCCATAGGCTACAAGTGGGTTTACAAGGTAAAGCACAATGTTGATGGTAGCATAAGCAGGTATAAAGCATGATTGGTAGCAAAAGAATATGCACAGGCATATGCCATTGATTATGAGGAAATGTTCAGCCCTATAGCTAAAACGTCTACTGTTAGAGTGCCTGTTGCATTAGCTACAGCAAAAGAATGGGCATCAGATGGATGTGAAGAATGCTTTCTAACATTGTGAGTCACAAGAAGAAGTATACATGGCCGAGACACAAGGATCTATGGATTTAAAGTTCCCAAAATATGTTTGTAGGTTGGAAAACGCTTTCTATGGGCTTAAACAAGCCCCTCACGCTTGGTGTATAAGTATATGTGTGTATGTGTATGTGTATGTGTATATATATTCACTCTGATTAAAATGATTAAAATTAACTCTATTTTTATATATTTAATCATATATATTTAATTCATTTCTTTAAAACACTAATTCTTATCATATTTATTTATCTATATAATTATCCTATTTTTTATATATATTTATTTATATATTCAGATTTTTCCCTTAATTAATCCTATTTTTATATATTTAATTAAATTATTTAAAACACTAGTTCTTTTTATATTTATTTATCTATATAATTATCCTATTTTATATATATATTTATTTATATATTCATATTTTTTCCTTAATTTTTTTCTATATTTTCTCTTTATATACATTTAATTGAGTTATATGTATGCTTAAATCCTAAAACCCTAATCTTAAAGATCTAAACCTAAAATATGTATATTTCTATATGAATGTGTATCTACATATATATACGTATTATATGTGTATGTGTATGTGTGTATATATGTTATGTAGGTGTTAAAACCCTAAAGCCCTAATCAGAAAGACTTAGACTTAAACCTAAAATACTAAAACCTAAATACTTAAACACCTATAAAAATCTAAACCCCTAATCCTAAAACCCTAATCCTATTCTATATATATGTTTATTTATATATTCATATTTTTTTCTTATTTTTTTCTATATTTTTTCTTAATATAAATGTAATTGAGTTATATGTATGCATAAACCCTAAAACCCTAATCTTAAAGATCTTGACCTAAAATATGTATATTTCTGTATGAATGTGTATCTACATGTATATATGTATTATATGTGTATGTGTATGTGTGTATATATGTTATGTAGGTGTTAAAACCCTAAAACCCTAATAAAAAAGACTTAGTTTTAAACCTAAAATACTAAAACCTAAATACTTAAACACCTATAAAAATCTAAACCCCTAATCCTATTTTATATATATGTTTATTTATATATTCAGATTTTTTTCTTATTTTTTTCTATATTTTTTCTTAATATAAATGTAAATGAATTATATGTATGCCTAAACCCTAAAACCCTAATCTTAAATATCTAGACCTAAAATACGTATATTTCTGTATGCAGGTGTATGTACATGTATATATGTATTATATGTGTATGTGTATGTATGTGTAAATAGCCTAAAAACCCTAATCCTATTTTTATATATTTGATGTACAAAAAATTTCAAAATCAAAAATTTATATATTTAATTATATATATTTAATTAAAACACTAGCCTATGTGTGTGTATATATGTGCATGTGTGTATGTATGTGTGTGTGTGAATGTATGCATGTGTGTATATGTGTATGTGTGTCTATGTATGCATGTGTGAGTATATGTGCATGTGTGTGTATGTATGCATGTGTGTGTATGCATTCATGTGTGTGTGTGTATGCAAGCATGTGTGTATGTATGTGTGTGTGTGCATGTGAGTGTATGCATGCATGTGTGTATATGTGTGTGTATGTATGCATGCATGTGTGTATATGTTTGTATGTATGCACGTGTGTACATATGTGTATGTATGTATGCATGTGTGTACATGTGTGTGTGTATGTATGCATGTGTGTATATGTGTATGTGTGTGTATGTATGCATGCATGTGTGTATATGTGTATGTGTGTGTATGTATGCATGCATGTGTGTATATGTGTGTATGTATGTGTATGCATATGTGTATATATGTGTGTGTATGTATGTGCATATACATGTGTGTGTATGCATGTGTGTGTGTACATGTGTGTATGTATGCATGTGTGTACATATGTGTGTGTATGTATGCATGTGTGTACATGTGTGTGTGTGTATGCATGTGTGTGTGTATATGTGTGTATGTATGTGTGTATGCATGTGTGTGTGTATGTATGCATGTGTGTATATTTGTATGTGTGTGTATGCATGCATGTGTGTATATGTGTGTGTATGTAAGCATGCATGTGTGTATATGTGTGTGCATGTAAGCATGCATGTGTGTACATGTATGTGTGTATGTATACATGTGTAAATGTGTGTGTGTGTATGTGTGTGTGTATGTGTGTGTGTATGTGTGTGTGTATGTGTGTGTGTATGTATGCTCTATTTTCCTATCTCTATCTTCTTTCTTTCATCATTCTTTATCTCTCACTCTCTCTCTCTTTATCTCTCTCCCCCTCTCTCTCTCTCTCCCTTCTCTCTCTCTCTCTCTCTCTCTCTCTCTCTCTCTCTCTCTCTCTCTCTCTCTCTCTTTCTCTCTCTATCAATAGAGAATAAAACAATCACTTACAAGTATGTCCCTCTTTTGGATTGTTGTCGTCAAAGCGTAATGTATGTCATCTATCGTTGATATCAAACAATCGACGCCAAAGAACTTTTGCAAAATCAAAGAGAAGAGAAATTATAAGACCTAAAGCATAGAGAAAGACAAAGGCTAACAGTACGCGCACCACTTACCAAGATGTGAGATCTAAACCGAGAGTGTGTGTGTGTGTAGAGAGAGAGAGAGATCTCTATGTGTGTGTGTGCACAAGACAATGCAAGTCGCAATTCGATTCATGCGTGCAAGTTAAATAGAAGACAAACAGTACTCAAACATGCACAAAAAAGTGAAGTTTTGCTCTCGGGTTCTCAGTATGTTTAAAACACGGCCTCGATATAAGCGTCAGTATGGGCGTCGGTATGAGCGTCGGTAACTTCCAGTAAATTATCGATGCTTATACCAACGCCCATATTGAAGCTTATACCGGCGCTTATACCGACGGATGCAGGACACGCCAACGATCCGTTTAAAATAGTCATACTGACGGTCACTTGACCATCGGTATCCTTAAGTGACCTTTTCCAATGTTTATACCAACGCCGAGAGCGACCGTCGGTATAGGCAGCGTCGGTATGCCCTTCATATGTTGTAGTGTATGTCACTAAAGACATAACATTAATGATGATAATTAGCATTGTCCCAGTTCTAAAAGAAACATATGACATGTGCTAGGCCTTCAACACATAAAGGACCTACCTACACAATCCTAAGTGTGCATACTCCTCCATGATTGCGTGATGCAGCCAACTACACATAGCATCACACATACAATTTAATATATTTTCATATTTTCACTACAAGGAATATGGGCGTATAGCGACGGTTAAGGCGACACAATTTCGTTGTTATAAAATTGCAAAATGCATCATACTGAGCATCGCGCACAGACCGTCGATTAAATGATGAGCAAAACGACGTTTTTTGAAACTTGTGGGGTGATGAGTGTCGCAAACACTCGCATAGAGCCTTGCTAACATGATGATCTTAAAAAGCATCGCATAAGCGATGCTTTTTGGCGTCGCATAAGCGACGCTAAAACATGTCGCTTATGCGACGATAACTGGACGCGTAGCATCGCTTACACGATGGTCTATTGACGGAAAAAAATTAAAATGTTGGAGGCTCTTCGATCGGCATTTCACGCATTTGATCGAACATCTCTCCAACGTTCGCAAATGCACTGTGCTTATGAGTTGAAGCAAGTATATGCAGAATTGTTGTTTTGCCTAAGCTCTCTCTTATTATCTCCCTCTGTCTGTGTTTCTCTCTTTCTTCATCTTTCTCTCTTTGAATTCTCTCTCTCTCTCTCTCTCTCTCTCTCTCTCTATTGCAGGTTATGCAAGAAGCTAACCAAGCAAAAAGTATGGCTAACAACCACATAAAAAGACTTGCATGCATGCATTATTGCATATATATATACACATACACACATTAACATATATGCAAATATATGTATATGCACATCCACATGCGTGCACATTCACATGCATGCACATGCATGCAAATGGAAATGCATCCACATGCACATGCATGTTTCATACATATACACATGCATATACATACATTATACACATATATATGCACATGCGTACACACACATATACACATGCACACACACATGCACACACACATGCACATACCTACATATACACATATACATGCACATACACACATATACACATAGAGTTACACATATACATGCACATACATATACACATGCACATGCACATGCACATACTCATACACACATATACACTTACACATGCACATGCACATACATACATATACACACACATACACATGCACATACATACATATACACACAGAGAAGAATGTTGAATCTAAAGCATTCTTGGAATCCTGGGTTTGGCTTTATTTTACGGACGTCCTTATGCATGAACAGTAGCCACAGAATGCCTTCATTCATAAAAAATGTTATTATGAAAGTATTATTGTAATTAATACACATGTAGCATATGATCTCATTACATAAATTTGTAATTAACGTTTTCCAACAAACTTTAAAATTACTCTTACAAGTCTCATTGTCAGCAGAGTGCTGTCATGGGAGCTGGACGTAAGACCGAAACATACAAAGGCCTTCATTCTCCTTCCTCTGGGGCTAGCCGTCCTCCTTCATCACCGCTCCCGTTCTTGAACCTTCCGACGGAGGAGCTTGCTGCTGTGATTTTTGGTTGTGACCATGCGACTTACAATGAATGCGTCACACACCTTCTGTTTGGTATACTTTATCTATCCTCTTACTTTCTATCACAGATATACGTCTCTCCCTTTAAACGATAATGCATCATATCATGGTTTGGATTTCTCATTTTGAAATTCCACTGTGCTTTCGATAGTATTTTTTTCCACGTCCTAGTCATATGGACACCATTTCCTTCTGTGCCCTTATCTCTCTCTCTCTCTCTCTCTCTCTCTCTCTCTCTCTCTCTCTCTCTCTCTCTCTCTCTCTCTCTCTCTCTCTCTCTCTCTCTCTCTCTCTCTCTCTCTCTCTCTCTCTCTCTCTCTCTCTCTCTCTCTCTCTCTCTCTCTCTCTCTCCCCTCCCTCCACATATTATTGCATGTTCATGTGTGTGCATATTTTTGGTATGGCTTTCGTGCGAACGCAGAGAAGAATGCTGAATCTAAAGCTTACTTGGAATCTTGGGCTTGGTTTTATTTTACAGACGTCCTTATGCCTGAATAGTAGCTTGATCATTAGCTTTTGTGCATGTCGAGGCCTTTGAGCTTCTCATATCAGCTATGTAAAGAATGTTCGACCAAGGATGCCACTATTTTTGTTTAATTACATTGATAAAATGTTGCATGGTATTTTTGAGGTAGACAGCTATGGAGAGATGAACATCAATCGAGATGCCTAGACTAATGGGAAGCAAAAGACACAGTTTACAGCTCAGGTTCTTTGCTTAGATTTAATAATCTCTGATATTACATTAGGTCACTGTCTGAGGTTTAATGACGTTTTGTTTACATGTAGGCATGCGTACGATTGAGATGTCAGTGTGCACCATTGACAGAAAAGCATATACAAGGGAGCATTAGCAGCAAATTATGTGAATTATTCACAGGAGAAAATCCTATTTGAGTTAAATTATGTGCAGACAGATAAGGTTATATCTCTTTTCATAGAAAGCATATACAAGGGAGCATTAGCAGCGAATTATGTGAATTATTCACAGGAGAAAATCCTATTTGAGTTAAATCATGTGCAGACAGATAAGCTTATATCTCTTTTCATGAGAAACTCGTTGAGTGTCAGTAGACAGGTTGTGGGTTTACAACGTGGGTCCATGTCAGGGGACAAAGGAGAAGATGTTGACGGTTGCATACAAAGGCCTTCATTCTCCTTCCTCTTGGGCTAGCCGTCCTCCTTCATCACCGCTCCCGTTCTTGAACCTTCCCGCGGAGGAGCTTGCTGTTGTGATTTTTGGTTGTGACCATGCGACTTACAATGAATGCATCACACATCTTCTGTTTGGTATACTTTATATATCCTCTTACTTTCTATCATAGATATACGTCTCTCCCTTTAAACCATAATGCATCATATCATGGTTTGGATTTGTCATTTTGAGATTCCACTATGCTTTCGATAGTATGTTTTTCCACGTCTTGGTCATATGGACACCATTTCCTTCTGTGCCTCTCTCTCTCTCTCTCTCTCTCTCTCTCTCTCTCTCTCTCTCTCTCTCTCTCTCTCTCTCTCTCTCTCTCTCTCTCTCCCCTCCCTCCACATATTATTGCATGTTCATGTGTGTGCATATTTTTGGTATGGCTTTCGTGCGAACGCAGAGAAGAATGCTGAATCTAAAGCTTACTTGGAATCTTGGGCTTGGTTTTATTTTACGGACGTCCTTATGCCTGAATAGTAGCTTGATCATTAGCTTTTGTGCATGTCGAGGCCTTTGAGCTTCTCATATCAGCTATGTAAAGAATGTTCGACCAAGGATGCCACTATTTTTGTTTAATTACATTGATAAAATGTTGCATGGTATTTTTGAGGTAGACAGCTATGGAGAGATGAACATCAATCGAGATGCCTAGACTAATGGGAAGCAAAAGACACAGTTTACAGCTCAGGTTCTTTGCTTAGATTTAATAATCTCTGATATTACATTAGGTCACTGTCTGAGGTTTAATGACGTTTTGTTTACATGTAGGCATGCGTACGATTGAGATGTCAGTGTGCACCATTGACAGAAAAGCATATACAAGGGAGCATTAGCAGCAAATTATGTGAATTATTCACAGGAGAAAATCCTATTTGAGTTAAATTATGTGCAGACAGATAAGGTTATATCTCTTTTCATAGAAAGCATATACAAGGGAGCATTAGCAGCGAATTATGTGAATTATTCACAGGAGAAAATCCTATTTGAGTTAAATCATGTGCAGACAGATAAGCTTATATCTCTTTTCATGAGAAACTCGTTGAGTGTCAGTAGACAGGTTGTGGGTTTACAACGTGGGTCCATGTCAGGGGACAAAGGAGAAGATGTTGACGGTTGCATACAAAGGCCTTCATTCTCCTTCCTCTTGGGCTAGCCGTCCCCCTTCATCACCGCTCCCGTTCTTGAACCTTCCCGCGGAGGAGCTTGCTGTTGTGATTTTAGGTTGTGACCATGCGACTTACAATGAATGCATCACACATCTTCTGTTTGGTATACTTTATATATCCTCTTACTTTCTATCATAGATATACGTCTCTCCCTTTAAACCATAATGCATCATATCATGGTTTGGATTTGTCATTTTGAGATTCCACTATGCTTTCGATAGTATGTTTTTCCACGTCTTGGTCATATGGACACCATTTCCTTCTGTGCCTCTCTCTCTCTCTCTCTCTCTCTCTCTCTCTCTCTCTCTCTCTCTCTCTCTCTCTCTCTCTCTCTCTCTCTCTCTCTCTCTCTCTCTCTCTCTCTCTCTCTCTCTCTCTCTCTCTCTCTCTCTCTCTCTCTCTCTCTCTCTCTCTCTCTCTCTCTCTCTCTCTCTCTCTCTCTCTCTCTCTCTCTCTCTCTCTCTCTCTCTCTCTCTCTCTCTCTCTCTCTCTCTCTCTCTCTCTCTCTCTCTCTCTCTCTCTCTCTCTCTCTCCCTCCCTCCCTCCCTCCCTCCCTCCCTCCCTCCCTCCCTCCACATATTACTGCATGTTCATGTGTGTGCATGTTTTGGGTATGGCTTTCGTGCGAACACAGAGAAGAATGCTGAATCTAAAGCTTACTTGGAATCCTGGGCTTGATTTTATTTTACGGACGTCCTTATGCATGAACAGTAGCTTGATCATTAGCTTTTGTGCATGTCCAAGCCTTCGAGCTTCTCATATAAGCTATGCAAAGAATGTCCGACCAGGGATGCCACTATTTTTGTTTAATTACATTGATAAAAAGTTGCATGGTATTTTTGAGGCAGACAGCTATGGAGAGATGAGTATCAATCCATATGCTTGGATTGATGGGAAGCAGAAGACACAGTTTCCAGCTCAGGTTCTTTGCTTAGATTTAATGATCTCTGATATTACATTAGGTCACTGTCTGAGGCATAATGAGGTTTTGTTTACATGTAGGCACGCATACAATTGAGATGCTAGTGTGCACCATTGACAGAAAGCATATACAAGGGAGCATTAGTAGCAAATTATGTGAATTATTCATAGGAGAAAATCCTATTTGAGTTAAATCATGTGCAGACATATAAACTTATATCTCTTTTCATGAGAAACTCGTTGAGTGTTTGTAGACAAGTTGTGGGTTTTCAATGTGGGTCCATGTCAGGGGACAAAGGAGAAGATGTTGATGGTTGCATACAAAGGCCTTCATTCTCCTTCCTCTGGGGCTAGTGGTGTTGGTGTAAATTACAAGCCTACACATTTGGCTTGAAAGATAGCTTGAAGATCTTACATATGTGAAGAAGCATAGGAACCATTGCTAGTGGTTAATTACCACTTTATCTCATTGTAAAAGTCGAATTGACTTGGAATCTCTTGTAATCACCTACCAAAAGGATTCGTGGAAAAATTAGTTGTTTGATTGAAAGAACATCTCCTAGCATATAGGAGCTTGATCATAGGGAGCCAAAAGTTTGAATTTGAATTCAAATTTTTACTCATTCCTTATTAAAAAATGAACATGAAAAGTCGCGGGTAGAGAAGATCACTCGCGAACCTCTCATTACTACTTTTTGAGTGTGTGTGAGGTCTATACTCTAGCCCACACCTCTCTACACCATTTGGCAATTAAGTTCATGCCAATGGACTTGTATACAAGTGTTTATTAATACATACATTCACATTGTCTATCTCTGAGTTCTCTGTTAGTCTACTCAAAAGTCTGTCAACTTGTGAAGGGCATATCTCGGTCAATTCTTCACCAAATTCAGTGATTCAAAGCTTGTTGGATTCAGATTGAAGTCATCTACATGCTATCAAAGTTTGAAGAAATTCTATTCAGCAAGTTTGGAGAAATCTGTATCGAGGTGATCTCTAGTCATTTTCTGCTATAGTCCTAAAAAGTCGAGGGTATAGCTTAACTTGCTAAATTGATTTCTCTTAGCATAGTTTATCATTTTACATCATTCCACTTGGAATAGGTAGCTTACTAAGCTAACCAAATACCCCTAAAAGGAATTTTTCCAATTTCTACTGTGCTGGTCATACTGAGCAAAATACCCAGCAAGTATCAAGACATAAATAGAAGGTTTTCTTGAGTTTGTAAGTGTCAAAGGTATTTGTTTTGATTCAATCATTGCAGACATCATTTCCAAAGTACACAAGACATTTCATGGTGTCATTGGAAAGCTAAGGAGGTCTAGTTATCAAGTCAGAAGCAAAAGAGGGCTGGTACAAAGCAGGTATAGCAGTACCTACTCAGTCTCTTGGAGCATCCATCCTTCTTTCCCAACAGTGGTATCAGAGCAAGTCAAGGTAAAATGGGAGATGGTTTTCCTTCATTTATTGATAAATTGGACAGGAACAACTATCAAGCATGGTCTCTAAGGATGAAGACCTACTTACAAGGAAGGAGTCTCTATGGATACATCTTAGGAGATGAGGAATTGCCCTCATTCAAAACAAGAGGATTACCAACCAAGGAAGAACATGAAAAGCTCAACACATGGTGTGCTAGGGATGCATTGGCAAGGTCTTATTTACTCAACTCTATATCTGATTTTCTTTTGCCACATATTATAAATTGTAAGACATCCCAAGAGACTTGGGAAACCTTGTCATCCTATTTTTCCTCCAACACAAGGGCTAGGAAAAATCAATTGTGGATTGAATTCACAACATTAAGGAAGCAACCTAAAAAAGTTGTTTCAGAATTTGTGACCAAGATTAAAGATGTAGCAGATCAGTTAGCAAGCATAGGAGAAGAGATTGAAGAAGAGCAGATTGTAAGGCAAGTGATCAATGGGATCAAGGTTGATGACAAATGGGAAAGCTTCACCACTGCCATGGATCTTTACATGGACATGCACACTCCAAATCTTACAACTCTCATGGGATAACTGTTTACTCATGAAGCAAAGCTCAACAAGAATGGAGACTCATCCAAAGGTAATAACTCTTCTGCCCTATACACTCATAAGAAGTCTAAAGATAAAGGCAAGAGCAAGAAGGTGGAAGATGAAGGTTCTACCTCCCAAGCCAACTATGCAGGGAAAGGTAGATCATCAAGAGGAAGGGGCAGAGGAGGTAACCAAGGTAGGGGGAGATCTTATAACTCCTCACCATGCAACATTTGTGGTTTATCAAATCATACTACAGATGCGTGTTTCAGGAATTACAAGAATCAGAGAGGAAGAGGATATCAAAGAGGTGGATACTCACAGTCAAGAGGTAGATTCAACCATCACCAAGGCTACAACAATAACTACAACAACAACTACAACAATAATTACAATGGCAACTACCAAGGAGGACTCAAATCCAGGAAGGATTATAACAACTACCTAGAGGAGCAGGATGACTCTCTTCTAATCATGAACATGACTTCAAAATCAGGTACAAATGATGACCACCTATTCTACATTGACTCAGGATGCTCAAATCATGTGGCTGGCAATGTAGCACTACTCTCTGATCTTGAGGAACCAAAAGGTAAGCATCAAGTCCAAACAGGTGATGACACAAAGCATTCAGTAGTTAAAGTTGGAAATGTTAAGACTTGTGATGGAAATCAGAACTTGTTGAGCAGGGTACTCTATGTACCAACCATTACCAAAAATTTGATGAGTGTTGGTCAGATTGTGGAGAAAGGTTTGCAGGTTAGATTCAATCAATATGGAGCATATGTGGAGGATCCAAGGCATGGGTTCAAGAGGATTGCTAAAGGAGAAAAATCAGGTAGACTTTTCACTTTTGAGTTAGAAGATACAAGAATATTGCACTATACAGTTATAAAGATCAAACACTTTCAGAGCTTGAGATTTGGCACAAAATGTTAGGGCACATAGGAGAAAGAACCTTGAAACAAATGTGCAGGGACCAATGTGTGCTTGGGATACCCAGTGTATCCAAGCAACATATGATTTATAAGTGTGGTGCTTGTCAATTTGGGAAGTCTCATAGGTTACCCTTCTCAAAGAAAGGATACATGCATGAAGACTACCTAGAGCTTGTACACACATATGTATGGGGACCAAGCAAAGACCCCTCTATCTCAGGATCAAGGTACTATGTGTCTTTCATTGATGATTATAGCATATGGACTGTATTGTACTTCATGAAGCACAAGGATGAGGTATTTAATTGCTTTAAAAAATATCTTGCACTAGTTGAAAATCGGACAGGAAGGAATCTGAAAAGGCTAAGGTCAGATGGAGGAGGTGAGTACTTCTCCAATGAATTTGAAGACTTCTTGCAGGACAGAGGCATCAAAAGAGAAATAACCACAAGGTATTCTCCTGAACAGAATGGGGTAGCTGAGAGAAGAAATAGATTAATTGTTGAGGCAGCTAGGTCTATGTTGAATGAGAAAAAGTTACCTAACTATCTATGGGCAGAAACTGTTTCTACTACCACTTACCTCATAAACAGGTTACCATCTAAGTCTCTTGATGGCATGACACCCTATGAAGCATGGCATGGTAAGAGACCCTCACTTGACAATTGCAAAATATTTGGATGTGTAGCATATGTACACATTCCTTCTTAGATAAGAGGTAAGCTAGACCCAAAGGCTGAAAAATGCATCTTTATTGGGTATGATTTAAATCAAAAAGGTTACAGGTTTTATAATCCTATCAATAAGGGATTCATGGTAAGCAGAGATGTTGTCTTTGATGAAAATGATTCTTGGTATGAGAATGAATGCAGGAAGGTTAAGTTACCCTATGATTTGGAAGAGGAATTTCCAAGTCTTACAAAGGAGGAACCTACTCAGAATGAAGACTCAAGTTCAGATGATGAGACTACTATCAATCTTGAAGAATTCAAAGCATGGAAGTCCAAAGGCAAAATGAAGATGAAGAAGCTTGAAGACATACCTGAATCCTCAGCTCAACCATTTAGAAGATCACAAAGAGAAAGCAAGAAACCTATCAGATATGGGTATGATACATCTCTTGTTACTAAACATTTTGTTTATCTTGCCAAAGATTCGTCAAATGAAGAACCAGGATCATATGAAGAAGCAATAACCAAATCAGAATGGAAAGAAGCTATGGATGAGGAGATTGAAGCACTCAAAGAGAGTCACACATGGGAGTTAGTACCGAAGAAGGACTCAATGAAGGTAATAGGATCCAGATGGATCTATAAGCTTAAAAGAAATTCTAATGGCACAATTAATAGGTACAAAGCCAGATTGGTGGCCAAGGGTTTTGCACAAACCCAAGGCATTGACTATGAGGAGACATTCTCACCTGTGGCCAAGATGCCAACCATCAGAGTGTTGGTAAGTGTGGCTGCATCAAAAAATTGGAATATGTACCAATTAGATGTCAAGAATGCTTTCTTGAATGGATGGATTTAAGAGGAGGTATATATGTCACAACCTCCTGGCTATGAGAACCCTAAGAAGGTAACATATGTTTGCAAATTAAAAAAGGCTTTATACGGATTGAAGCAGGCACCTAGGGCATGGAATTACAGGTTAACTACATACCTCCAAGACCAAGGTTTTGTCATGAGCAAGGCAGATACTTCTCTGTTCATCAAGAGAAGTAATTCAGAGGTAATATACCTTTGTTTTTATGTTGATGACATCATCATTATAGGTAATGATGTCAATGGAATCAGATATATCAAAAGTCAAATGATGAAGGAGTTCAAGATCAATGATCTTGGTCTATTGAAGTATGTTTTGGGACTTGAATTAGTCTACACTAATTCAGGGATATACATCACTCAGAAAAAATACATACAGGATATGTTGAAGACGTTCCACTTGCAGGATGCCAAAGTAGCAAGCACTCCAATGGAGGTAAACCTAAAGCTAAGTGCCCATGAAGGTGATGAAGTCAATGACATTACAGGCTATCAAAGTATGGTGGGTAGCTTGAACAATGCTACCTTAACAAGGATAGATATTGCATATGGAGTTAGTGTGCTAAGTCAATTTATGCACAAGCCAAGGATACCTCACTTAGAGGCTGCCAAGAGAATCTTGAAGTATCTCAAGGGTACACAGAATCATGGTTTGTATTTCCCTTACACTTCATATATTGATATCAAAATTTATTCAGATGCAGATTGGGCAGGATGCAAGGATGATAGGAGGAGCACTTCTGGATATATTTCTTTTGCAGGTGACAAACCAAATTCATGGTCTTCAAAGAAGCAACCTACTGTTGCTTTGTCTTCCACAGAGGCAGAGTATAGAGGACTGGCTAATGCCACACAAGAAGCAATATGGATTAAGCTTTTCTATACAAAATTGGGTTTATTTACTAGGTCTCCAATAATCTTTAGAGATAATACAAGTTCTCTTCACCTTGCAGCTAATCCTATTTATCATGCTAGGACCAAACACATAGAGGTCCATTACCATTATGTGAGAGAAAAGTTGATAAGCAAAGACATTCAACTTACCTATGTATCAACCAACATGCAATGTGCAGATTTGTTAACTAAAGCTTTGGATGGAACCAAACTTCGCAGGTTCAAAGCCATGATTGGATTGCAGGATATACTTGAAGATTGAAGATGAAGACTTAAGCCAAAATATTTGGCTTGAGGGGGAGCTGTTGGTGTAAATCACAAGCCTACATATTTGGCTTGAAAGATAGCTTGAAGATCTTACATATGTGAAGAAGCATAGGAACCATTGCTAGTGGTTCATTACCACTTTATCTCATTGTAAAAGTCAAATTGACTTGGAATCTCTTGTAATCACCTACCAAAAGGATTTGTGGAAAAATTAGTTGTTTGATTGAAAGAATATCTCCTAGCATATAGGAGCTTGATCATAGGAAGCCAAAAGTTTGAATTTGAATTCAAATTTTTGCTCATTCCTTATAAAAAATGAACATGAAAAGTCGTGGGTAGAGAAGATCACTCCCGAGCCTCTCATTACTGATTTTTGAGTGTGTGTGTGTGTGTGTGTGTGTGTGAGGTCTATACTCTAGCCCACACCTCTCTACACCATTTGGCAATGAAGTTCATGCCAATGGAGTTGTATACAAGTGCTTATTAATACATACATTCACATTGTCCATCTCTGAGTTCTCTGTTAGTCTACTTAAAAGTTTGTCAACTTATGAAGGGCATATCTCGGTCAATTCTTCACCAAATTCAGTGATTCAAAGCTTGTTGGATTCAAATTGAAGTCATCTACATGCTGCCAAAGTTTGAAGACATTCTACTTAGCAATTTTGGAGAAATCTGTGTCGAGGTGATCTCTAGTCATTTTCTGCTACAGTCCTAAAAAGTCGGGGGTATAGCTTAACTTGCTAAATTGATTTCTCTTAGCATAGTTTATCATTTCACATCATTCCACTTGGAATAGGTAGCTTACTAAGCTAATCAGATACCCCTAAAAGGAATTTTTCCAATTTCCACTGTGCTGGTCATACTGAGCAAAATACCTAACAGGTATCAAGACATAAATAGAAGGTTTTCTTGAGTTTGTGAGTGTCAAAGGTATCTGTTTTGATTCAATCATTGCACACATCATTTCCAAAGTACATAGGACATTTCATGGTGTCATTGGAAAGCTAAGGAGGTCTAGTTATCAAGTCAAAAGCAAAAGAGGGCTGGTACAAAGCAAGTTTAGCAGTACCTACTCAGTCTCTTGGAGCATCCATCCATCTTTCCCAACAAGCGGTCCTCCTTCATCACCGCTCCCGTCCTTGAACCTTCCGGTGGAGGAGCTTGCTGCTCTGATTTTTAGCTGTGACCATGCGACTTACAATGAATGCATCACACAGCTTTTGTTTGGTATACTTTATCTATCCTCATACTTTCTATCACAAATATAGGTCTCTCCCTTTAAACCATAATGCATCATATCATGGTTTGGATTTCTCATTTTGACATTCCACTGTGCTTTCGATAGTATGTTTTTCCACGTCCTGGTCATATGGACACCATTTCCTTCTGTGCCCTTATCTCTCTCTCTCTCTCTCTCTCTCTCTCTCTCTCTCTCTCTCTCTCTCTCTCTCTCTCTCTCTCTCTCTCTCTCTCTCTCTCTCTCTCTCTCTCTCTCTCTCTCTCTCTCCCTCCCTCCCTCCCTCCACATATTACTGCATGTTCATGTGTGTGCATGTTTTTGGTTTGGCTTTCGTGCGAACGCAGAGAAGAATGCTGAATCTAAAGCTTACTTAGAATCTTGAGCTTGGTTTTATTTTACGGACGTCCTTATGCATAAACAGTAGCTTGATCATTAGCTTTTGTGCATGTCCAGGCCTTCGAGCTTCTCATATCAGCTATGTAAAGAATGTCCGACCAGGGATGCCACTATTTTTGTTTAATTACATTGATAAAAAGATGCATGGTATTTTTGAGGCAGACAGCTATGGAGAGATGAACATCAATCCATATGCCTGGACTGATGGGAAGTAGAAGACATAGTTTCTAGCTCACGTTCTTTGCTTAGATTTAATAATCTTTGATATTACATTAGGTCACTGTCAGAGGCATAATGAGGTTTTGTTTACATGTAGGCACGCGTACGGTTGAGATGTCAGTGTGCACCATTGAAAGAAAGCATATACAAGGGACCATTAGCAGGGAATTATGTGAATTATTCATAGGTCAAAATCCTATTTGAGTTAAATCATGTGTAGACATATAAGCTTATATCTCTTTTCATGAGAAACTCGTTGAGTGTCAGTAGATAGGTTGTGGGTTTACAACATGGGTCCATGTCAGGGGACAAAGGAGAAGATGTTGACGGTTGCATACAAAGGCCTTCATTCTCCTTCCTCTGGGACTAGCCGTCCTCCTTCATCACGGCTCCCGTTCTTGAACCTTCCTACGGAGAAGCTTGCTGCTGTGATTTTTGGCTGTGACCATGCGACTTACAATGAATGCGTCACACAGCTTTTGTTTGGTATACTTTATCTATCCTCTTACTTTCTATCACAAATATATGTCTCTCCCTTTAAACCATAATGCATCATATCATGGTTTGGATTTCTCATTTTGAGATTCCACTGTGTTTTCGATAGTATTTTTTTCCACGTCCTGGTCATATGGACACCATTTCCTTCTATGCCCTTCTCTCTCTCTCTCTCTCTCTCTCTCTCTCTCTCTCTCTCTCTCTCTCTCTCTCTCTCTCTCTCTCTCTCTCTCTCTCTCTCTCTCTCTCTCTCTCTCTCTCTCTCTCTCTCTCTCTCTCTCTCTCTCTCTCTCTCCACCCCTCCCTCCACATATTACTGCATGTTCATGTGTGTGCATGTTTTTGGTATGGCATTCGTGCGAATGTAGAGAAGAATGCTGAATCTAAAGCTTACTTGGAATCCTGGGCTTGGTTTTATTTTACGGACGTCTTTATGCATGAACAGTAGCTTGATCATTAGCTTTTGTGCATGTCCAGGCCTTCGAGCTTCTCATATCAGCTATGTAAATTCTCATATCAGCTATGTAAAGAATGTCCGACCAGGGATGCCACTGTTTTTTTTTAACTACATTGATAAAAGGTTGCATGGTATTTTTGAGGCAGACAGTTATGGAGAGATGAACATCAATCCATATGTCTGGACTGATGGGAAGCAAAAGACACAGTTTCTAGCTTAGGTTCTTTGCTTAGATTTAATAATCTCTGATATTACATGAGGTCACTATCTGAGACGTAATGAGGTTTTGTTTACATGTAGGCATGCGTACGGGTGAGATGTTAGTGTGCACCATTGACAGAAAGCATATACAAGGGAGCAGTAGTAGCGAATTATGTGAATTATTCACGGGAGAAAATCCTATTTGAGTTAAATCATGTGCAGACAGATAAGCTTATATCTCTTTTCATGAGAAACTCGTTGAGTGTCAGTAGACAGGTTGTGGGTTTACAATGTGGGTGCATGTCAGGGGACAAAGGAGAAGATGTTGACGGTTGCAAGCTCAAATGTTCACTAATATGTGGGCTTTTGGACAACATATTAAAATCAAAGCCATTGATTCTTTACGTAGAACAGAGGATTCTAGTATTGTTGCTTCTTTCAAGCAAGTATCACGTGCTATCTCAAAAGACACGAACCTTATAGATAGCGAACTTGGTTACGTAGGACTATTGTTGGTATCTACAAAATTTCATTTCGTACATTCAAAAAGGTAGAAAAAAGTTTATATTTTTTATGATAGTGTTAGTTATTTTTTTAAGCACCTAATAATGGGTTTTTGTTGTTATATATATTCTAAGCAATATGAACTTCTTCAAGAAGTTTTTTATATGTTCTGATTTCATCTGTTAAGTACATGTCTTTCAAGCCAACACTGAACCCTGTTTGGAAAAGCCATTCATGCAGAACATTTTGAAGGCATGTTAGGAACTGAAAAGCAGTTTCAGTCCCTTTTTTATAGCAAAGACTTGGGACAACTACACTGTTTAAATATGTGTACTCTACACCAGGGGGAAAGGTCATATTTAAGACTTGTATCCCTGTCCACAAAGGAGCTTTTATACCCAATGCCTTAATTATTGTAGGCCTGGGAGCAGGAGAGTCACAATACATATTTAACATTTGAATTTCATGTTTTAGTAGCCTCTCTCTCTCTCTCTCTCTCTCTCTCTCTCTCTCTCTCTCTCTCTCTCTCTCTCTCTCTCTCTCTCTCTCTCTCTCTCTCTCTCTCTCTCTCTCTCTCTCTCTCTCTCTCTCTCTCTCTCTCTCTCTCTCTCTCTCTCTCTCTCTCTCTCTCTCTCTCGTTTTGTTGCTCTCATCCAGATCTCGGCACAAATGTGCTGGGAGAATTCAAAAATTTTTTTTTACATTCCAAAGTGTCGCCTATGCGACGTTCTGGAAAGGACGATGCATATGCGTCGCTATCCAGTTTGCCCACGTCACTAATAACATCGCTAGGCAACGATGCTACGTGCGACGTAGAGATTTAGCGTCCCATAAGCGATGCAAGCATCGCTTATGCGACGTATCCCCTTCAAAAAAAAAAATCAAAAACATCACCGTCGCTTATGCGATGCTAGCATCGCATAAGCGACGGTACTCGTTTTTTTTTCAATTCGGGCACCATGCCCCCTATTTCTTGTAGTGTTTGCAAGTTACATTTGAACAACGAAAACTCTTGTGGATACTGAGCAATAATACTCATAGGAGTTACTTAAGACATATCAAAAGAGGCAATCTTTTTTAGATTTTGTTTAAATGATTACAACTTGATGCTCAATCAAAATGAGATGTTTTGGGGCCTCAAGTCAACTACATATTGACTATACTATCCGTTACCTTCTATGCCCATGAACATCTTTGCACGTATGTATGTGTGTGTATGTATGTGTGTGTATGTATGTATGTATGCATGCATGTATTTGCAAGATCTGAGATCAAACTAATGGTTGGATCATTAGGCCGCTACGATTTTGGATGCCTTCGTTTATCTACAAATCTTACAGTGTGCTCATATTCGAAGATATTGAACTACTCTCCAAAATCATTCGGATTCTCAGCAACTTTACAAAGTTGAGTTCCTATCCTCTCCAAAGGACATAGTTTCTTGTACATTATGAAAATTTGAGATTTGCTTTTAGAAGAAAAGAAAACAATGATGTATTAATGAATGTATGCATGATTGTTTTCCCATGTCAGTCTCTCTTCCATACTTTGTGATGGTCTCTTGCTCGTGGCGTTTGTCCTACCGCATGATGGATGCCGTGTGGTGTCTCATCGTTCATAACATTTTTAAGTTTGCGTCTTGTATTAATTCTATGCCAGAATAGGCATATATTAACTGCAATGCACATGTTACGACGGTACAAAATTACGCAATTAGCACACCCATGGAAAAATAGCAAATATTAGTTATTGATCCCACGTACACACCATCTGAAAAGGCTCAAAAGAAAATACTGGACTTGGAACGAACATAAGCTAATCTCCTTAACGCATCAGAGAGGACCATGATAAGCTCTGTTTACACGGAACTGCCATATCAGTACAGTATGATTAGAATGTTAAGGAACGACATACTACACTATGATTAGAATGAGAAGGAACTACATACTACGTATGATTAGAAATGGCAATTTACAAATTTTAGTTAGCCTTGTGTTTACTGTACTAATGATCTAAGAGAGATGTTTAAGTCTTCTATCAAGACGCTTTGTTGTGGAAAAGTTGTTGCAGGTTTCGCCATCGCCATCCGTCAAGCTTTTACGGCATTGACAAAAGCGGTATTTGAAACCCTCCTATCATGATGCTTTGTTGGGGATAATGAATCGGTTGCAACCCATCAAAATGCGATGTTTCTTTGGAGTTCGACACTGGACATGACATGTAAATTTGCCCTTGCATTGGTTGGGGAAATGTTCTTAAGTCTCCGTCGCAGATGATCTGTCGAGAATGGCAACTTGGTTCTGCTCTGTCGAAATACGACATTGGCTGGGAGCCTGATATTAAGGGTGGCATGTTAAGCTCTGCATAAGAGTTTGGCTGGCGAGAAATTTGAAAGTCTCCTACGATGATGCTTGGTTGATGATGGCAAGCTGGTTGCCATCTATCGAAACATGGCATTGGTTGGAAACTTGATACTGGAGATGGCATGTGAAGTTCTCCTGCATTTGGCTGAGGAAAAGCTCCAAAGTATCCTTCACACATGCTCTGTTGGAGAAGGCAGCTAGGTTCTGGTCTTCCAAAACATGACGTTGGCTGAACACCTTTGATTGGGAATGGCATGTGAATCATATGAGAGGGTATAAGAGGTGGATCTACCTCTCCTACTGGCTGCAGAAAAGCTCCAAAGTCCCCTATGGAGGTGATCTGTTGGGGCTGGCAATATGGTCCCAGTCCGTAAAAGTATGGCATTGGTGGAAAACCTGAATACATTGAAGATGGCATGTAAACTTGTCTGGGCATTGGTGCTCCTAATATGTCGCATTGTGGCATTGGCTCTGATATTGAAGGTAATGTGTAAACTTCTCTAGGCATTATGTTTTCTGAAGGGCTGAATTGATAGGATACAGGAGAAGGTATACAACTATAACTTGGGCAAGAAGGGAGCATTCCGTATTGAGGCCAATCTATGGCAGCTGTTTTCTGTGCAAACATATTTTCTAGCTGTGCATGGCGGATTTCCTTCGGTTGGGCTACAGCAACATATATAGGTCTTCCACATAATAGGGATTGATGCTCAGAAAGAGCACTTTGAGCTTCTTGAGGTGAAGAGAAGCACACAAAGCCAAACCCTTTACTAAGTCCTTTTCCATCAAGCATCACCTTGGCTGAGATTATGTTACCATGACTTGAGAAGTGTTCACAAAGGGCTTTGTCATCAACGAGGTCAGCTAAGTTCTTCACGTAGAGGTTACATTCTTTATACTTCTGAGCTCGCTCTTCGAACTGATGTTGCAGCATCCTCTCTCGTTCAGCCTTCTTTTGAGCTTGTGCAACATATAAAGCCTTCGAACCTAAAATTTTTCCATTCATTGCTTTCAATGCATTCTCTGCACTATCTTTCGTCTTGAAGCTCACAAATCCAAATCCTTTAGAATTACCATCTGCATCTTTCATGATGATGAGGCTTGTGATTTCACCATATCCACGGAATTCCTCCTTCAAAGCCTCTTCTGTGATTTCAACGCCAATGTTCTTGATGTAGAGATTTGTCTCAGCCTCCACATACCTGTTCGGATCAAATTTTGAAACACATAGTATTCTTCCCTTAATTTCAGCTCCGTCCATTTTCTGAATACTTAGATTTGCTACCTCTTCGGTCTCAAATTGCACAAAACCATATCCATTGCTTTTGCCATCGTTCAGTGACACTTCGCAAGAAGCCACCTTTCCGATTGGTGAGAAGATATCACGTAGTTCTGTGTCAGCAATGGATTCATCAAGCCCCTTAACAAAAACCTTGCCTATACAACTCTCCTCGGATGGATTTGCGTTTGAATCACATATGAAAATTCTGATGGGCTGTCCATTGACCAGTGTGTTCTTTAGGGATTGAGAAGCTTGAACAATGGAATTTCTATCCACAGAGGGCTGAAAATGAACAATCGCGTTGCAAACGGAGTTCGTCAAAACTGATGGGCGAATTATCTGAATGGAAGCAACTGGACCGAACCCAGAAAACATGTCGTGGAGATTGGCTTCCTCTGTGCTAGAATCAAGCCCGCTGATATGTAAGAAGATGGTTTGAGAACTCACGTCATTTGCCATCGTCTTCGTCTTTCGATATATTCCGGATGCGAGAACAATGGTATACTCGGACAATGTTCGACAGAGAGAATTCTGCGCCAGCGGAACACAACAACAGTTCGTGTTGATTCAGCTCGTGCTCTTGAATAACAACGCCGTGCTCGAGTTATAACCACCGCCGCACTTGACAGCCCAGAGGTAATACTGGCGGAGTCGAGGTTCAGCTTGCTTATTTATTGACGATCCTCGTTGCTTTTCGTTTACGGACGATCCTCGTTGCTTTGCGTTTGCGTTTATGGACGATCCTCGTTGCTTATTTATTGACGATCCTCGTTGCTTTGCGTTTGCTTTCGCGAAGTAGCTCAAATTCATGGACGATTTTCATTGCTTTTTTTTTTTTTAATATAAAGGAAGTTCGGCAATAGCCTACTCTCCCGGACTTGAATTAAATTAAGAAACAAAGGTACAAAAGAAGGGGACTAGTGCCCACGGGACCTCCCAAATCCCACAAAGCAGGGGAAGCTTGGTTGATTCCTAGGTTGCATTACAAAGAAGGTTGATCACCCTCTCGTCGCCCTCATGCGGGACCCACTTGGGTTTGAGCTTGTTGTTGATCAAAAGGAGGACTTGATGGTGCCTGAAGGGGGGGGATTTCTTACTGTTGACAATCCTTTTGCCAAGGAGGAAAAGAGATTTTTCAATCGACCACTCCCTGGGAGGGTCGCCGAAGTTGAGAGCACACCGCTCCCGCCAAATTTTCCACAGGACTTCCCCTCTGATTGCGTTCCAGAGAGCCGCAGAGCATCCAATTGCTTCTCCCAAAAGGACTTGTTTCCAACTAAGCTGTTTCTGAACTCTGATTTTCAGTCCAACCGTCTGCCAGATTCTGTAGGAGTTGGGGCAAGTAAGGAAGATGTGTGGGACATCTTCGATCGCACGGTGGCAGCGCTTGCACCACGGAGGGATCCCACAAATTTTGTTTGCCTTATGGTTAGTCCAAATTCCTCGATGAAGAATTTGCCATAAGAGAACAGACTTCTTAATCTCTATAAGTGGGTGCCAGATACCCATGAATTTCATGTCCCACCGAAGCCGCGTCCAGGACAGGCACCACTTCTTGTTGAGGCTGATCTGGAGGTCAGTCGTTTCTTTGATGTTCGGGATTTTGAGTAGGCTATTTCCGTTGTGCCATTTGAGACCACGCGCGTTCGGAGCATCATGTCCCATGAGAAGGCGAGTTTTGTGACGATCCCAAGCGAGGCATCTGCTTTGCAAGGTGTTCCATTCTTCGTAGGAGATTTTTATGCGAGGGTCGATATCCTCGTAGCTGATCCAGCTGTTGGTGTCATGTTTCCAGAGGTGTTTCCATTTTTTGAATCCTTTGTTCCATAACTTCTTGGCATTTTGAATGTTCCACGACTCCACACTCCTGATGCCATGAATCGGAAACCAGATAGAATCGTTTTGTCTGATTCCGGCCGCCCACTTCCAGTCCTCATTGCTTTTCGCTTATCAAAAAGCAGCTGCCTTTGGTTTCGCATAGGCGTTTGGTTTCAAAACAAGGTAAGATTGACTATATTCAGACGCTTGAAAAACGTTTCTGATTGATCGTCACTTGAACATGTTCGATTTTCATACGCTTTTGGAATTATATGATTTTCACACTTTTGGAATTATATGTTTGATGTATGAATGCATTCTACGCAAGCCATGTGTCCAGCGACTCATATTCTATGTTCACCAGCCCTATATATTTCAGATGATTTCTCTCTTCCTCCATTTGCTTCACGGATTAACTTGAAGGCTAGCATATTCTCTTACATACACACACACATATATCACCAAGAACATGGTCTATTAGCATTTGAGGATGTATAAGTATTTGAATAGATAGTCAATGCGTTTTGGTTATGCTTTACAGGTCTCAAGCAAGAAGTATACACCCCTTGCTTATTTATGTGACCTTATATTGTTTATATCATCAAGAGAAGAATTTTCATCATTTTTTACTCTACCTATTGACTTACTCAAGAAATTTAAGCACATATAGGTTTTTCTTTTCATGTGAAGCTGAGCGATAAGGATTTCATTTATTGCATATGCTTGTTTTGTGGGGACCAAATAGTAATTTATCAAAATCAAAAGTAATAAGAAAATATGAATAAAACATATTTGATCTGGACCACCATTCTCTTTATGACACTTGGGTTTTTTTCTTTCTAATCTTTTTAAAGAGCAACCACCTCAAGCTTTATTAGAAAGATTCAAGTCCATCAAGATTTCAAGGAGTCAAAAACAATCTCCATCTTTTGTGATTTGATAGTCTCTTATGAAAACAAAATGAGCAATGCCTTAACAATGGATTTGGCATGGTCAATCACAAACTTTCGCACATCCTATAAATTTTCCAAAGCCTCCCAAAAGTTTTTGATAGTTTGATCTTCATTTTTTATAGTCACTTCAGTATCATGATCACAATTTTGCAGGTGCATAATGTCATTACATTCTTGAATTTTCAGGCCTTGAATTTTTTATTTTTTGAAAAAGGATGTTCGGTGGAAGCTTAGTCTCTCTTGCTTGAATTAAGTTACAAACAATTGTACAATGATGGAGCATAGTGCCCTTGGGATCCCCTGTATCCCACAAAGCAAGTAGGACGGCCCGAATGTGCAACAGTCATAGCGGTCATGGCAAGGATTGGGCAAGAAAACTAAGTATTGGCAGTAGCTACAAATAAGATTGATGATTTTTTTCGCCACCCTCATGGGTGGTCCATTTACTTTTGATGTTCTTATTTTCCAAGAAACCAACCATATGGTATCTGAAGGAGGGAACTTCATACAATTACATATTCTCCTTCGTAAGTGATCAAGAGATTTATCAATCGACCATTCATTCTTTCTGATGGCCTTGAATTTTTAGCGTTTAATAATAAAGATTATGCCCTTTGCTTTACAAATTGTATCAATGGACATTTCAAACAACCAAAAGCATGTTCAAGTTCAGAAAATGGATTTCATCTATGTCAAACCTCGTAAGAGCGATAGATTTCAATGCTTTAGTGGGACATTTTTTAAGTACATATGAGGCACCCATAACAACCTCAAGAGGAAAAATAAAATTAAGGTGAGGCTTGACTTCTGACCATGCAGCTTGCCATTTCCATGAGGGAGTTGTTTTTCTTATCAACAAAACCATTCCATAAAGGTTTATATGAAACCATATGATTGTGTTTTATCCCATGCTCAACTTGAAATGATTTTAATCAGCTATACAAAATCTAATTCCCTCTCAAATCGAAATTGAGGGTTCTTGTTTTACAAACTAACCATTCTTTGACTATAACTAAGAATTATTTGAAGTACAAAACCACTTTGAATTTTTATTCATGTGGATAAACTATTTTTTTTATAGATATTAAGATCAACAAAGTATGCTCTAAGATGATGCATGTTTTCTTTCTTCTCCAATATCTCTAACACATATAATGGATAAGTGGATATGTTACAAATATATTTTCATTGGGATTCTTCGACATATCTTACCTGTGGAGTGATGGTGTGAGAATCGAATGCAAGAGTTATCAGCCAAGAATACGATGGGCTAACCACTTGCCCCAAAAACCATGGTTGAGGATTAGTCCTAATCCTCCCTCTTCTCATGTAGTTCAACCATCTCCTTCCCGAAGGGCATAATCTTGGTTAATTTTCTTGGGGTGCCCCTTATTCTTAAGCAAACTATTTGAGATGTCCAGAATAATGGATTTAGAAACCATTCGTATTCTAGGTTTAGAAACCATTCATGATCAAGCTCTACCTAAGTCCTACCTAAAATTAAGTTCTATGTACGATCATTTCCAACAACATACATGGCATGTATGAAACTCTAAAGATTTTCGGTATCATATACTTCAACCCTCGTGTTGGACACATGGAGAGATGCTCTCTCGGCTCTATCACACTCGATGCCCGGTGAATGTCCCCCTTTGCCTCCGTTGTGGCAAAGAAAGACATTTGTCTTGATAGTTTGGCGTTCTTTTGCTTTGATATTGAGTTGGAGTCTATATGACTGTAGTGGCAGCTTTAATCTCCCTTGCTTGAATTAAAAAAAAAAAAAACAAAAAAGTATTATATTGTGAAAGGGCATAGGAACTTTCATATCCCACAAAGCAGAGGTAGGAAAATCCAAATGCATAACAATGGTGATGTCTAGGAGTAGGCATAAAACCTATATTGTAGAGGGATTTACAGAGAAGGTTAATTATCTTTTCATCCTCCTCATGGGCAGTCTGCTTATTTACATTGCCATTTGATATAGGGCCAATTCAAGCACCATCTCTTGTTAAGGGGGACATGCAAGTCACGGTGCTGCTTGAAACCTATCACCTTATCCAATTTGTTACTGTTGATCCATCTTAATACTCGAGTCTACAAGGGATCGTTTGCGAGAAGGAGGCGAGTCTTTGAGTTCTCCTAAGAATTGATTCTATGTCTGAATAAGCACCAATCTTCATAGTCAACACTCCTACTCGGGTCTATGTCTTCAAATCTAATCTGATGTCTTCCCTCTTGATTCCAATGATGTTTCCACATAGAAATCCCTTTGTTCCATAGAATCTTTGCCCTTTGGACGTTCTCTAAGTTGATTTCTTTGATTCCATAATAAGAAACCAAATAGAATCAGCAATACCAATTCCATGTGAAAGATGCAACATTGGGAAGGCAATTCATCAATAGGGTGGCTACCTCTATACTAGAGTGACTTTCCTCCTTGCTGTACTAACAAGGCAACTTTCCATAGACGTTTTGAGCTCACTGTCCGTGCTCTACCCCCTTCCTTTGTTGCCCTCTTCCTACTCCCTCCTTCGTTAGTGTTCCCTCTTAGCCCCCCCCCCCCTGTTTCGTTCTTTTGTGCCCTGTAAGCCCCCCCTCTCTGGCTCATCCCCACCTGTAGTGCCCCACTCTGCCCCCCTTGGCTCCTCTCCGCTTGCAGTGCCCCAATGGTGCCCCCCCTCCCCCTCCTCATTGCCTACCCACCTCCTCCTCCATGCCTAGGTGCCCCCCCTCCCTCCTTTTCTTCATCACCCCCCCTTGCCTAGCTCCCCTACCACCCCTCCATCCTCCCCTCGGTATACTCCCTCCCTCGCCTCTTTTGATTCATCACCCTTCTCTCTCTCTCTCTCTCTCTCTCTCTCTCTCTCTCTCTCTCTCTCTCTCTCTCTCTCTCTCTCTCTCTCTCTCTCTCTCTCTCTCCTCTCTCTCTCTCTCTCTCTCTCTCTCTCTCTCTCTCTCTCTCTCTCTCTCTCTCTCTCTCTCTCTCTCTCTCTCTCTCTCTCTCTCTCTCTCCACCCTCTTCCCTCCCATCTGGCTCTTGGGCTTGCTCCTCGTTACTCATTTCTTGGGGAGGCATGGGTGAGTTCAACCCTTAGGTAGTTGCACCCCTTCACCCTCATTTTTTCTTTCGCCTTTTTTCTTTTCTCCTTCATGTGGTAGACTCGAGTGGACATGGACTCCACCCCACACATGGACTCACATGAATCCCCCTCACTCAACTGCACTCTGTTGCCTATTTGACTCTCCCTTATCGATGAAGATAGAGAGACTTGGCTTTATAAGTCAAACTGCAAGTGTCCTCAGTTATCTGCAAAATCATCAGACTATGCGTGAGTCATGGTGAACTCAAGGACCTTGCTGGAAAGTTAATTATATCCAGACCTTGGGTTGCAACTTTTATCAGGTTGAGCTTTGGTCTCCAAAGGTTTCCACCTGGATGATTGCCTTATCGCCCATCATAGTTTGCGCTTGTTGTGCATATGTTTGCCCATGGAACCATGGCTTTCATCCTTCGGCAACCTCATCTTCCGCTTTCATTCCTAGGGAAGCACATGGGTTTCCTATGATGACTTGCTTCCTTGGTCTATGACACGAGTATCTATCCCTCTTGCCCTAGATTGGAGGGTCTCTTGGCACCTTCTTGGGGGTCCCAAAGATTGTGACCTCTCTTGTGGCTAAGGTGATGGGCCTCCTATTGGTGCAAATTTTCATCTCTAACCCTGCATAGCCGCCATTAGAGATTGAGCTTTTTTTACTTCTAGGTGATTCATTGATTGAGAGGTATACAATTTGGGCCTTCCAAATCAATGTTTTGCTTATTGCAAGGTTGGTCACCTTGCAAAGGTGTTCCCCTCAAGGACCAAGCATCGAACCATACAGCATTCAAGGTAGGAGGCTCAACGCCCACATGTGTAAGTATCTCATCCTTCTTCACCCTCTTTGGTTCCTTCGGGCTCCTCACTGTTAGAGGAGGGTGGGTTTCATCATGACTTTGATGCCGCAATTGCCATGGCTGCTCCCTCATCATCTCACATAGTTGGCGGCAACTTGGGCATTGGATGCAATTCGAACAACATCCCCCTCTGGTAGCCTATGAGAGGTCTCTTTCCACGGGGAATTGCTTCTCATCAAGAGGATTGTCTTGTGGACCCTGGCATGGGGCTAGAATAGGAGCCCCCATATGGTGTCCCTTCTCCTTTGGTGTCCTTTTCTAAGCCATCCAACTCGGTCCCCATACTACAGGTGTCCTCTCTTGGGTCTTCCATGTTTCTACAGCCCACTCGATAGCCTAGAACTTCCCCTCCTATCCTTGGTAGTCCTTGGACAATGAGTTTTTGGTGAGTTGGGTAGTCCATGAGGGTCATTCTCCCTTGCACCCCCCCTTTCTCATTGGACACATCACCTCTAATTGCTATTCCATATGGATTGGTGAGCTTCCATTACCATTTGTGGGGGGAGAGTTTTGGTTACAAGTTCTTGAGGTTCTTTAGTGGGCAAGAGGAATTTCTCACTTCACTTGTTAGGATCCATGCTATGGTTGTGGCATCCGGTAGCTAGTTTGCCTTGGATTTGGCAATTGCTTTCTCATTTCCTTTATGTAGAGCCATGCAATCAGAATGATCGCTTGGGGATGCATTGAACTTTCTCCATGCTCAAGTCACTGATTTTTCCCACCACCTTGGGGAGCTCGATCTCATGACTAACCCTTTTGTGAGAGCTTGGGATAAAACTCATTTTTTGTTTATTCCTCATACTGAGGAGAGTCAACTTATTCTATATATGATTGGGGACCCCGTTATATGTATATACATGAGGAGGAGATCGACTAGGAGGAGGCACAGGAATCACGCAAACCCACTTGGCTCAATCTATGTAGGTTTTTATCAAAGCAATAAATTCATATCAAGGATGTTTGGACTTGGATTATGCTCTATCCAAATGAGCCTCAAAGATGGCATGCTTTGCTATTGCAATAACATCTTGGTTTGCCTCAATCTCCATGAGGGTTCTCTCATGGAATGCTTAGGGATTGGATGAGTCTCAATCTTCGATAGGAGCTATGTTAGTGCTTGGTTGGAAGGGCCATTGATGTTCTAATGCTTGAGAAACACCATCTTTCCTTGAGCCATACGAACTAGTATAGACAACTTGTTGATATATTTGGGTAGTGATGTGTGAGAATACACTGTCACCATTGGGGCACTTTTTTCCCTCTTTAGGAGGTTTTTTTCCCCCTGGCTTGTATATATGCCTATAACCCTACGAGGTCATTGATCTTTGTACATTCTAGTGGTAATACATTTAGTATTGTGTGTTGTGCTCCAAGCTTCTTCTTCTTCTTCTTCTTCTTCCTTGTGTTATTCGTGTGCTTCCGTAGACCTCAAACTCCAACAATTGGTATCAAAGCAAGTCACCACTTCATCTAGGGCATCGTTAGCACCCCTTGAGTCACAATCTCAGAATCACACAAAATTTGGTGAGCATACTCAGGGTGGTTAGGAGTTCAAAACTGCTTCGCTTATGTAGGCAATTTTGTCTTTTTGTGCCAAAGATATATATAGGTTTCAGTTCACCAATATAAGCATCTTGAAATCTGCTACAGGTTTAGTAGAACTTGACAAGGTAGTTATGCTCACATTTTTGAGATACAATCATTTTTTTGCATCAGGGTAGTTTAGTTAGTGGCCATGGCTGAAAGTAGTTATGTATTCCATATGTTGGCTATTGAGGATAAGTTGGACAGTACCAATTACCCATTATGGGCTTATATGATGTGTCATGTATTTGTTGCAAAAGGACTATGGAATATTATGCAGGGTGTTGAAAACCATCCTACTACACCTACAAACACACTTGTTGAAGGTGATGAAGATAGTGTTGAAGATGATGATATTATTCATCTTCCTATTTGTGTTGTGGTTCCTGCTTCATCTATAGTAGAGCAAATCTATTGCGATAGTAGAGATGCTCAAGCACATGCATTGATAGCCTTGTCTTTCGAATGTGCCATTATTCCTCACATTCACTCTTGTACAACAACTAAGGATGCTTGGGATACACTTACCACTTTATACCAGGCAAGGAATGAGGCTCATATTACTTACCTCCGAAAATTGTTGGAGAGTGAGCATATGAATGAGGGAGATTCCATGGACAGTTTTCTGACAAAGATCAAAGATTTGAAGGAAGAGTTGATTTTTGTTGATGAAGTCTTGCCTGACAGTTCACTTGTGCAGACTGTTCTAAATGGTGTTCTCAAATCATATCAGAGTTTTGCTTCTACTCTTCGTTTGATGATGAAAGGAAATCCAAATTCCTTAAACATTTGAGGAGTTAGTCTCTATTCTATTGTAGGAAGATCAGTCTAGGCAGAATAGGTCCATTATGTGTGTGGCAGATCAAGCTTTCCTAGCTAGTCAGAAGGGCAAAGGAAAATGGAGCTCTTCTACTAGTAAGGAAAAATTTGTTAATTATGCACAATCAAAGAAGGATGATAGAGATGAGAAGAACACAAAAAAAAGAAATTATTTTGCAAATATTGTAAAGCAAATGATCATGTCATAAAGAATTTTCCAAAAGTGGCTGCAAAAGAGGCAAAGAAGAAAGAGGATGGAATGGTTGTTGTAGAGGCCTCTACACCAAAAATAGAGTCTGTTAATCTTATGCAGAATGAAGAATGGGCGCTTACTACTTTTTGCAGTTTTGACCCATCTTCTCATGAGCAGTGTATATCTATAGTAGACTCAGATGTTTGGTACTTTGATAGTGGGGCAAACAAACATATTACCTCGCAGCGTAGTTTCTTCACTTCACTCAAGCATTCCCCTACAAGGAATACTATCAAATGTGCCAACAACTCATCTTATCCTATCATGGGAGTTGGTAAGATCATTCTGACTATTGTTGATGGTAGTTCATATACATTATCAGATGCTTTATTTGTGCCAAGGATCAAGAAGAATCTATTATTAGTTTCAGCATTAGCCACGATTGGATTGGTTGTGAAGGAGATGTACAACTCATGATCGATCAAATGGTGATGTCATTATTGCTTCTGGCATTTTATATGGTGGGTTGTATAAGCTCATAGACTATGAAAAATCTGTGAATGATTTAGCATGTGTAGTACATGATTCTTAGGCTATGTCAAATGCAAAGATTTGGCATGCATGCTTTGGTCATCTGAATTTTGCTAGTTTGTTACATCTGCATAAGTCTGAAATGATGTCCTCTATGCCCAAATTTGAGGAACCCAATAAACATGTTTGTGAAGGCTAAATTTTGGGCAAAATGCAGCATTCATCCTTCCCAAAAGATGATTCCGTTCAAGCTACTCAAAAATTGCAACTTGTACATAGTGATGTATGTGGTCTTATGCAAACACCTTCCTTTGGGAACTATCTTTACTTTGTTACTTTCATTGATGACTTTTCCAGGTATGCATGGGTATATCCATTGAAAGCAAAGTCCAAAGTATTTATGTGCTTCAAACAGTTTCTGTTTTTGGCTAAAAATCTATCAACATGTGAAAGGGTCACCCTCCATTCTAATCGAGGGGGAGAATATATGTCTTCTAATTATAATGCATTTCTTGCTAAACGTGGGATAACACAACAGTGTACAGTGTTGTATAAACCTCAACAAAATGGAGTTATTGAATAGAAGAATAGGTCACTCATGGAGATGGCGAGGTGTACGGTCAAGAGTTAGGCTTTACCACATAGTTTCTAGCTTGAGGTTGTTATGTATGCAGCATATGTACTTAGCAGTTGTCCCACTAAAGCATTGTAGTCTATCACTCCATATGAAGCTTGGCATGGCCGTAAGCTATCAGTTTCTCACCTGCATGTTTTTTGTTGTATGGCATATGCATTAGTGCCTCAACAACAATGCAAGAAATTTGATGATAGAGTAGTGAAATGTATAAAGCAAAGGCTATCGTCTGTATCATCCACAGACTAAACGCATTTTGGTTAGCCATGATGTTTTTTTTGTGGAAGATGCTACTCAACCATTACTTTCATGTACTAAGGAGACATCAGTTAACTCTAAAGACATGTATGACACTTTCTTGCCTCTTTTTACAGGTGGACAGTCTAGTGTTGGTCCTAATGAGGAAACTTCTCAGCCTTTATAGGTTTCATGTGATGATGCAGATCATTTCGTTTCTGATGTAGATTTACATGATGCACTTGTTGATGAGAGAGTTGATATTGAGCAGATAAAAACTATGCCAAAATGGTTGGTGCAAACTTTGCATGATAGCAAATTAGATGCATCTTTGTCATATTATACTTGTTCTAGCTCTCATAGTGCTTGTTTTGCATCAGATTTCTATGCTATGGCTACCTCTAGTCTCTATGATGAGAATGAGCTTGTTTCATTTGATGAAGCACAAAATTCAAAAAAATAAATGGTTGTTGTGCAATCTGAATATGATGCTATAATGAAGAATGGTACCTGGTCTTTATGTGACTTACCTCCTAGCAAGAAGGCCATTGGCCACTAAGTGGGTATACAAGCTAAAGTGTAAGCCTAATGGAACAGTTGACAAGTATAAGGCTAGGCTTGTTACCAAGGGTTATGCTCAGGAAAGAGGCATTGATTTTGATGAGATTTTTTCTCCTACATGTCGAATGACTACTGTTTGTAGCATTTGTGCACTTGTAGCCCATCATGCTTGGAATGTACATCAGTTGGACATTAAAACTGCATTTTTTAATGGATTTGCATGAAGAAGTGTACATTTTTCAGCTTTATGGCTTTGTGCAAAAAGGGCATCAAAACCAAGTGTGTAGGTTGAAAAAGGCACTGTATAGTTTGAAGCAAGCACCACGTGCTTGGTATGCAAAATACATGCCTACTTGATTGCACTTGGTTTTGAGAATATTCCAATAGAGACAACATTATATTTTAAGTGTGCTAATGATGTGATTTTGATCATTGTTGTGTATGTTGATGACATCTTGCTCACTGTTCCTCATGAGAAGCATATTGCTAATTTTAAAGCTGATGTGCATGCCTCATTTGAGATGTCAGATTTGGGGCATCTGCATTAGGCATTCAGTTCATGCAAGTTGATGGTGAAATAGATTTGTATATGCCTATAACCCTACTGGGTCATTGATCTTTGTACGTTCTAGTGGTAATACATTCAGTATTGTGTGTTGTGCTCCAAGCTTCTTCTTCTTCCTTGTGTTGTTCTCGTGCTTTTGCGGACCTCAAACTCCAACACAACTTTTGCAGAGACATGGGTGTTACACTTATGTGTTCCTCAAGTAGCTTTGATGTGAAGCTTTTCCCTATACATGGGCACTTTTTACTCTAGTGCTCACTAGAAGTTTTTCACCCATGTTACCAGATACATGATTCACTCATATGAGGTGGTACTTTGTACTTAGAAATATTATTGAGCTCTTAATTCAATTTAGATCATTATCAATAGAGAGAGCTTGTGTACCTAAGTCACAAGGTCTTAGGGACTTGTGTCAAAGAGAATAAATCTCAATTGCACCACAAGTGCGTATAGTGGTGGACTGACACATGCTTAATTATCAATCTGAAGAACCACATGAACCAAGTGTATGAGGACGTGTTTGCACGTGATGGAAAGTGAAGTGGCTCAGCTATAATGCATATGAAAAGATTAAAATACCTCTCCAACTCACTCAAACTCTAGAAGTGCCTGCTGCGATACCACTTATAGCAATAAACACAAATTCGAAAGTTTCTCCAAGCTCGGAACTCTAAATATGGTCAATAGCAAGTTCCTTTCAAATCTCTTGACGAGATGCATCTATTCCTGGTATTTTCACTCAAATCGCACAACCGCTCTTCAAGGTATGGCCAAAATAGTGAATGGGGGAAACACCTACACTCACTCCACAACTCATATTGGCTCACACACACGCACTATAGTAGTTCAAAAGTGTTGGGGAGGGATAGACAACAGTCCTACACACACATTCCAAGCTTCACACACACACACAAAAGATCATAGAGAAGATGAAAATCAGTAGGGAAAAAGAAAATTCGAAATTTCAGTTCTCCTTCTTCACAATGGCAAAAAGTTCTTACAAAGAGTCACAAAGTGACTTATACACATGGGCCCTAAAAATAGTCCTTTCACACATGAGACCGGCACTTCATTGACTAATCTCTAACTTCCTACTATTTTACAAGAAGTATATTAAAATGATTTGGGCTTATGCATCTAGAGGACTCCTCTAGTGCAATTACATAGCTTCGAGGGAATTTTCTAGGATTTTGAAGAAGAAATTTATGCCCATTAATTTTAAAATTTTGGGGCTCCTCTTTTGTGCCTCTTTTCTCTGCAACACTCTCCCCCTCTTTGTCTGTGTCATCCCTTGATAGGCTTTGCTTTTTTTCTATAGCTTGTCTATGGCTCTTGAATACACGCACCCAGTGGTTGAGGAAGCGATAAGGTTTGTCAGACAATTTGTTACTTTTTCCGAGATTAGTCCTTTGCTTCTATAAGCCCCTTGGTATTCCTTATATCATAAATCTAGGTTGATGTATTAAGTCGGGATGCCACACACGCCATGAGTGACTAAGAATGTGATATTCTTAGTCACCCTCTTCAACTTCTCAGCCTCTACCTCTTTCTAACTTTTGGTCTTCTAATATGTCTTTGTCTTCACACGTCTGGCCCTGTTGTATTGACTAGAGCCTGTTTAATTTTCACCTTTGCATACCTTACTTTGCAAGCTTTTGCTCCCTTCTAAGTGAGCATTAGTTTTAAAGGTCCTATTCTTAAATCTTCTTTGTCATCCTCTAGGACCTGATGTATTTCTTTCCATTGCACGCATCCAGTGGATGAGGAGACAGTTAAGACCTTCAAACAATTGGTTATCTTATCCAATGAAGAATCCTTTGTGTACGGTCTCCCTTCTAAAGAGCCTGATGTCATGCTTAGCCTATTCTCGTCTTTCCACCGCATGCACCTGGTGGATGAGGAAGCTTTGTGCAACCTCCCATGAAGTGTCCTCGTTGTTATCTTTCTTTATTTCCAATCCTCAGGACCTAGTTCTTTGGTGTTGTCGCCTGATGCGTGCCCCTGCGGGGCTTTGGGCAGAGTGTTGTTCTTTTCTTTATGAGCTTTGTTCTTCACTGAGCTGTTTTATTATTTGATCTCTTCCTTTTTCTCTTTTTGCTCGATTCCCCTTCCACATGTCCCTCCTCGTGAACTCTGTCGTCCCCGACAAGCTTTTTGTGGCGACATGAGTACATTTGTATGACTTTCTACTCTCACTCATTAAGCAAATTGGCTTGACATAACATCAATTCCTTCCATTGAGTTGACTTCACCCCATCATCTGGCGCCTATCTATGATCTACAAAGAAGCTTAACTCTAGGCCACCAGTCGTGCATTTACGTTAGAAGATATTTTTGAATAAATCTCTGAATCCATTTCAAAAAACCCTGTAAAAAATGCCTCTTCAAACGTTTGCATGTATGTAAAACATGAGTCTTGAGTATATGGCCATGAGTGTTAAGTGACTAGGTATAGTCGATAAATCGAAAACAAGGGCATCTGATCCCTGGTTAATGCCGATGAAGTTCAAAAATGTATATTGCACATGTTGAAACACATTTATTACAGTAAGTAACATACTCAAAATTTTGTTAGTCATTTTGATGGCTAAATCTGGTACAGTGACATATCTGGCAATCCAAAATTCTATTGTTTTTACCATGTACTCTTCGGTTGGTAAGTAATTACATGGTGGACTTGGTAATAAGGGATAGTTTAGCCATTGATTATTTATGCTTCCTTGGCGTTGTGTTTCCCAAAATTGCATCCAGGAGCATCTTTGGGGTACTGGGCAAAAGGATGGATTAACTTGAAGCACATACGGTGCGGATTTCCAATGTACCCTTAAGGTAGGATTCTTTTCCAAAAATTTCAGTCTCCAGATAGGATCTGCTTTATCAAATTCCTCTTGAGTATAGGTAAATGTCTGCATGTTGAACTGTAGATTGCTATCTGGTTCTTTATTTGTTTGTGGTATGTATGTACTGGCGTGTTTGTTCTTTGAGTAATCCATACGGTACATTGAAAGGCTTCATTACCTGTTCTAGATTTTTGCTTTCAATCCTTGCTTCTTTCATAACTTTGATTACTTGTTCTTTGAAATCTTCAATAAGCGGGGACACCAATAGTGCCCGCTCATTTCGGCTTAAGTTTTGCAATAGCTTGAGTATGTCTTTCAGTGTTGGTCCCTGTTTCCTCCCTTATCGATGAATGATGTATAGGGGAAGAAAGAGGATGTACCTCAGTCTCCTCAGTAGCCGCTATGGAGTGTGGAACTACTGGTGTCCCCACATTTACTTGTTGTGCTAATTGAGTTTTCAATTTCTTTATTGTTTCATCCTTTTCTTTGATTTCTTCGGTGGCCCGCATAATCGTTTCCTTGTTCTTGAGGAGCTCCTCTCCTATGGCAACGAGCTGATTAGCATATTCATTGCATTGTACAAAGTACTGATTTTCTGCCATCTTCCATTTCTTTCTAAGCTCAACGGTGTCGTTCATGTATCTTGTTTCCCAATCTCCTATGATAGCTTGCTCTTTTTTCAGTTGATCTTCATACTTTGCTATCTGCTCTTCTAGTGCTTTTGTGTTGTTTTCTATCATTTCAAGAGCTTCTATCGGTTGGTTGCATAAAAGGGCTATCATCAGCTCCTTGTTCCTGTTCCGTAGGTTGTCGGCTTCATCCATGTATACCTTGATTTGAGATTCAAGGATCTTACTTCTAGTATTCATTCGTGCTTTCTCTGCTTTGCTAGCCTCATATTTGTTTTGTAGTTCTTTCAATTGTTCTTGCTGCTTCTTGTTTTCCATTTCTAGTGTGGCACATTGATTCTTGGCCTCGTTGGCTTCTGACTCTTTCTCTAATATTATCTTTTGTGCTTGAATTTATTTGGCAGATAAATTCTCACCTATTTCTTGGAATTGATTCTTCTCCAGCATTGTCTTGTCGTAGTCGGCATTAGCTTCCAGCATTAGTTGTTGAGTATTCATGGTAGTTTGTATCATTTGTTGTACTACTGGCTTGAGCTGAGCTACATCCACGTTCAACCAAGTTTTGGGGATGATTGGTTCTTCCCCGATTCGTATGTTCTTTCCTTTCTCCACATGTATCATTTCGTTATGCGGCCGCCTTATCTGGAGCTGTACTTCTTGGTGTCTTCTTTCCTCTTCATTATTGGTCGATTTGGTAGCACTCCCTTGAAATGTGATATCCATCCGAGAGGGTTTTGCCACTACCCTTATTGGTGTGAAGGGTTGGGACTCTTTTACTCTGTCTTCTACTTGTTCTTCCTTAGGGTTCTTTACCAAGACTTCTCCCGCTAGAAGAGTCTCTTTGATTTGGATGTTAGATGCTTCATTTAATTTGATAATATGAAATCTTTCTTGAGATGCTTCCTTCCTTATCATGTCCTTGGTAGTGTTATCAGGCGTCTGATCTATCTTTGCACTTTCCATGCCAAAGTCATCGTTTATTTGATTTAATTATTCCCATTGATCCCGTGAATCACTTCTAATATCCACATTCAGCACAGAGGCTTCTTGTTCTTCTTGTGTGTCTGATGATGAGCTAGAATTCATCAATCCCAATTCTCTGTATCTATGAACCTTGGTCAACCTTTTTCTTTGTTTAGAGTCTTGATGGGCTTGTTGGTAGTGATGCCCTTGCACCGATAGGTTTACCTATCCTTCCATATACTAGTGAGTTGCTTCCATTGCTTTTGTTAATTCTTCCTCTGTAATGGGTGGATTTTCTTCAAGCTTGGTCCTTGGAAGTACATGTGCCTTCTTTGTAGCTGGAGCCTCGGCTTCTGCTTGCATCATCTCCCATAATCTTTTGGTGCCTCTCATTCTTGGTTTGGAGTGTCTGAATTTCTTAACTACGTATACCATCCCTAAACCTTCTCGCTCCATAGTGGTATAATTTCTTTCCGCTTGATTCAGTTGTCTGCTTGCATAGGCAATAGGATGATCCAATTTTCCTTCATTTGTCGGTTGAGCTAAAATGCATCCTATTGCGTAATTGGAAGCGTCCACATGAATATGAAAAGGCTTGTTCCAATTGAGTGTTTTCAAAATTGGTGTTGTGCTAAGTCTCTTTTTTATCTCATTAAATGCTTTCTCGCATTCGTCCATCCATGTGAATTGAGTCAACAATGCATACAATGGCTTGGCAATTATAGCGTACATGTGGATAAATCGGTGATAGTATCCACAATGACCCATAAATGCTTACACTTCTTTTGCATTTTTTGTTCTTGGAAGTTCTAGAATCACTTTGATCTTGTCTTCATCAGTAGATATTCTATTCCAGGATACGATGTGTCCTAGGAGTTTTCCTTGTCTTACCATAAAATCACACTTCTCATGATTCAGACATACTCTATATTGCCGACATTTCACAAATATTGTTCGCAATTCCGGAATATGATCCTATCTCTGAATTGAGTAAGTACATAAGTCATCTATGTATACTTCCATACTCTTTCTTAGGAATTCTTTGAAAACATGACACGTCAACCTTTGGAAAGTAGCAGGGGTGTTAGTGAGTTCAAAAGGCATCACTTTGAAAGCATAGACTCCCCATTCAGCCGCAAATGCGGTCTTATGTTGATCCTCAGTAGCAATAGCTACTTGCTTGTATCCAGAGAATCCATCCAAGAAGCTATACAGTTCCTTCCTTGCAACTCTTTCCAAGAGGTGATCAGTGATGGGTAATGGGTAACTATCACGAATCATAGCTGCATTGACTTTCTTGATATTAATGCACACTCTCAGTTTTCCATTTTTTTTGGGCACAACTACTAATGATGACACCCGCTGGATATGTTCTATCTCATAAATGAATGCGGCTGCTAATAGTTTGTCTATTTCTTCTTTAATTTTCATTGCATAAACATCATTATGTGTATGGGCGTTGCTTCGATGGTTTAGCATCCGGTGTGATTGGTATTCTATGGGAACAAATGGAGGGTTCCACACCTTTGAGATCCTTGAAGGTCCATGCAAACACATCTTGATAGTCTCGAATCAATCTTATCAATTATTCTTCCTCCTCAGGTGACACATCCTTTCCTATGTATGTGCATCTGTCTTCTCCATTTTCTATGGTCACTATGATTTTTTTCATTTGTTCTTTGTTCCCATAAGCTTTTCCTTCTCTAGCCTTAGGCATCTGAATGTCTATTTTCCTCTCCTCTACTTTGTATCTTTTGAAGTGTTCAAGAACTTCAAATAGATCCGAGACTGGTTTGGTCTTGCTCATGGTTTCCTCATAGTTTGGTACTATAGGGACTGTTTCGATTGCTAACACTTTAGGTGTACCATCCTTTTCCTTGGCTTGAATGACGTCTAAATAGTGTTCCTCTGAATCAAACTCCGGTTCCATCTCTATGCTCTCATATAATCTACTAATTGAAGCTTCATAGGAGTTGGTCGTATGGATGGGTTTCCCCATTTCTCCCAAATCTCTTTGGTGGCGATACCGACTCCCGCTCCTGTGTCTAGTATAGCCTTGGTCATGTATCCATTGTACGTGATGGGTAAACATGTGTTTCCCTCATCTCCTTCGCTAAATTCTCCAACCTTATCCACCGGGATTTGTACAGTAGAAGGCTTTTCAGTTTCCTTGCTTTCCTTTTTGTTCTTCTCCTGCTCTAACTTCAATTGTTCTGCCAATTGTTTCCATAATTGTGGTTTGACACGAAGTAATTCTTCCACAGTCAACTGACATTGTACTTTGGTCTTTTTGAGTTCTACTAGATTGTGTGAGGTCTTGTCTGAAGGCTCCTTTTCTTTTCCTCATACTATGGGAGCACGGAAGATCATGGATTCCTTCTCATATTCTCCCATGTAGTTTGGTAGGGTGGAAATGCTATGTGCTTCCTCCCTATTTCGGTCTAACCTAGAAACTTCTTCATATATTTCCTCCATGTTTTGTGTTGGTTGATAGTCTTCCACATCTAATTCCTCAAAAGGCGATTTTGCAACTCCATTCTTTTTCCATTGATCTTCTCGAATCCTAGTCCAAACCTCTCTTGGGCAGTCAGCTTCTAAATCAGGGATTGTGGACATGGATTTGTCTTGTTTATTCAGTAGTTCTTCCTTATGATCCCTCTCTTTTGGTTTCTGGTTCTTGGTTTTAAGACAATCATTGTATTGATTCTCGGATACTCTTGTCTCAGGGAGGATTGGGATAGTCTTCTCTAGAGTGGTTTGAGCTACCTCTATGAGTTTTCTACATATTGCAAGTCTCTCCTTTTCTAGCTCCCCTTGTGGGTAAGATTTTTCATGCTACTCTACATTTGGTCCATTCACAATTCTTGCTTGGTAAGCTTTCAACCACATGTCTAAATCGTCTATTCTTGGGTCTGCTAGAATTGATCCTGGCTTGTCCGGTTTTAGTGTTTGCGGTGTAATAGGAATTTCCTCCTAAATTTCAGGTTCTTTAGGTTTCTTATTGCCTCGTGTGTTCTTTTTGTCTTCCTTATTTTTATTTTTCATCCATTTTTCCTTGAGTTTTTCCCTTCTATCCTTCCACTTTTGGCTTTTCGTTGTTTGGATATTCTCAAGTGGGTCTTCCGAGTCTTCCACTACTTGTACTCTGGGTTCTATGTTTTTACTCTTTTCTTGCTCCAAGTCTATTCGTTTTGTTTCTCGTCCTTTCACTTGTGCTCGTGTGATGGCCCTCAATTGTACTGTGTATTCCTTGTCACTTCCTGTCGATTCAATTACTTCAATCACATTAATAGGTGCAGTGTCACGAGTCTTATTGGGATTTTTTGGACAGTCTCTAAAGAGATGTTCCTTCCCACAATCATTGCGATACCCTTCCCATGTTCTAGGGGGTGGTGGGTTGTATGGCCGAGTGCATTCTCTTATAAAGTGATCTCCTCCACATCTATAGCACGGTCCTTTTGGCATGGGTGGTATGATGGGTGGTCTCATGGGTGTTGGTGCTTTGGGTGCGGTGTACATTAGTGTTGCCAATTTTGGTCCATAGACATTGTCATATCCCTCATAACCATAGTATTGTGGGTCATAAGCTTGCTCCTACTCCATCATACTGGTGTCATAGGGATAGTAATCTCCTTGGGTTTGCTCGTATCTTAGGTTCGTTGATTCTGTACTGGCTAATGGTGATGCAGGTACTATGGTTGTCTCCAAGTTTTCCTCTGGTTAAGCATATTTAACTGGTACTACGTTCTATGGAAATGGCGGTTGTTATCCTAACACCGGCTTAGGTTGTGCGCATTGCCCTTGCTCATATGGCCTAGGTGCCACTTGTGGTCCTGGGTAGGGATTATATGTTGGAATCTCCCTTCCCGGCTCTCTAGATGGGTATCCATATGGCCTATACTGAGGTTGATTTGAGGGTTGTGTCTGCCTGTTGAATGGGCGATTCTCAGTGGCATGATTAGTGTATTTCTGTTCTATATGGCAATATAGAGTGGTTCCTTGATGTGGATACCTATTGTAAGGGTAAGCTTGAGGCAAGCCTATTCCTCCTCTTGCACACATATGAGTAGGATGGTCTCCTTCGCATAAGCTGCATCTTCGCAACATGGGTATTCTCATGGGTGGATGCTGATAGTTCCGTTATCCGTGAACGCCTAACTTGTTGGTTACTAGCTCCGCTAACTCATCTACATTACTAGAGTTGGATGTCACTATACTTCTAGTGTCTTCTGATTTTGTAGGGCTTGGTGAACTTTTGAGATCATCAGCTAGGTTGTCCTCTAGGTCAATACACTCTTGGAGGCATTCGCTCAACGTCTGTAGCCGCTTTACATAGACTAAAGTTCTCAAAGTCCCATTCGTCAGCAAAAGTTTTATAAAAAACTTTACACATTTGACAAGTCAATGAGAGAGATATATGCAGTAGACTTTCTGTAGAGTCTTCTTCTTCACAGTTTATCCAAAATTTTTATTGTGCCTCCAAATTAGTGAAGGTTTTTTAGTTAATCTTGATATAGAGGTGCTCTAAATTCAAGAGTAGCTTGTTCTCTTGGAGATTAACACTCTCCATCAGTGGTATCAGAGCAAGAAGTATCAAAATTGAAGGAAGGACCCCGACTACTGCAGACATAAAGAATTCAACAATTAAAGATTCAGAAGGTGAAAGATTGAGAGCGAAGCTTGAGAAGGAGGCCATATGACATCAAGGAATACAAAAGGAGTATCATTCGAAGTAAAGCTACATCTATTACTCATAAATTTTGAAGAATTCAATACACAAGTGAAGAGAGGATGGGAGACTCACTTCAAATAGAGAAGTTGGATAGAGAGAAACTATCCAGCATGGTCAATGAGGATGGAAGCTCACCTTATGAGCAAAGATTTGATAGGATACATCACAGGTGAAGAAGAAAAGCCTCAGTTCATAGATCCTAGTGTTCCAACTAGGGAGGAACTATCAGATTTGAAGACTTGGATGAAGAAAGATGATCAAGCCAGGAGCATTATTTACATGGCAGTTAATGATTACTTGCTACCTCACATTAGAGGTCTTGAAAGTGCAAGTGATATATGGAATGCTTTGGAGGAGCATTTCCAAGACACCACAAAGTCAAGGAAGGCATCCTTGTGGGCAGAATTTACTACATTCAAGAAGAAGGCCTCTCAATCCATCTCAGATTATGTAACAAGGATGAAGGACATTGCAGATGCATTAGGAGTGGTTGATGAAGACATTGAGGAGGATAAATTGGTAAGGCAAATCCTTATAGGTTTTAGAGGTGATGACAAATGGAAGCCATTCATTTTGTCTACTGAATTATCACTTGATCATTTCACTCCTTATCTAAATCAGTTGCTAGGACATATGCTAACCTTTGAGCAGGATGTCAAAGGTGAAAGTGATAAGAGTGCAGGTCAAGCAATGTATTCAAAGGATAAGAAGTAGTACTCTCTTGAGTAAGGTTTTGTATGTTCCTACAATTCCTAAGAATCTGATAAGTGTAGGACAAATTGTTGAAAAAGGTTATGAAGTTAGGTTCACTAATGAAGGAGTGTTTGTGGAAGACCCTAGCAATGGGTATAAACAAATTGTTTCAGGAAATAAAGAACGAAGATTGTTCATGTTGAAGATCCAAGGTAATGTTGGTCATGCCTTGTTCACTTATGGAGGACATAAGATCTCTGAGTTAGATCTTTGGCACAAGAGGCTTGGACATTTTAATGAAAGAGGTATCAAAGATATGGTTAACAATGGTTCAGTGCTTGGGTTGCCTAATGTTGCAGGTCAACATATGACATACAGATGTGAAGCATGTCAATTAGGTAAGGCTCATAAGCAATCTTATTCCAAGCATGGTTTTATGTATTCAGAGAAGCTTGAATTGGTACACACAGATGTGTGGGGACCATCAAAGGATTTCAGTATCAATGGTTCAAGGTATTATGTGATTTATGTTGATGATGCTACCAGATGGATCACTATATATGTGATCAAAGATAAATCAGAGGTATTCAATACATTTAAACATTATCATGTGTATGCAGAGAGAATTACAGGTCATAAGTTGAAGAGACTAAGGTCAGATGGAGGGGGAGAGTATTTCTCTAATGAATTCAGTGATTACGTGTGGAATGCAGGTATAAAGAGAGAGGTTACTTGCAGGTACTCTCCTCAACAAAATGGTGTAGCAGAAAGGAGGAATAGAACTCTTGTTGAGTTTGCAAGATCCATGATGAAGGAGAAAAATTGCCCAAATTATTTGTGGGTTGAGGCCGTAAATACAGCTACTTATTTGGTCAATAGATTACCATGTAAAGCTTTGTAGGGTATGACACCATATGAGGCATGGTGGGGTAAGAGACCTACTTTAGATCATTGCAAAGTATTTGGATGTTTGGCATACGCATATGTGCCATCACAATTGAGGCATAAATTGGAGCCTAAAGCTGAAAAATATGTGTTTATTGGATATGATGATAAGCAGATGGGATATAGGTTGTGGAGTCCACCCACAAAACAATTTTTAGTGTCTAAGGATGTTAAATTTGATGAGCAAAGTACTTGGTATGCAGGTACAATAAATATTTATGCAGGTGATGAAGAAATTGTGGATCAAAAGAAAGGTAAATCAAAGGTTCAGATATTTGATGAAGAGAAGAACAATGAAGTACAGGTTGAAATAGAAGAAGTGCCAAGGTTTGATCCAGAATGTGATGAACCAGAAACCTCAAGAAGTGGAGAACTCAGAAGGTCAACAAGACACAAATGGCAACCTACAAGGTATAGCTATGACACTTCTTTTTTGGCTACCAAAGATTATGCTTATATGGTAAAGGCAGATGAAGATCCTTCTACATATGAAGAGGCAAAAGGTAAGGAAAATTGGGAGAAAGCTATGCAGGAAGAGTATGATGCATTGATGGAGAATGAGACTTGGGATTTGGTTCCTAAACCAAATAGTCAGAAGATCATTGGGTGCAAATGGGTCTACAAGACAAAGAGGTATGCAGATGGAAGTGTGTCTAGGTATAAAGCTAGACTTGTTGTGAAAGGTTTTGCTCAGACATATGGTGTATACTATGATGAGACCTATAGTCCTGTGGCAAAGATGACAACCATCAGGACACTCATAGCTATTGCTGCATGTAAAGGTTGGAAATTATGTCAATTAGATGTGAAGAATGCTTTTTTAAATGGTTATATTTCAGATGATGTTTTCATGGAGAAACCACAAGGATTCAGAGATGAAAAGTATCTAGAGTATGTATGTAAGCTCAAGAGAGCTTTGTATGGTTTGAAGTAGGCCCCAAGGGCATGGAATTATAGACTTGTGAAGTTCTTGAAAGAACTAGGATTCCAAGTATCAAAGGCAGATAGTAGCTTGCTTGTTAAAGCAAGTGATGATGGTTTCATTTACATGTGCATATATGTTGATGATATAATTCTTACAGGTACAGATGAGAAAGGCATTCAAAGCTTAAAGAAGCAAATGGAGAAAGAGTTCAAGATTAGTGACTTGGGAGACTTGTCATATTTCTTGGGCATGGAGATCTCATACACTCAACATGGAGTGTATATAACTCAAGAAAGGTATTTGAAGAACTTGTTGATCAAGTTTAAAATGAATGATTGCAGGGTAGCACCTACTCCAATGGAGGTGAATCACAAATTGAGCAGATATGGTGGAGAAGAGTTCAAGGATATGAAGCTATATCAAAGTTTGGTTGGTAGTTTGATTTATGCTACTTTAACTAGACCTGATTTGTCATATGCAATGGGAGTATTATCTCAATTCATGCATTGCCCTAGGAAAGAACATTAGTTTGCAGGACAAAGAGTGTTGAGGTACATTAAGGGTACACTCAAAGAAGGTTTGTATTATGGTTTTACATCAGATACAAACATCAAGATATATAGTGATGCAGATTGGGCAAGTAATCTAGATGATAGGAGATCAACATATGGATACTTGTGTTATGTGGGAGATAAGTTAATTTCATGGTGTTCAAAGAAGAAACACACAGTTGCTTTGTCATCTACAGAAGTAGAGTATAAAGGTATGGTGGAATCTGCAAAGGAAGTGATATGGCTTAAGACTCTGATGAAGATTTTTGATATCATTCAGAGTACACCCACTATTCATGGAGATAACATGAGTTCATTGTATCTAGCTGCTAATCCTGTTTTTCATGCTAGGACCAAACACATTGAAATTCAGTATCACTTTCTAAGAGAGAAAGTGATGGATAAATAGGTTGAAGTCATACATACTTCAACAAAAGATCAGATAGATGATATGCTTACCAAGAGCTTGGATGGACCAAAGTTACAGAGATTCAAAGACATGGCAGGCATAAAGAAGATAGAGAAAACCTCAATTGATGATTGAGGGGGAGCTGTTGCTGCAGGGCAATCAACAATTGATGTTTTGATGAAGAGTTGAAGCCAAGGACTGAAGAAAAGATTAAGATTATGAAGTATGAAGGAAGTGCATATCCAAAAGATGAAGATGTGTACACATATGTACATTAATTCAGAGATAGTTTACTTATACTTTTGTATAGTCAGGAGCTTGTAAATATTTACCTATATATACAAGGAAAAATGTCAGGGCAAATATGAGAGAGTGTAGAATACAAGAATCCAGAAGAATTAGAAGTAATGAGACTCTTGAGAAGCATGAAGATTAGCTCTCTCATCGAGATGTAAAAGTTCTCTAGTAATGAAGAAAAATGGCACCCAATGTTTTTGTGTTTTCTCCTTCTGTGCTTGATCATTTCAAGAATCCTTTTGTAGATGTCTAACTCCATAGTTAATGAGTCTATGGTTAAAGTTTGAGAGCCTAATTGTAAACAGGCTGTGAGAATTATGAGTAGGAACATTCATATGTGAAGAAGTGTTCACTGTTTTCTGAAACAGGCGCAAAATTTGATGTTAATGTTTTGGTCAGTTCTCCTTCCACAATGTAAAGTTTTGAGCAAGCAAGTACTCAATCTTTAAGTTGAAAGAAGTTTCAGGTGTCTGAATCGACTTTTGAGAAGAACAGTTTTAGCATAGGTGACTTGTTAAGTTCATTTCTCAAGATTTACTGAATCTTTTGAAGTGATTTAACTTGGAGGAGGTGCGCAAACTATAGGCAACACCTTGTGCAAAGTTTTATAAAAAACTTTACACATTTGACAAGTCAATGAGAGAGATATATGCAGCAGACTTTCTATAGAGTCTTCTTCTTCACAGTTTATCCAAAATTTTTATTGTGTATCCAAATTAGTGAAGGTTTTTTAGTTACTCTTGATATAGAGGTGCTCTAAATTCAAGAGTAGCTTGTTCTCTTGGAGATTAACACTCTCCATCACTACTGATTTACCTCTAGGTGTGGTTACTAACTCTTTAGGGTCTAGTCTTCCCAAGTTCCCTTGTCCTTCCAGCCCTCCTCTCTCGTTGATCCGATCTGGGTGTTCTATTACCATGTAGATGTGACCTAACTTGTCCATGTACACTCCTCCTTCATATTTGATTGCTGGTCTGGGCACTATTGCTGAATCAGTGGAATTCACCATCCTGGCTAATGATCTATTTAAGTCATCCAGGTAGATGGGGATCTCCTGGGAATTAGTGGGCACATATTGCAGAGAGGTAAACACTTAATTATCAATTTGAAGAACCACATGAACCAAGTGTATGAGGACAAGCAGATAAAGGATAAGGAGGAGTTCATGTTCAATCAAGGAGGTGTGCTTACTCAAGGCTCTACATCAAAGATATTGGAGACACCACAACGTACCACTCAAAGCTCAAAGGATCTATTCCATGAAGAACTAAGAAAGCTCAAGAGAGGCCCAATCCTTCACCACCTATCAAGATTGAGGATCATGAAGGATTTGAGGTTGAGCATGTCTTTGATTCAAGAATCTCCCGAGGAAGATTGAAATACCTTATTCATTTGAAAGGGTATGATGTGAGTGATCATACTTGGCAACTTAGAGAAAATATTCAAAGAGAAAAATTCAAGGTTCATGAATTCCATATGAAGAATCCAATGAAACCCAAGCTAGAGAACGTGGCCACTCCTCATGGAACTTGTCGCTTGAGGGGGAGGTAATGTCATGGGCACAAAGAAAACCATATTAAACCTTAGATTCCATGTGAATTTCCTATATCTCATGTCTGGTTAAGATTTTGGACAAACTAATGCTTCCATTGCATCCGAAACGTGCCAAAACCCCAAGATCGACTATCTATTTGCTCAATTCTGACACCCAAAGGTCTTGTTTCTAGTTGATGACATCATCAACTCGTAACCGCCCTTGGGAAAACTATATAAGGAGGGGTTGGCCATATTCATAATCAGTCTTGCCAATACCAGTCTTGGGAGCTCAAGGAGTCACGACTGCCAAGTAAGTACTCTTCTAAGTTCCAGTTCCAATTCTTGTCTTGTTCCTTGTTCCAGTCTTGTGTAGTCTAGTTCTTGGACATCCTATTGTGTCCTCTTGTAATCTCGTAGTACGAGATCCTGTCGAGTTCTTTTTTGTATCTAGTTCATCTCCCAGAAGGGAGATCTTGTAATCCAGATATCTTGTTCCATACTTACGATCCCGGGTTGTGGGATCTTCTGTATCATCTCTAGTCTAGTTTTCCATCCCTATCGGCCCGGGTTGTGGGACATCTTGTATCAGTCACATACTCTTGTATTGTTTTCCCTACGTGGGTGTTCTTGTAATTAGAAGTGTATGTCCGAAATCTTGTCTACTATAGTCAGAGAGCACAATCTAGTGCACACGTGATGGAAAGTGAAGTGGCTCAGCTATAATGCATATGAAAAGATTAAACTACCTCTCCAACTCACTCAAACTTTGGAAGTGCCTGCCGCGATACCACTTACAATAGTAAACACAAATTCGAAAGTTTCTCCCATCTCTGAACTCTAAATATGGTCAATAGTGGGTCTGTTTCGAAGATCTCGACGAGATGCATCTATTGGTGTTTGAATCTGACAACCGCTCTTCAAGTTATGGCCAAAATAGTGAATGGTGGGAAACACCTATACTCACTCCACAACTCGTATTGGCTCACACACACACTACAGTAGTTCAAATGTGTTGGGGAGGGATAGACAATAGTCCTACACACACATTCCAATCTTCACACACACACAAAAGATCATAGAGAAGATGAAAATCAGTAGGAAGAAGCACTAGAGTTTTACTCCCATTTTGAACCCATTCATGCAATCAAAATCACCATCAGAGTGAAAGATTGTGAAATAAAATTTCAACATTTATTTTAGCTTTCATTGAAGTAAAGATATTATCACATTCTTGTTCTTAAGTGAAACAGTGGGTAGCAATGAATTTTGGGCATACTTCAAGCTGAAGATAAGATTGATGGGACCAACTATCCAATGTGGTCTTACATGATGAAACATGTTCTTGTTGCAAAACAACTACGGAACATAGTGTTAGATGTAGATCGAAGACCCACAAGTTCTTCTACTTCATAGTCCACTATCACAGTTGGAGCTTACTGAAGTATCACAGTTGGAGCTTCTTCTTCAGTAAAATGTTTACTCCTTCTACACCTACATAGGAGAAAATTATATGGGATGGAAAAGATTCTCAATCTCATGCATTGATTGTGCTCTCTATGAAGCATCATATAGTTCCACACATTCGATCATGTTTTACATCAAGACAGACATGAGAAAATTTTGCTTCTTTGTATGTTGTGTGTAATGAATCACGTGTTGCATACTTGAGAACACAACTTGAGGATGTATGTACGGCTGAAAATGAGTCGATGGATGTGTATGTGACATGCATCAAGGACTTCAAAGAGAAATTGGCAAACCTAGATGATATTATTTTGGATGCATCACTCATCTCTACATTGTTGAAAGGATTACTAGAATCTTTTCAAAGCTTTGCCACTACACTCCATTTGGTTGCAAAAGGAAATCCCAATATGTATGCATTTGATGAGGTTGTGTGTCTTCTTTTACAAGAAGAAGAATCTAGAGTGAATAGGAGTGGTTTGATCGAGGGAACGCAATTACTTGCTATCTCACAAAAAGGGAAAAGCAAGTATGGTTTAGCTTTGGGTTCATTAAAACCAAAGCCTCAACCTTCCTCTTCCACTCATTTCTCTAATGATGCTGATTTGCAAAAGAAGATGAGGTGCAAATACTGCTGGAAGGCTGCTCATACTATTGATCAGTGTAGAAAGCTTGTTAAGCACAATGAAAAGAAGAAGGAATCCGACATGTATATTGCCAAAAACTCTCTAAATGCAAAGAATGATGAAGCCAACATGGCTCAAGATTTTTGGGCATGTGTTGTTACATGTCATTATGATGCATCATTGCATTCTAGATGTATGGTTGTGAGTGAGGCTGATTCAGATTGGTTCTTTGATAGTCGTGCTTCAAAGCACATAACTTCATGCAAAAGGTTTTTTTCATCTTTGAAAGATGCACCCAAAGGAGGACATGTGGTGTGCAGACAATGCCTCTTATACTATCATTGGATTAGGATAAATTGAGCTTACGCTTGCAAATGGAGGTGTGATTCTCTTCCAAAATGCATTGTATGTACCCATTACAAAGAAGAACTTAATTTCAGTTCCTTTGATTACTAAAGTCAGACTTCATGGACATTTTATTGATGATACGTGTATGGTTCATGATTACCAAGACCAAGGTCAACATCAGAATCATGCACGAGGTAGAGGACACTTTCAAGGTAGGGGGCACCAAAGAGGCCACAAAAATTTCCAAATAAATTATTCATGTAATGACAGTAAAGGATGCTAGAATTGTGGTAAACTAGGACACTTAAACGTGATTGCAGGTTGAAGAATCAAAATAATAGAAGGAAGCAAAACAACTATGCATCCACAAGTGCATATGCTTCGGAGAAGCTATTCATGGTCCAACATCACATCATGAATACAATATCTACTAATGTTTCAAAATCTAATGGTAATCTCTGATATGTCAATGTGTGTGCTTCACACATGACAAGTCATGCAGAATGGTTTAGTACTTTGCAAAAATTTCCAGTTCCTAGATATGTTGAAACAGGTGATGACACATCTTATTTTATCAAGCATACATGAAACATAGCACTATCTATGGAGGATGGTAAAACATCTTACTGATGTGTTGCATGTTCTAGACATAACAAAGAATCTGGTTTCTATTGGACAAATGGTTGTTCAAGGATTACAAGTGAGGTTCAATGTTGATGGGTTATTGTTGATATATTTAGGTAGTGATGTGTGTGAACACTCTAGGACTGTCGGGGCACTTTTTCCCCTCTTTAGGAGGTTTTTTTCCCCCGGCTTGTATATACGCCTATTGCCCTAATGGGCTACTTATCTTTGTACATTCTCTAGTAATACATTCAGTCTTGTGTGTTGTGCTCCAAGCTTCTTCTTCTTCCTTGTGCTGTTCGCGTGCTTCCGCAGACGTCTAACTCCAACAATTGGTATCAGAGCAGGTCGTCGCTTCTTCTAGGGCGCCGTCGACACTCCTCCGTTTGCAGTCTCAGATTCACACGAAATTTGGTGAGCATACTCAGGGTGTTTCCGAGATCAAAACATCTTTGCTTTGTGGTGCCAAAATCGCGATCTGAGCTCGTTTCGGCCTCCGAACACACTATCGTAGCGCTTGTGCAGGCTATTTCGTCCTTTTGTGCCAAAGGTATATACCAGTTTCTGTTCGCCAGTTTAAGCGTCTCGAAGTCTGCTATAGGTCTAGCAGAACTCGTTTGGGCAGTTCCGTTCAACTTTCTTAGATACAGTCAATTTTCTGCATCAAGGTATTTTAGTCACCGGCCATGGCTGAAAGCAGTGATGTATTCCGTATGTTGGCTGTTGAGGATAAGTTGGATGGTACCAACTACCCATTATGAGCTTATATGATGCGACATGTACTGGTTGCAAAAGGATTGTGGAACATTGTGCAGGGTGTTGAAAGACATCCTGTTACACCTGTAACGACAGGTACTGCAAATACAGGTGTTGGAGCTGATGAAGATGGTGTCGAAGATGATATTCCGTAGATTCCTGTTCGTGCTGCTGTTTCTGTTGCATCTACTGCAGAGCAGATTCGTTGGGATGGCAGAGATGCCCAGGCACATGCATTGATAGCTTTGTCTGTCAAACGTGCCATTATTCCTCACATTCGCTCTTGCAGAACAGCAAAGGATGCTTGGGATACACTTACCACTTTGTACCAGGCTAGGAATGAGGCTCGTGTTGCTTACCTCCGAAAACAGTTGGAGAGTGAGCACATGAATGAAGGTGATTCTATGGACAGTTTTCTTACAAAGATCAAAGACCTGAAGGAACAATTGATTTCTGCTGATGAGGTTATACCAGATAGCTCACTTGTGCAGACCGTTCTGAATGGTCTTCCTGATTCATATCAGAGTTTTGCCTCTACTCTTCGGTTGATGATGAAAGGCAATCCGAATGCCTTGTCATTTGAGGAATTAGTCTCTGTTCTATTGCAGGAAGATCAGTCCAGGCAGAATAGGTCCACTATGCGTGTTGCAGATCAAGCTTTCCTGGCTAGTCAGAAGGGCAAAGGAAAATGGAGCTCTTCTACTAGTAAGCAGAAATCTGCAAATGCTGCACATTCAAAGAACCAAGACAAAGATGAGAAAAAAACAGAAAAGCAGAAATTGTTTTGTAAGTACTGTAAAGGCAATGATCATATCATAAAGAACTGTCCAAAACTGGCTGCTAAAGAGGCAAAGAAGAAAGAGGCTGGAATGGTTGTTGCAGAGGCCTCTACACCAAAAACAGAGTCTGCAAATCTTGTGCAGGAAGAAGAATGGGCGTTTACTACTATCTGCAGTTTTGACCCATCTTCTCCTGATCAGTGCATGTCTGCAGTAGACTCAGATGTTTGGTACTTTGATAGTGGGGCGACCAAACATATTACCTCGCAGCGCAGTTTCTTCTCTTCACTCGAGCCTGTTATGGGAGTTGGTAAGATCATTCTGACTACTGCTGATGGTAGTTCTTTCACTTTGTCAGATGCTTTATTTGTGCCAGGGATCAAAAAGAATCTGTTATCAGTTTCTGCATTAGCCAAGATTGGCTTGGTTGTGAAATTTGTTGATGACAGGTGTACAGTCCATGATCTCTCAAAACACCCTCTTTTGGAAATTACCTTTACTTCGTGACTTTCATTGATGATTTTTCCAGGCATGCATGGGTATATCCACTCAAAGCAAAGTCCGAAGTGTTCATGTGCTTCAAACAGTTTTTGGTTTTGGCTGAAAATCTGTCAGCATGTAAAATGGGCACCCTCCGTTCTGATCGAGGGGGGGAATATATGTCTTCAGATTTTAATGCATTTCTGGCTGAACGTGGGATAAAACACCAGTGTACAGTGCCGTATACACCTCAACAGAATGGAGTTGCTGAACGGAAGAACAGGTCTCTCATGGAGATGGCGAGGTGTATGGTCAAGAGTCAGGCTTTACCTCATAGTTTCTGGCTTGAGGCTGTCATGTGTGCAGCATATGTACTTGTAGCTCAGTGATGAGTAGCACCTCCTTTAATGTCAATCCGGGAAGACGTGAGGATGGTATGAAGACCTCGAGCAAGTGGCGGCACAAGTGCGTGAGTGAGAAGCACACAAGCATGCACACACATACACACACATGCGCACACAAGGCAAGACAAAGAGTGAGAATCAATGGAGCTTTTAGATTACTTTCAAAATGCTCTTACAAGTTCGTTTCAATTACAATCTAATCTCTAAAATGAGCTCTCTAGCTCTTTTTATAGTTTTTGACTAGCTTTTGGCCCTGTCCAGACCTAGTGTCCGGCCTAGTTAAAAATTAGGTTCCAGGGCTTATTTGAGGGCTCAAACGAAGTCTAAAAATTATGAAATTTGGTACGATGGTACTTCTAATACTCCTCAAGCTCGAGGACTCCTCGGCTTGCACAAAATGGAGTCTAATCTACCAAAAACGGGATTTACAATGTTTGTGTAGTGATTAAAATCACTTGGGTTGTACATAATCTATGGGAAAAATGATCTGGCCTTGTTGCCGTATTGTGCATGACTCCTTTATTGCTTTGTATGCCAACACTCCCCCCTTCCTAGCGTCTGTCGCCCCTGACAGACCTTTGTTCCCTCGGGTGGTCGATGTAATATTGGATGACATTGGTGGCCAGTTCATGTTCTCCTATCCTTAAGCCTCTTGCTAGATCGGCTTCCAATGCCTCCCAATTTATTGCACCGGGGGTCTCTGGTTGCGGGGTGGTGTAGTACTCTGAATACATTGCTTGTTCACAAGCAAACAGTTGAAGCAGATGTGTCGGCTTTGGCGCGAAAATCTCCGAGTGGTACTCCCAGAACCCTGATCTGAACATTTCTTCGAAGGTCTGTTTGTAGCAGGCGGGGAGGTATTTGATGCGTGCATGCCAAGCGTAAGCCACACGGATACTGGGGGTGGTGCTCATGTCATACACCAAGTCGTAATTTCCATTGCTAAACCCCGGAAGGCGTACCTGTGGTGCGGCTGCATTTCTAAAGGTCTTCAGCACCACTTGCATCATATCTAAGATTTTAAGCATCATTTGCGCTGCTACATCTTGCATGGGCTTCAAGCGCGGCATCCAGTGGCGAATGGTCCCTATCATATATGCTACCGATGGTGGTCCTTGTGGTGGCGCGATGTACGGGTAGTTCAGCCATTCCTTGCATTGCGCATTGTGCTGTACCTTGATATTAAATGCCTTCCACGACCTGCGGCGGGGGACTGGACCGTAGCATGGGTTGTACAGGAGGTGCAACGGCGCGTTGTTCCATGTGCGTAGCATTTCTGGATAAGTCTCTAAAAGTTTCTGCCGCCATGTTGGTTGACGAATCTTGCCTTTTCGCACCTCTGGAGGAAGGTCTTCGGGTTGAAACTGGGTCGCAAAAGTAGGGATCTGACCCGTGACTCTTTGTATTTCTGCATTATAATCAGCCAAGATAATATAATATGGCCTGTACTGGAGTTCCGATGAGAGAATCAGGCGTCTCGATGACAAGTTCTTGAAGTAATCTGATTGTAAAACAGTCTCCTCTATGACCCTCATAGCCTGATTTTGCACTACGGTGCGCTCTTCATGCGAGGTCCCTATTTCCTCCACTTGTCGTAACCATGGCGGCCGTGGTGCCTCGAACGTGTCCTGCGCTTCTTCTGTTTGTTGGCCTCCTGGGAATGGTTGCGGATCATATTCTTCATCAAACGTTTGTTCCACAGGAATTTGCACAACTTCTTCGTCCGTGGGAGCCTCCGGAGGGGAAGATGGCCTCTCATATTGTCGTAGGCGTGTCTGCAATTCAGTTACCTGTTGCTGGAGATCTTTTATGGCCTCTGCGTCGGAGGGAAGCGAAGCTGCAGAGGGGGTGGTTGGAGGGGCAGCTGTTGGGCCTTGTTGGTGTTCCTGCTTCAGTTGTCCTAGCTCCTCCGATAGCTTATCATGTGCTTCGAGTAGCATGGCATAATCTTCCAATATAATCTTGATATTATCGGGGGTCACTGCTTGAAACTTGGATGGGCTGATGGGTGCCCCCGGTGTGCTCTCAATAGCTGCCTCCAGGTTCTCTTGATTTTGTATTTGCAGACGTCTGTTCTCTTCCTGAGCAGCCGCAAGATGGCGTTTAAGTAGCGCCATATTTCGCTGAAGTTTTGAGTTGCGTTCTAGTTGTGTCCGTAGGTGACTTTCTACCACCTGCACTGCTTCCTGATCTACGTTCTGTAGCTGTACTTCCAATATATTATGGGCGTCTTGGAGGGTTTGGAACTGTGTGTGGAGGCGAGCATTCTCCTCTTCTAGTACCGCAAGGCGGAGCTGTAGTGTCGCTGAGTGCTCTTGCAGGCGTGCGTTTTGTTGCTGGAGCTGAATGTAATCTGTTCTTAAATTTGATATACAAGCCAACATGGTGTCCAATGCATTACCTATAGATGAGTGGGGGGTGTTTACCGTGGACGATGCATGGGAAGGGAATTGGGAAAGGGAGACAGTGAATGATGTGTCTACGAAAGTTGTGTGTGTGGGTGAAATTGGTGGAGGGGGAATGGGAGGAGGTGAAACCGTGGGTGGAGGTGCCGTGGGTGGTGAAATGTCCATACCTTCAGGAGTGGGCGTTAGTGTGGGGCCTGCCATATACACTGGTATGGTAGGTGGTGTGTGTGTGGAAGTGGTGAATAGATGTGAAGTGGGGTGGGGAGCTGAAAAGACAGGGAATGGTTGAGGGCCTGGTTGGAAAGCCCTAGCAAAGATGTCCTGGAGGGATTGTAGAAATGGAGAAAGGGATATCGGGGGTTGGGGTCGTAAATTTGAGAAGGGTGGAAAGGGTGGCATGGTAGTAGGGAAACCCATGAATGTGGATCTGGGGTCAGGATGACCCGTGACTGAAGGCATTGGGGATGGTTGTCCTAGGGCAGGCTCGGGAAGGGTTTCGGTGGGTTGTGTAGTGATGGGGTTTGCTTCAAAGGTCGGGTTATCAGTGGTAGAGAATAGGGTGGCACTAGAGATGGGAGTACAAAAGATGAAGGTTGGGTCAGTGGGTTGAGTGGTCGATGGGATTTCCACTGTCTCTGTTCTCGGAGGTGATGGTGGGGGAGTAGGTGGTAGTGGTTCGGTGGACTCCTCATGGATGGCGGGGTGCTGTTGACTAGCTGTTTGGGAGGTTGGTGTAGTAGTTGGCTCCTCTGCAACTGTAACGGGAATTTGGATATTTTTACCTGAGCGAGGCCGTGTCTGGAACCTTCGTGGGTCATATTGAACTGAAGGCCTCTGAATGGCAGTGCGCACAGCTTCTACAACTCCATATGTTTCTGCCATCAATAAGAGACCTTCCCTATACTCTGAGTCAACCCCCGCTTCTTCCAACAACTGAGTCATAAGTACTCTGCTGCTCTGTTCAGTGAGTAATTGCTGAGATCGTACTCTTTCCATAATCTGATACAGCCTTCGGAGTTCTGCTGTATATGCTGGGGCTTCAGTGGTCTCTTCTTCATACGCTTCTTCTTCTTCCGGTTGTCCGTGTTGTTGACTTTGCTGAGCGTCACTCCAATGGACATGTCTACCGTCTGTAGACTTTCTTCTTCTCCGTGAGGATGTGCCCTGCTCCTCTGCCTCTGAATAAAACTCCACATCAGAGAATTGTGTGCTTTGTAGGAATGCTTCGAAATCCTGGGGGTCCAGTCCTTCAGCCTCTCCAGTGGCAGCAAACTCGAATTCAGGTGTAACCGGAGGAGCCGATGGGGTGGGTTGTGTCGTAGTGTCAGATTCTGACCTGGGTATCCTAATGGTAAATGGAGGTACAGTGCCCTCTCTTAATGGTGATGCCTCAGGAGTAGTCAGGACTTCCCTTGTCTGGACACACGGAATCGCGCCCCTCATGCGCTTGGACTGATGTGTGGATGTCTTGAGCCTTTTAAACATTTGTAATTGTGCCCAAGTTAAGGCACGCTCAATAGGGACATCATATGCCAAACATCGGTAAATGATGCGTGTGAGTGCACAGCATCCGTTCACCACTAATTTCCTAGAAGCCCGTTTGTTCGCTTCATACAACTGATCTATAATCCACACTGGTAGCTTAATAGGTAGCGCACCTGCTTCCGCCAAGTAGAGAGCAAACCAGATCTTCTTGTGTGGTTGCGTGAATCGGTCTTGACCGGGGAAGGCGAAATGTTGCATGCACATGCGGAGAGGGATGGACACATTTGGGGTGAGGGCTGCCATGTCTTTCAGCTTCACTACTTTCCTGTCCTTCATGTTGGTGGGAACGAGAGCATCCTTTTCTGAGGGCACATGCGTGCCATGCATATTTAAAGCATCACTCACCAGCTCCACAGTAAGTTCAAACCTCTTCAACTCGTTGTTGCCCAGCAGTGAGGGGAGAACAAATGATCCGGGTTGGTCCTTATCTTCATGAGCTTGTAATGTGGAGACCAGATAATAACATCGGAGGAGATCGGGTTTAGGTAATGGGGCTTCAAAATATTCCGCCAATCCTGCTCGTTGCCATATGATCTGTAGATCTTCTGTGTTCTGTAGAGTCTCGAACTCCTTGGAGAAAAATTGGAATCGCACCCATGATCTGTCATACTCGCATTTAGACTCCCAGATATACTTGGCCTCACCTAATGGACCGGGCATGCCATTGAACCAATGAGAATTGGCATGAACTCTTTCCGTGATGCCTGTAGGTGGATCTGGCACCGGGAGTTGCTGAAGGTGTTGCATCTCCACTGGTCGTTCAGTCGGAGGCACGTCCACAGGTAGGCTATCCACATCAATTCCTGCAGTAAGTATCCCTGCTTGTGAGCCCGAACCTGTCGCTTCTGCCATTTTACTGCTTGTCTTCTGATTCTGTGAGAATATAGAAGCATGTGTTAACATCGTAATGGACAGAATAAATCCGTTGCTGTCCCCGTTACAACATTAACATGAGGCAGGTGATGAGTTAGTGGTTAGTAAGTGCACGAAGACAGTGAGTGTAGTTAACGTTTGTGTATTCCTAGGAGACTAATGTCGTTAGTAAGTGGGGTGGATTTACAAATCGGGGTCGGGGGTTTATTACAGATCTTAGACTGCCAAATGCAGTGGATGGGCTTTGCTTTCGGTTTCGTAGAGACTCCAGAGAGCTGTGTCGGCGTCGCTGTTTGGGAATGGGGCCTTTTAGGGACCCACTTATAAGTGATTACATGCATGCTCATGGGTCTTGGTGTGTTCCTAAGTGTTGAGCACGAGGGAATACTGGTTGTACTCGTAGATGGGTTATGCTGCATAGGTTGTGGCCTTGGCGTAACTACTTGTGCCCTCAAGCAAGCCTTAGGCACCCAAATTTGTTTAGATTGTGGGCTTGCCTTCATCGACTTCTTGGGCACCCAAATAGATTTTACTTTAGCAGAAGAATTTCTGACAGACTTCTTATTAGCGTCGTGTTGTTGGTTACTAATAAGAGGCTTTGCCCGTGTAGTTGACGGTGGTGCACCCGGTCGTTCGCCTTTCCGCACCCACACCTGGTTTATTTTCTGGGACATTCTGCTGCGCAGGTACTTTTGATCTCGGACATAGGTAGTACTCGGCTTCTTCTGCTTGTGATCCGCCTTTGGTTGCTGCCTCCTTCTGGCCTTTGGAAAAGAAGGGAGTTCCGTTGCATCCCTGACTCCTTTTTTGCAAATATCATTCCTCTGCAACACAGGGTTTTGAACAAGAACAGCATGGTCATCTTCATGTGTACCCCTGGAAGGACCAGGAGTCTGTGCCTTTCCTAGTTCCTTGAGTGCTCCATTGTCTAATTCTACTGTAACTCGACTATGATTGAGCCAAACCTGGAGAAGTCCACTTCTAAGGTTTAGATTGACTGCTTGGTCATAGATCCAATCCTGACCCAAGACGAGGGGTTCAGTGAGATCCTCATCTTGACACACTAATACTTTAACGGTCATTGCCTCATCGTGAATGTAGAGGGGAAGTTCCACCTCGCCCATGCAAGGGGTTTCCACGCCTCCCAATCCTATGAGATATGCCTCCACAGGGTGGATAGTTAACTGTAACTCTTGACAGTAAGACAATTTAACAGCACTAGTGGCTGCACCTGAGTCAATCAAAGCTCTTATGGTCCTTGCACTCTTTCCTTGTCCTATATCTATGGTTATGAAAGGACGTCTATCAATTATCCTATGCGAGCTTGTTCCTGCAACTTCACACATGGCCATAGGAAATCCTTGGTCTGCATAGTCATTCGCTCCAGGCTGATCTCTACCTTGCCTTCGTAATTTCATCCTTCTGATGCGTTCTAAAGCTTCAGCTTGAGCCTCTTCTCGAACCCGCTTTTCTTCCTCTTTGCGTTTCTTAGCAGTGTTGAGTCGACTGAGCATTTCCTCCGTGAGGGGTTCCTGATACAACTTGACTCTGCAACCGCTAATATAATTTGGGAGAACATCACCCTCTAATGTGGCCAATTGTACTGCTCCGCTCGTGGAGATCCTATTGATGATCATAGGTCCGTAGCCTCTCTTTTCTAGCTTCCTCGCGTGTTGTTTTAGTGTATAGACTAAAACTAGATCTCCTGCTTTCAAGCCCTTATCCTTCACATGGGCATCGAAGTATGCTTTCTGTCTCTTCTTGGCTGCATATATTCCTGCCGCGGCTCTCAGTCTTGTTTCCCCTAATCGTTCAAGGTCAAAGATCCTAGAGGAGAGCTCATGACCTGTCCATTCGTGCTCTCGTGCTACTCTCAATGTAGGGATCAAGAAGTCCAAGGGTAACACAGCGTTTTGACCGAATACCATCTGAAAGGGAGTGGCTTGGAGTACCGTTTTGTAGGCCACCCGGTATGCCCAAACAGCATGGTGTAGCTGTTTGTCCCAGTCAGAGCGTTTAGTGTTCACTAATTTCGTCAGTACATTGCATAAAATCTTATTAGTGCTCTCAGCTTGACCATTAGCTTGAGGGTGATAAGGGGCAGACTTCTTGTGTATTACCAAGAATTCTTGGAGTAGATTTTCAATAACTTCATTCAAGAAATGAGTGCCTCTATCACTTACAAGCTCTATAGGTAGTCCATATCTCGTGAATACATTCTCAAACAAGAATTTGGCAGTTGTTTGAGCATCGTTCTTGGTTGTAGCTTTTACCTCTACCCACTTGGTGAGATAATCTGTTGCCACAATGATGTATTCCGCATGAGAACCCTTAGCTGGGGGATTAATAGGACCTACGAAGTCTATTCCCCACTTAGAGAATGCACGTCCACCCATCATAGGTTTCAGTGGCATCTCATCTTTGCGTATAGGATACTGGGTCCTCTGACAGACATCACACCGTTTCACATAGGTATGTGCATCCATGTGAAGGGTAGGCCACCAGAAGCCCGCAAACATTATTGCCTTGATCACCCGATCTGGTCCAAAGTGTCCTCCTGCTACCCCTTGGTGAGCAGTTTCCAAGATCTTGAGATATTCACTTTCATGGACACATAACCTCAGGTAACCATCTTTACCGCGCTTATATAGATTATCACCTATGAGTGAATAATCCAGGGCTTCTTGTTCTAAACTCCTTTTCCTAGCTAGAGTCATGTCTGGGGGGAATGTGTTTGTCCGCAAGAATGATACTAGAGGTTCACTCCAATCTGGCACAATGGATACTTGATAGAGAGTGGCATGTTCCACAGGTGGTTTAGTGCAACAGATTGGGCATTCCTTGCACAACTTTTGGACATCCGCTTCCATAGTTGGCCAGTGCACTCCGAATCTCTTTAGAGTCTGTAAAGTTCGTTGCTTTGAATGGTGTTGCTCTAACGCACCTACATGTGCTAATTGCAACCATTTAGCATACTCATCCTCTTCTACGCAACAAGCCAAGATCCCTTGATCTGTGTGCTTGTACATGCTTCCTGCCATGATGTGGTATTTTTGGGCTTTTACAACCTCTCTGTTCCGTGTGTTCACCACTGGATGATTAGGCCCGTATGTCAATACTGGTACTATTGGCTTGGCCCACTGCGGCACCACTTCCAAATTAAACAAGTAAGCATCAGGAAGATCATCTGACACTCCTTGTGGGGCTTCTCCCGATGTGAGCCTAGAGAGATGATCTGCTCTCAAGTGGGTTCTACCTTTTCTTACCACAACCTCAAAGTCATATTCCATTAGCAAGAGAAACCATCTTACTAATCTACCTGTATTGCATGGCTTGTTTACTAAGTACAACAATGCCTGATGGTCCGTAAAAAATTTAAACTTATTTGCAAGCAAATAATGTCTAAACTTTTTAACCGCATATACCATACCTAATCCTTCGCGCTCTGTAGTGGTGTAATTCCGTTCAGCCGCATTCAATTGCCTACTGGCATAGGCAATTGGAAGATCCATATTACCTTCACCAGTAGGTTGTGCAAGCACACATCCAATAGCATAATTGGATGCATCCACATGAACATGGAATGGCTTATTCCAATCTGGTGTGGTCAAGATTGGTGCTGAACACAATCTTCGTTTAAGCTCCTGGAAGGAATCCTCACATTCATCCGTCCACTCAAAGTTTGTCAGAAGTCCGTACATGGGCTTTGCAATGATAGCATACATGTGTATAAATCGTCGATAATAACCACAATGCCCCATGAAAGCTTGTACTTCCTTGACATTCTTTGGCCTAGGTAGCTCTGCTATGGCTCTCACTTTTTCTTCGTCGGTAGATATGCCATTCTTTGACACTATGTGTCCTAGAATCTTGCCTTGCCTGACCATAAAAACGCACTTTTCTGGGTTCAGGCAGACTTGGTACTCTCTACATTTGTCAAAGATTTGTTTGAGTTCAGGAATATGGGTTTGTCTAACCTTAGAATGAGCACAGAGATCATCAACATAGACTTCTAAACTCTTCCTCAGGAACTCCTTAAACACATGGCACATCAGCCTTTGGAAAGTAGCTGGTGCATTGGTAAGCCCAAATGGCATTACTCTAAAAGCAAAAATGCCCCATTCTGTGGCAAAGGCTGTCTTATGCTGATCCTCTGGAGCTATGGCTACTTGATTGTAGCCCGAAAATCCATCAAGGAAGCTGTACACTTCCTTGCCTGCCACTCTTTCTAAGAGATGCTCTGTGATGGGAAGCGGATAGTTATCTCGAATCGTGGCGGCATTAACCTTTTTCAAGTTAATACACACACGCAGTTTGCCATTCTTCTTGGGCACCACTACGATGGGGGATACCCATTCAGTGTGCTCAATTTCATAGATAAATCCAGCTTCAACCAATCTATCTATCTCTTCTTTGATCTTAGCAGCGTAATTATCGTTATATGTATAAGGCTTTTGCTTAGAGGGTTTAGCATCTGAGATCATGGGAATAGTGTGTGAGCATATGTCCGGGTCAACCCCTTTCAAATCCTTGTAACTCCACGCGAATACATCTCTGTATTCTCTTAGCAAGGCAATCAATTCATGCTCTTCTTCTTCTGTCAGGTCATGGCCTATATACGTGCATCTCTCCTCTCCTTCTTCTATGGCCACTACTATTTTCTTGGTGGTTTCTTTGTTATCATAGGCCTCTCCTGATTGTGCTTCTCGTTTAGGCATTCTTATCATGACTCTCCTGTCATCTATCTCATACTTCTTAAAATTTTCTGGGACCTCAAACAAAGATTCTTCCTCCTCTGGTGAGACTTCTTTCTTCTTTCGTTTCTTTCCTTCTTCCTTCGAGGTCATATGTGTTGCTAATCTTACATCATTTGTAACCTCTCCATGCTTCTGAGGTTGAAATTCTACTTCATGGAAGTATTCTTCATCTGATGCAAATGGAGGGTCCATAATGATTGACTCTAGATCGGAGTCACTTGCATCCTCAAATGCATCAGGGCTAGGTTCGCATTCTTCTAAAACTGCCTCTCCCATGATTGGCTCTATGGAGAAGACTGAAATATCATAGCCATCCTCATCACAGTGAGGTGTCCATTGTTCTTCATTGATGGCTACGTCCATTGTTGCTAAAATTTCTGCCCAACCGTGAGGTTCAAATTCTTCGTCTGGAAAAACTACAGGTGCATAGGCTGGGTCTTGGATTGATCTATGGGTTTCTTTCGCACCTACCTCTCTGGCTTTCTCTCTCTTCTCTTCTTCTACTGCTACCTTGCACATCCATAAGTGAGTATCTTCATGCATCCATGAGGATCCAGACCCTATGGAATGCACCGATTCTGTATCATCTTTGGCTCTATGGATGGGATTCCATTGGAAAGGAGGGACATCTCTGTGAGAATAATCTTTGAGATTGACTTTGGTCGTAACACCCAAGTGTTGCAAATACAAGGAGTTGGTTCCCCAATCCTGTACCACTTGCAATTGTCGCATAAATGGCCTTCCCAAAATCATCTCATAGGCATGATTTTTGCTGAAGTCACATATAGCAAAACTATGCTCAAACTCGACACCACAAGTGGTGAGAGTTATTCCTTCTAGCAATCCTAGGGGTCTCTCTATGTGACCATCTGCCATTTGCAATTTCATTCTCATTGGCCTGAGTGCTGGCTTGCCCCAACGCTTCCATAAGGAGGTGGTGGCAATTGCAACTCCTGCACCTGAGTCCAAAATCGCCTTGGTGGTGTATTCCTGGTAGGTGATGGGAAGATAGGTGTTCCCTTCTTCACCCTCGCACATATCTCCTATTTTATCCAAGGGAATTTCTGGCACTGTCCTATGGGATCCTACCCGGGAATGAGGTTTTGCAACTTCAGTTACTCGACTGGCTGCACATTTCTGCGCGTTTAGTCTATCCTCATGCAGTTCTTCTAAAGTGCGATCGCGTTGCACCTGGGTATTCGTTATTACCTCCGTGTTCCTTGGTATGACTGAGTCGTCGTTCCTTACCATGACTGTGGGTGCTCTCATACATGTGGACTTTGCTTCCCATGGGCCTGTGAAGTGGGGTAGCTCCTGTATGGAATTAGACTCAAAGTCCAATTTCTCATTAGACTGAGTACTCTCATGTTCCCCATAAATGGATGGGATGTCTTGTGGGAATTGGTCGTGTGCATCATCCACAAGTTCAAATGGAGGGGCGACCTCACTTTCGTTATCCCATTTATCTTCTTGAATCTCTCGTAGGAAGTCTGGTGCAAACCGATTCATAGAAGAAGAAGTGTCTGGCTCCGTAGAATTAGGCACATAAGCAACCTGGGAAGGAGGGCTTATTCTATCGTTGGCTCTCTCCTTGTTCCCATAGATGGCTGGAGCACAAGCTTCTTGGGGAGGATTACTTATTCTATTACTTTTCCGAACAGGCTCATACGCTCTCTGAGAAGGAATGTGGGTCACCTGTGGAGGTACATAAGCTTTCGGGGGAGGCTCATGTGACTTTTGTGGGGGAAGATAAGCTTCTTGAGGAGGCACATGGGCTTCCTGAAGAGGCTGGCTTATCAGTTCTCTTGCCCTCTCCTTTCATTGAGGGGCAGGTTCCTTCTCTGATTGTGCAATTAACTTCTCTATTCTTTCCAGCAGTCCATCAAAGTGTAACTGCGTCTTAGCTGAACTAGAAATGTTAAATAGGCGGCTGGCCTCAAACATGGTCTGAGCCAATTCCACCATTTTGGCACAAATCTTAGTTCGTTCACGCTCTAGCTCGGCTCTAGGGTAGCACTTTTCATGATCGGTGATGGTTGGCCCTTCTTGGATTCTGGCCTGATATGCTTTAAGCATCATATTAAGGTCCTCAGGAGTGGGATCTGCTAGGACTGATCCTACTCTAGGGGTTGGTGGGATTTGATGAGGCGGTGGGGAAGGTGGTGGGTCGGATGGAGATGGGAGTGGTGGAGGCGGGGTAATGTGAGAGGGAGTTTGAGCTGTGAGTTCAGTTATCCTCGCTTTGGTTTCTCTTATGCTTTCCTCAAGCTCACTCATCTTTTTGGCCCATTGTCTTTTCATTCTTTCTCGACTATCTTTCCACGCTCTAGTCCTTTTCTTTGTCATGCTCTCGGTTTCACTAGCCTCTGGGCCCTTTTCCTGGCTTGCCTCTTGGTTTTGCTGCAATGCCTGAGCTCTAGTAACCACCTGCACTGGTGCAGTGGAAGTGACACTTCCTGAGGCATCCACAACCAACCCAATCACATGGATAGGAGTGATTTTTGGCATGTTATTGGGGTTCTTTGGGCAATCTCGTAAGAGATGCTCTTTTCCACAGTCTTGGCAAAAGCCTTGGATCGTCACGGACTGATTTTGTGTAGGTGCAGGTAAGGGACAATCGCGAATGAAGTGATCCCCCTGACATCGGTAGCATGGTCCTCTAGGAAAGGGTGGTCGTACCTGCCTAGGTTGAGGCCTAGGGTTGGGGTTTGCATACATGACGTTCGTGTAATCCGACTCCCAACTAGGTTCACTTGGTTCTTCACTATAGTAGGACTCACCATGTTCTGGAGACTGCACGTAGTAAGCTTGGGGACTATCGACATGTGTAGAATCAAAGCTATGGTCGCTTGGGTCACTTTCCGAGATCAATGGGGTTACTGGTACTATGGCCCTATTCAGGTTTTCTTCTGCAACAGCATACTTTACTGGAATCACGTTAGCGGGGTTTGGGGGCTGTTGAGCTAGTACCGGTTGGGGTCTCTGTTGGGCTTGATATTGTGGTTGGTAGGTTTGTTGGGGTCTAGCATATTGTGGTGGTGGATTTTGATTCTGGTATCGGCCTTGTTGGTAGGGCTGTGGATAGGGTTGCCTAACTGCCTGCTTGTTGTATGGGCAATCTTGTGCGGTGTGATTGGTGTATCTCCGTTCTATGGTGCAGTACCGGCTACTAGGGTTTACTTGGGGTTGAGCCATAATAGGGCAGACATTCGCCATGTGGTCGCCACCACAAGTATAGCATCTTTTCACAGGAGCAAACCTTGGGATTTGTTTGCTAGTTACACCTAATTTCTGAGCTACTTTTTCGGCAAGTTCCTCAATTGATGTGGACTGCATGGAAGAGTGACTAGAAGCACTATCTGAATCTTTGTAGATCTTGGAGAGCTCTAGTTCTTCCCCTAAGTTATCTTCAATGTCAATGCACATGCGTACACATTCTTCTATGGTCCTAGGGTCCTTCAGATACACATAGGATCTCAACTTAGTACTCAGCAATCCATCAAGGAATAAGGCTACTTGTTTAGCAGATGTGGGTAGTTCCGAACTAGGGCACCTTTCCAGATATTGTCTAAATCTTCTTCCGGCCAATCTGACAGTCTCTTGGGGGGTCTGTTTGAAGCTGTGGATCAATGAGGAGGTATTGTGTCTTATGCCGCTCTTAGAGAACTCTACAATGAATGCCTCTAGGAGTTGGTCTATGCTCCTGAACTGACGCTCATCTAATGGCTGAAACCATGTAAGTGTCGTGTTCCTAAGGGTTAGACCGAAGGCATTGTACTGCGTGAACAGATCTTCCACTTGTTCAGCTCTCAAGACTTGCTTGAACTCCGCCACATGATCATAGGGATCTCCTGTGCCGTCAAAGTAATTCTTCATGGACTTAACTAGCTGGGTGGGTCTCAAAGTTCTTGTGTGCTCTCTAGGTCTCGGCAGAGGGAATCCATCCACATTTCTTTGGTTCCTGTGGGCTCTATGCATCTCAGGTTCTACCCTATTCGTCTCAGTTCTCGTTCTTTCTATGCCCACTGGGTTGGCAAAACTTACTTCTGGTCTATCTCTACTTCTGTCTCTTTGCGTACCATGAGCTTGGGAAGTTCCAGCCCCAGGGTGACCGTAGGATACATTTGATCTTGGTTGAGGGAAAATAAATTCACCCTTCCAAGTGTAAGCCTGCCTATCATTTTCTGTCACCACAAAGATCCGTTCTGAAGCATGATCTAAGTAGGTCACTCTGCCTGGGCTATCCGGATCCTTAAACTCATAGATCATGATATTTCCTATGTCTGTTGGCTGATTAGACTTATACCTCCAAAAGGCTTCATCAGTTTCTCGATTAACGAGCAACTCTATGCTCTTGTTGTCTTGAGGGACCCATTCAGGCGTGATAAGCCTAGTGAGAACTGATTTACCTCGAGGGGTTCTAGGTTCCGCACCCATGTTCCCTTGTTCCAGGTCCCCTAAGTCCGCTTCTGAGATTACGTTCCCAAAGTCATCTGTCCTATCAGGGTGACTAGTGACTACATATATGGTTCCTTCTTTGTCCAGGTATGCACCATTTTCAAACTTGACAGCTGGGTGCTCTAGTCCAATGGATTGATCAGGGTTTTTAATCTGGACCACAGATCTTCCTAAGCCGTCCTCATAGATGCTAGCACCTAATCGGTTGGTCCTAAGGTACTCCAGCTGCGTTTTGTAAGGGCCTTCTACCCTGTACAGGTAAGGCACTCCTGAACTTCCTGTAGGTCTGTCCATGCCTTGAGACATTTCTGACTCACTGGTCTCAGAGCTAGGGTAGTATGAGTGGTGGCTCAACTGCTGGGCCCAAGACCTGGCAGTGTGATTGACACTAGCCTCTGAAGACCTAAGGCTTTGTCTTTCCCTTGCTAAATGTCGTCCTGATCTAAGGTTCATATGCCTAACTGATTAGCCCAAATTTTTTTTTTTTTTTTTTGGAGTACAACCTCGTTGCCGATTAATTGGTACCAGTCACTTGATTCTTTTTAGTTATTTTATCACGTTTGAGTTCTTGTCTGATATCACGTCGTCAGGAATTTTTGAATGTTGTTTCGCACTTGCAATTGATCGTTCCACGTTAGGTTCTTTTCCTTTATGTTATCGGCAGTACAGAGATTAAATTTTTAACTTGAACTTGAGTTTTTAGGTAGTCTTCAACTTGATAACTGCCTAGCGTCGCTCTGACTTACTCCTACTTCTCGTCGTTCTTAGCCTAAGCTATGAATTGACAGAGGGGGTTAAAAGTGTCCAACCTTTTGTTTCTTGCTCGGTTGCCCTTGAGTGCTCAGGAAATGTGTTCCCAAGCTCGCACTTACACTTGCTTAGAACGCCTCTCGATGCTCTGTAAGAGTTTCAAAGTTAGCTTTGAAATTTACATTCCAAAGACAGAACCAATTATTTTCACTCATGTAGCACAAACACAAACTTGCATAGTGATCTTCAAGAAAACAATCCTAAGGACCCCTGACTTTGATCCCCCTGGGTATGGTCAACTTCAAAATACCCTATCTAAAAATCAATGCATTATCTTTATAAAAAACAGTTGAGGGCGTGTAGTATATGCTACGAGCTTTCCAACAAGCCCTAGAGCTCAAAAAATGGATCTCGTATGAAAAAGTTGTGACCGTTCAGGGTTCTAGGGTTACGACAGGGTTCAAACAGGATCACTATGCAACAGGTTTTCCCCAAGTTGTTTTCCTAATGCTTCCCCATGTGCTCAAGAGCATAATATTTGTGCCCAAAATTAGCCCAACTTTTCAATTAACAAACCCTAAAAAATTTGGCTAAAATTGGCTGTCAATCGCGATGGATAGGGCTGTCAATCGCGATGGACACTCAGTCAATCGCGATGGACAGAGAGTTCAGACAATCGCGATGGACACCCACTTCAATCAATCGCGATGGACACTCAGTCAATCGCGATGGACAGAGACTTCAGTCAATCGCGATGGACAGGGGTTCAGTCAATCGCGATGGACAGGGACTTCAGACAATCGCGATGGACAGGGGTTCAGTCAATCGCGATGGACAGGCAGTCGGTCGCGATGGACAGAGACTTCAGTCAATCGCGATGGACAGGGGGTTGAGTCAATCGCGATGGACAGGCAGTCGGTCGCGATGGACTGGCAGTCAATCGCGATGGACAGAGCTGTCAATCGCGATGGACAGGGCTGTCAATCGCGATGGACTGAAATTTTGCAAGATTTTCAAAAATTTTAGTGGGAATGTGGTGTGCAGGGTCTCTAGTCCACTGTGGTGCACTCAGATTTACCAACAAGTGAAAATTTCTGTCAATCGCGATGGACAGAAGGCGGCGACTGCGAGACAGTTTCGTCGAGTTCCGTACCTGCGCGGAAGGCTGAAGATGGTGATGTGACCTGTACCTGCAAGATAGCTCAAGAAACATGCAAAAACAGCACATGCAATTTCGCTCTCTCGCTCTCTCGCTCTCTCTCACAAGTGAAATGAGGGAAATGAGGTGGAGGTGGGGATATAGTCAAAAAACTGAAATTTTCGCGATGATGGAGATGGACGTGGGAGATGGTGATGATGATGATGGTGATGAAGATGGTGAAGAAAGTAAAAGAAAATCTATGAGAGTGAAGAAAATACCTACAACTCCAACGCGTCAACTCTACGTCTTACCATCACACGCTCGTCCTCAAAGCTCGATCCCCGGCAACGGCGCCAAAATTTGGTGTAGCTCAGTGATGAGTAGCACCTCCTTTAATGTCAATCCGGGAAGACGTGAGGATGGTATGAAGACCTCGAGCAAGTGGCGGCACAAGTGCGTGAGTGAGAAGCACACAAGCATGCACACACATACACACACACGCGCACACAAGGCAAGACAAAGAGTGAGAATCAATGGAGCTTTTAGATTACTTTCAAAATGCTCTTACAAGTTCGTTTCAATTACAATCTAATCTCTAAAATGAGCTCTCTAGCTCTTTTTATAGTTTTTGACTAGCTTTTGGCCCTGTCCAGACCTAGTGTCCGGCCTAGTTAAAAATTAGGTTCCAGGGCTTATTTGAGGGCTCAAACGAAGTCTAAAAATTATGAAATTTGGTACGATGGTACTTCTAATACTCCTCAAGCTCGAGGACTCCTCGGCTTGCACAAAATGGAGTCTAATCTACCAAAAACGGGATTTACAATGTTTGTGTAGTGATTAAAATCACTTGGGTTGTACATAATCTATGGGAAAAATGATCTGGCCTTGTTGCCGTATTGTGCATGACTCCTTTATTGCTTTGTATGCCAACAGTACTGAACAGGTGTCCCACTAAAGCGTTGAAGTCTATCACTCCATATGAGGCTTGGCATGACCGCAAGCCATCTGTTGCTCATCTGCGTGTTTTTGGTTGTTTGGCATATGCATTAGTGCCTGAACAACATCGCAGAAAATTGGATGATAAGGCAGTAAAATGTATTTTTGTTGGGTACAATTCTGAAAGTAAAGGCTATCGTCTGTATCATCCAGAGACTAAACGCATTCTGGTTAGCCGTGATGTTGTCTTTGTGGAAGATGCTATTCAGCCATTGCTTTCATGTACTAAGGAGACATCTGTTAGCTCCAAAGACATGTATGATACTTTGATGCCTCTTTTTACAGGTGGACAGTCTAGTGCTGGTCCTAATGAGGCAACTTCTCAGCCTTTGCAGGTTTCATATGATGATGCAGATCATTCCATTCCTGATGCAGATTTACATGATGCACTTGCTGATGAGAGAGCTGATATTGAGCAGGCAAAAACTATGCCAAAATGGCTGGTGCAGACTTTGCGTGACAGCAAATTAGATGCACCTTTGTCATATCGTACTCGTTCAGGCTCTCATAGTGCCTCGTTTGCATCAGATTGCTATGCTATGGTTGCATCTAGTCTCTGTGATGAGAATGAGCCTGTTTCTTTTGATGAAGCACAAAATTCAGAAAATTGGATGGCTGCTATGCAATCTGAATATGGTGCTATAATGAAGAATGGTACATGGTCTTTATGTGACTTGCCTCCTGGCAAGAAGGCCATTGGCACTAAGTGGGTATACAAGCTGAAGCGTAAACCTGATGGTACAGTTGACAGGTATAAGGCTAGGCTTGTTGCAAAGGGTTATGCGCAGGAAAGAGGCATTGATTTTGATGAGACTTTTGCACCTACATGCCGTATGACTACTGTTCGGAGCATTTGTGCACTTGCAGCCCATCATGGTTGGAATGTACATCAGTTGGACATTAAAACAGCATTTCTGAATGGTGACTTGCATGAAGAAGTGTATGTTTTTCAGCCCCGTGGCTTTGTGCAGAAAGGGCATGAAAACCAGGTGTGCAGGTTAAAGAAGGCGTTATATGGTTTAAAGCAAGCACCACGTGCTTGGTATGAGAAGATACATGCCTATCTGATTGCACATGGTTTTGAGAACAGTCCAACTGAAAGCACCTTATATGTTAAGCGTGCTAATGATGTGCTTCTGATCATTGTTGTCTATGTTGATGACATGCTGCTCACTGGTCCTATTGAGACACATATTGCTGATTTTAAGGCTGATTTGCATGCCTCATTTGAGATGTCTGATTTGGGGCATTTGCATCACTATTTGGGCATTCAGTTTATGACCGTTGATGGTGGAATGGCTTTGTGTCAAATGAAATATATTGACACATTATCGCAGCGTTTTGGCCTTGAAGACTGTAAGCCTATTGCCACTCTTATGGAGACAGGTTTACGATTGAGTCTTCATGATGCTGGAGATGCATTTGATGCTGTTCTCTATCAGCAGGCTGTTGGATGCTTGATTTACTTATGCATTACTCGGCCAGATATTCAGTTTGCTGTCTCACAGATGAGCAGGTTTATGCATTGCCCAGGAGTCACGCATTGGAAAGCGGTTAAGCGCATCTTTCGCTACTTGAGTGGTACTCGGCTACTTGGGTTGTTTTATCCCAAGGGGGGATCACTATCGCCAGATTTGCATGCTTTTTCTGACTCAGATTGGGCTGGTTGCTATGACACTCGTGTGTCCACCAGTGGTTTTTGCTTCATGCTTGGTAGCTTATGTATATCTTGGTTGAGCAAGAAGCAGCCTACTGTGGCCACTTCCAGTTGTGAGGTTGAGTATAGGGAAGCTTTCACAGCGACTGTTGAGTGTGTGTGGCTCAGACGCCTTATGGCTGATTTGGGTGTTGGCCAGTCTTCTGCCACCACCATCTTCACTGACGGTCAGAGCGCATTGGCAGTTGCGAGGAACCCTGTGTTCCATGCTCGCACTAAGCACATTGAGGTGCATTATCACTATGTCAGGGAGAGGTTCTCTGCTGGGGAGATCAGCTTGGCATATGTGCCCACGCAGGAGAACATTGCAGACCTTTTCACGAAGGCTCTGCCTAGGGAGAAGTTTGAAGCTTTTCGCAAAGATTTGGGCTTAGTTCCTTTTGTGGAGTGATTTCCACATAGCTTGGCACTTCCTTATACATGAGTGCCAGCTCCTTGTTCACCGCATCACTCCCAGGGGGGATTTGTTGATATATTTAGGTAGTGATGTGTGTGAACACTCTAGGACTGCCGGGGCACTTTTTTCCCTCTTTAGGAGGTTTTTTTCCCCCGGCTTGTATATACGCCTATTGCCCTAATGGGCTACTTATCTTTGTACATTCTCTAGTAATACATTCAGTCTTGTGTGTTGTGCTCCAAGCTTCTTCTTCTTCCTTGTGTTGTTCGCGTGCTTTCGCAGACGTCTAACTCCAACAGTTATATGTAGAAGAGTACAAACAAAATGGAAGATTAATTGCCAAAGGAGACAAAGTAGGTAGAATGTTTACATTAAATGTGAAAATTCTTCAAATGAATGAAGCCAAGTTTGCAAAAGGTGTAGGAGTTATTATTGACATAGATATCTATCACAAAAAAATTGGACATGCAAACCTTCAGAGGTTGAAATTGATGCAATCAGACAAGATTTTCAAAGGACTACCAAATTTCAAGGTTGCAGAGATGCAAAAGGTATGCGCAACATGTCAATTTGGTAAATAGTCAAGAGCATCATTTCCACATGACAAGCATGTTAGTGAGAATGTGCTAGAAATAGTACACAGACGTTTGGGGTCCCACAAAGACCACATCTATGGGTGGCTGCAGGTTTTATGTTACTTTCATTAATGATGATACATGAAAAGTATGGGTATATTTCATGAAAGAGAAGAGTGAGGTGTTCACTCACTTCTAGAATTCTAAGGCTATGGTGGAAAAGTAGATAGAGAAGTACATTTAGACATCAAGATCTGATGGAGGAGGTGAATACATGTCAAATGAGTTCAATACCTTTCTAAAAAGTCATGGAATTCAATGGTAGTTTTCATGTAGACACACACCACAACATAATGGCATTATTGGATGCAAAAATAGACATATTGCAAAAATACAAAGAGCCTTGATGGCTGAGAAAAATATGCCTCATTGTTATTGAGAAGAAGCTTTGCACATTGTTGTATACATCATGAACAGAACTCCAACTATTTTTGTACATCAAGTTACACCTAAAGAGAAGTTTACAGGTAAAATGCCAAACATATCACATATGAAAGTATTTGGATGTATTGCATATGTACGTGAATCTGATGAGTTGAGGATGAAGTTTGATCCAAAAGCAAAAAAGTTTATCTTTATAGAATACTCCCTTGAGCAAAATGGATATAAATGGTATAACCCACTCACACGATAGGTGAAGATACGTAGAGATATGGTGTTTGATGAAATGTCTAGCTTCTATGAAAATCCCAAAGAAGGACTTAATCTTGACTGAAATGATGAAGGAAATGTCGAAAAATCAACTACAAAATATGAAGTATTGACTAGACTTGATGTGTCACCAAGTAATAGTTCCAAGTCAAATCCATTGAGTGGAATATTATGTGGAAATTTTAGCCCAGCGAATTCATCAACTACATCAAAGAAAGGTAAAGAAAAGCTTTCTAGTCCAGTAAGACATCTACAAGTTTTGAAGACATTGATGGAGACTCGAGCAGTTCAAAAAAGAGCCTTGATGAGGAACTTGGATTTCCCTCTATGAAGACTCCAGGAGTAAGAAAGGCACATGCAGATAATACAATGAGAAGTGACCCACGACTAAGAAGATCTGAGAGGATGCCAAATTTAGTGCAACTATGGACGTATGATAGTTAGATGTCTTGTCATTATGCTGCATGAACAAGGTAATACAAGATGCTAAACCTTCTTCTTTTGAAGATGCAATTGGACATGCAGATTGGGAGAAAGCTATGGATGAAGAAATGGCTGCACTTATGGTAATGAAACATGGAAATTGGTTCCATTGTTGCAAGGAAGGAAACCCATAGGCTACGAGTAGGTTTACAAGGTAAAGCACAATGTTGATGGTAGCATAAGCAGGTATAAAGCATGATTGGTAGCAAAAGAATATGCACAGGCATATGGCACTGATTATGAGGAAACATTCATCCCTATAGCTCATCTCAAATGAGGCATGCAAATCAGCCTTAACATGAGCAATATACTTCTCAATAGGACCATTGAGAAACTTGTCATCAACATAGACCACAATGATCAGAAGCACATCATTTTCACACTTAACGTATAAGGTGCTCTCAATTGGAATGTTTTCAAAACCATGTGCAATCAGATAAGCGTGTATCTTTTCATACCAAGCACATGGTGCTTGTTTCAAACCATATAAAGCCTTTTTCAACTTGCACACCTGGTTTTCATGCCCTTTCTGCACAAAGCCACGGGGCTGAAAAACATACACTTCTTCATGCAAATCACCATTCAGAAATGCAATTTGATTCTCCAATTGAGCTGCAAGTGCACAGATGCTACGAACAATAGTCATTTGACAAGTAGGAGCAAATGTCTCATCAAAACCAATGCTACGAATTCACTGTGATGAGCTGCAAGTGCACAGATGCTACGAACAATAGTCATTTGACAAGTAGGGGCAAAGGTCTCATCAAAATCAATGCCTCTTTCTTGAGCATAACCCTTTGCAACAAGCCTAGCCTTATACCTATCAACTGTTCCATTAGGCTTACACTTCAGCTTACATACCCACTTAGCAGCAATGGCCTTTTTTCCAGGAGGCAAGTCACATAAAGACCAGGAACCATTCTTCATTATAGCATCATATTAAGATTGCATAACAGTCATCCAATTTTCAGAATTTTGTGCTTCATAAAATGAAATAGGCTCATTCTCATCACAGAGACTAGAGGCAGCCATAGCATAGCAATTTGATGCAAAAGAGGCACTATGAGAGCTTGAACGAGTACGATATGACAAAGGTGCATCTAATTTGCTGTCACGATAAGTCTACACCAGTCATTTTGGCATAGTTATTGCCTCTTCAATATCAACTCTCTCATCAACAAGTGCATCATGTAAATTTGCATGAGAAATGGAATGATCTACATCATCACATGAAACCTGCAAAGGTTGAGAAGTTGCCTCATTAGGACTAGCACTAGACTATCCACCTGAGAAAATAGGTAGCAACGTATCATACATGTCTTTGGAGCTAACAGAGGTCTGTTTAGTACATGAAAGTAATGGCTAAATAACATCTTCCACAAAAACAACATTGCAGCTAACCAAAATGCATTTGTTCTGTGGATCATACAAATAATAGCCTTTGCTTTCAGAATTGTACCCAACAAAAATACATTTCACTACTTTATCATCCAATTTTGTGCGATGTTGTTCATGCACTAATACATATGCGAGACAACCAAAAACACGTAGGTGAGCAACAGATGGCTTGCGACCATGCCATGCCTCATATGGAGTGATAGACCACAACACTTTAGTGGGACACTTGTTAAGTACATATGTTGCACACATGGCAACCTCAAGCCAGAAACTATGTGGTAGAGCCTGACTCTTGACCATACACCTTGCCATCTCCATGAGTGACTTGTTCTTCCGTTCAGCAACAAATTTTGTTGAGGTGTATACGGCATTGTACATTGATGTTTTATCCCACATTCAGCCAGAAATGCATTAAAGTCAGAAGACATAATTCCCCCCCTCGATTAGAATGGGGGGTTCCCATTTTACATGCTGACATATTTTTAGCAAAAACCAAAAACCGTTTGAAGCACATAAACAGTTTGGACTTTGCTTTCAATGGATATACCCATGCATGCCTAGAAAAATCATCGATGAAAGTCATGGAGTAAAGATACTTTCCAAAAGAGGGTGTTTGCATAGGACTAGAGACATCACTATGTACAAGCTTCATTTTTCAAGTAGCTCAAACTAAACCATCTTTTGGAAAGGAGGAATGCTGCATTTTTCCCAAAATACAACCTTCACAGACATGTTTACCAGGTGCCTCAAGTTTGGTCAAAGAGGACACCATTTCAGATTTCTGCAGGCATAACAAACTAGCAAAATTCAAATGATCAAAGCATGCATGCCAAAGCTTTGCATCTGACATAGCTTGAGAATCATGTATTGCACATGCTGAATCATTCATAGATTTTCCATAGTCTATGAGCTTATACAGCTCACGACATAAAATACCAGAAGCAATAATCACATCACCATTTGATAGATCATGAACTGTACATCTACCATCAAGAAATTTCACAACCAAGCCAATCTTGGCTAAAGCTGAAACTGATAACAGATTCTTCTTGATACTTGGCACAAACAGAGCATCCGACAATGTAAAAGAACTACCATCAAGAGTAGTCAAAATGATCTTACCAACTCCCATGATAAGATAAGAGGAGTTGTTGGTGCATGTGATAGTATTCCCTATAGGGGCAGCTCAAGTGAAGTGAAGAAACTACGCTACAAGGTAATATGTTTGGTTGCCCCACTATCAAAATAAAAAACATCTAAGTCTATTGTAGGCATACACTACTCATGAGAAGATGGGTCAAAACTGCAAACAGTAGTAAATGCTCATTCTTCATTCTGCACAAGATTATCAGACTCTGTTTTTGGTGTAGAGGCCTCTGCAACAACCATTCTGGCCTCCTTTTTCTTTGCCTCTTTTTTTTTAAATAAAGGAAGTTCGGCCTAAGCCTACTCTCCCAGACTTGAATTAATTAAAAGAAAAGTACAAGAGAAGGGGACTAGTGCCCATGGGATCCCCCAAATCCCACATAGCGGGGGTAGCTTTTACAGTGTTTAGATGGCATTACAAAGAAGGTTAGTCACCCTCTCATTACCCTCATGCGAGGCCCACATGGGTGTAAGCTTGTTGTAGGGAGCACTTGATGATGCCTAAAATGGGGGGGATTTCTTACAATTAGAAATCCTCTTGCCAAGGAGGAATAGTGATTTCTCAATCGACCACACTATGGGGAGTGACCAGAGTTGCAAGCACACCTTTCCTGCCAGATCTTCCATAGGGCCTCCCCTCCGATGGCATTCCAGAGAGGTAGATCAACTTAACACTTCTCCTAGTAGAACATGCATCCAACTGATATGTTTTTGAAGTCTGATTTTCTTTTCGACAATTTGCCAGAGCCTTCATGGTGGACCTTACAAAGCTTACATGACGTTATAGAGGAGGTTGATAAACCTTGCATCCCCATCATGCGGAGCCCACTTGGTTTTAACCTTATTGTTGACATACTGTAGCTCTTTGTGATGTCTGAAAGGGGGGGGGGAGGGGTTTCTTACAATTAGCAATTCTTTTACCGAGAAGGAATAGGGACTTCTCGATCGACCACTCCTTGGGGGTATTGCCAAAGTTGTGAGCGCATCTTTCGCGCCAAACCTTCCAAAGGATCTCTCCCCTGATCACATTCCACAATGCTGCAGAGCAACCGATCACTTCAGTATGAGGGCTTGCTTCCAATTGATTTGTTCTTGGAGTCCCAGAGAATGACTAAGGATCCTCCATAACCAAAGGGATTTAGGGCAGGCAAAGAACAGGTGACCAATATCCTCTTTGCTACGGCAACATCGCTTGCACCAAGGCAGAACACCACATATCTTGTTAGCTTTTGCATTGGTCCATATTCCACGGTGTAAAATTTACCATAGGAGGATCGAGTTTTTTTTTTCAATGAGAGGGTGCCAGATAGACATAAATTTCATATCCCATCGAAGTCGCGTCTAGTTGAGACACCATTTCTTGTTGAGACTGATGTGAATGTCATTGTGAGCTTTGACATAAGGAAGCTTGGAGAGGCAATTACCATTAAACCATCTAAGGCCCATTCAGTCTGGAGCGTCCTTTATCATCAGTAGTCGGATTTTAGAGCGGTCCCAAGCATGGCATCTGCTCAATAAAACATTCCATTCCTTGTATGTGACCGCAACACTAGGGTCAAGGTCCTCAAAGTCCACCCATTTGTTTGTGTCTTGTTTCCAGAGGTGCTTCCATTGTTTGAATCCCTTATTCCAAAGTCTCTTAGCACTTAAGACATTCCAAGGCTCCACGTTTCTCATGCCTTGGATTGGGAACTATACCTACAACCCATTTCCAATCTTCACTAATTCTGATGTGAGGTTTGAACCTGTTCCAGCTCAACCACAAGGATCTTACCAGGATCAATCCTTTGGGTGAGACTGGAATCAGAGAGAATAAGAGGGTGAGGATGTTGATGTTTTTCCATCTAGGGTAGCCCACGAGAGAAATCGCGTTCGTGTTTCTGAAAATTAATGTGGCCCAAGAGGAATCTCTGTTGCACCAGGCCTTAATCATCCACTTTGACGCTAGTTTATTGGCCATGCTACCAATGTCCATAATACCCAGACCTCCACTCCCCTTTCGGCTAGTGCATATGGATCATTTGATTTTAGGCACTCCCCTCCTGTTATGGTCCCCAGTCCAAAGAAAGTTCCTACAAGTGCTTTCCCATTTGGCTAATTCTTGATCCTTCGGTCTCCAACAAGAAAGAAAGTATATGATTGAGGATATGAGGAACGTGTTGATCACCATGGCCCGGCCAACAAGATTAATTCGAAAACCCCTCTAATAGTTAAGGTTATTATAAAGTCTGGCGAGGACCCAAGCCCACCTTTGTTCCAGAGTAACACTGAATCCCATGGGCATACCGAGAATGCGAATGACCTAACCCGATTGAATGCTTTGGCATCCCTGCACAGTGAGGAGATTGAGTTGGGTCCCTTTGATAGCCCTGAACACTGTCTTGGAATGGTTAATTCTGGACCCAAAGGCCACACAAAAGGTGTCAAGGAACCACCAGAAGGTTTCCAGGCTAGTATCATCATTGTGAACAAATGCATTTGTGTCGTCCGCAAATAGCCTCATGGTCATTTGCTAAGAGTTATGTGGCAAAGTGATGCCTCTTATGCAACCAAGCTCCATCTGTTGCTCCACAAGCCTACTAAGTCCTTCAGTGGCGATGGTGAACAATAGCGGGGCCAATGGGCAACCTTGCTTGATGGATCATTTCAGTTTGATTGCCTTTGAAAGTTGCCTGTTGACATTGACTTTGGTCGAAGCATTACCAAGGAGATTGGAGATCATCCTGAGGAATCTCTAACTACATTCGAGGTCTTTCAGTGATTGTAAAATATAGTCCCATTCTAATCTGTCGTAAGCTTTGTCAAAGTCAATCTTGAGGAAGACAATGTCCCCGGTTTGAAGCATTATGATAGGTCTCCAGTTCTAAATTCTGTTTCTCTCCCCTTTTTTATGAATAATTTTGATGATGCCGTTGTTGAGACAAGTGGGAAGGGCACCAAACTCGAATGCCTCAAGCCAAACAAGAAGCAAGGGGGTGGACATCACATATTTGAATGATTTAAAGAACTCATTAGTGAGCCCACCATGCCCCGGGCTCTTGCCATTCGGAAGCGAATCGATAACTTCGAGGATCTCTTGTTCAGAAATGGTGGCATCAAGCAGAGCACTCAAGTTGCGTGGGATTCTGTGCAAGGAAGTCCGAGAGATGGTGGCCATGCAATCCCGCCTATGGGGGCGAGAGGGGACAAGCACCACCCAAGAGACTCGTGAAGTGTGCTTCTATAATGCCAATGTTCTCTTCCTCTATCTTACATTCCACCCCATTCTTGTCAAGCAGTAGCAGGATCTCGTCTCTAATTTGTTTTCTTCTGAGAATATTGCACATCTCTTTGGAAGGTCTATCTACCTTACCAACCCACCATTCCTTAAAATAAATTTGAAGATTTTTCCTTTTGATCTCCTCCTCGTATCTTAATCTTCCTCTGATATTTTGGAGTCCCTTCTGAGATTGAATCTTCCTTTTATTAACTTCTTCTTCGAGTCTCTGAATGCGGTGGTATAGGTTTTCTTTACGTCTTCGATGAATGGTTTTGAGAACCTTCGTGGTCCTAATCAAGATCTGATGAGACTTTTCCACCATGTTTCTCCAACACTTGGATGGAGAGGTGCAGATGACAAAGGTCTCCAGCCAAGCGTTAGTGATTTCTTGATGAATAGAGGGGAGTGGGAAGACAAACGGACTTGCATGAAACCAAGGTGCCTTGCGACTTTTAGATAGAGGGGGGAAGGTGAGCACCATTGGGTAATGATCTGAGATGGTGAGGTCGACACGTTGTGTTAGGGTGGGGGGACCCCATTGATGGATGAGATTCTACAAAATGTAGCTTCTGTCGAGTCTTGCTTTCCTCAAGTCCTCACCCAATTGGAGATTGGACCAAGAAAAACCATTCGGGTCCTTGACTTCGACCAGATCCAAGTACAATTTGGTTTGCTCCCATGCGTCTTTCTCCTAGCCATCAATGATGCGGCCCTTGTTGTTCCACATATTAGAGGGGTCTTCCACCATATTGGAGTCATTGCAAATCATGACATTATGAGAAAACAAGTCCAAGGAGGACCAAGTATCGATCCTCGCAGCATCCTCGTTTGGAGCATACATAGAGATCAGGGAGAATTGAAAGGGGGTGCTGAATGTAACTACCAACCACCTATGGTTTTTGTCTTCGTTGGTGTGGTCAAGCTTATTAGCCCATAAGTGATTGATACCAATGGTAGTTCCACCAGAACCACGTTGATGGGTTGTGGAAAACCACACATGGGACTGAGAAACACCCTTAAGTCTCTTTTGAAGGTCTTCTCCTTCAACTTTAATCTCCTAAAGGAAAATGAAATTTGGGTTTAAGCTTATGTCGCGGAGCCATTGACCAATAATGGTGGCTCTTGTGGGGTCAGATAGCCCGAGAGATGGAGGGGCCGTTTTCGATATTGTTGTTCCAATGATGGAACTTTCACTGTCCATATTGTCCTCATTACTTGTGGTGAATCCATCTTCTTTGCTAGTTATGTAGCTCTCTTGATTGACCTCATTAGAGGGGGGCCACTCCAAGGGTAAGTTACTTGTGCCCCCAAATCCCCGGATCCCTCTCGGATAATCAAGCTCGTTAACGTCCTTCTCGAGGTTGCAATATAAGTTATTGAGAGACTTTTCTGGTGCGCGGGTCTTCTCTAAAAGTCTCCTTGGGCTTGAGCTTCTCTTAGGGATAGCTTTCCTTCTTCTTCTAACCTCTCTAAACCCTTCTGAGTCGGTTTCTAGAATTTGGTCATCCTTGTCTTTCTCTTCAATGGTTGGGCCAACCTGCTTCCCTTGAGTGTTTGGACTTTGCTTGCTGTTTTGTGCTTATACTTCTGCTTTAGGGGGCAACCTTTAATTCTGTGGCCTTGTTGACCACATTGAAAGCAGACATTGGGTAGATTTTTAAAAGTGATCTTCTGAACCCAAGATTCCCCTTCACCCAAGTCGACAATAATTTTTTAGAGGAGAGGCTTGCTAGGTCTGCTTCCACACACATTTGAGGATGCCAACGAGCATTAAACGCGTGTTTTGTGCCCTCATATATGAAACCCCCAACATCTTTGCACGAGGCGAGCGGCTTGCCAATCAGAGAGACAATATCCCACAAAAATCCGTAAAGGAAGTAAGGGAGATTGGGGAGCTTGACCCAGAGAGGGTACCGAAGGGGTTTAGAGTTGTCAGACACAAAATCGGGGGGCCACTTGAAGAGGCACAGAGTGGTGCGCCCGACTTGCCAAAACCCGACACTGAGGGCCTCTTTCTTTGCCTCTTTAGCAGCTAGTTTTGGACATCTCTTAATGACATGATCAATTCCTTTATAGTATTTGCAAGACAATTTCTACTTTTCTGATTTCTTCTCATCCTTTTCTTCCTTCTTTCAATTTGTAGCATTTGCAGATTTTCTTCTTGCTAGTAGATGAGCTCCATTTATCTTTGTCCTTCTGAGTAGCTAGGAAAGCTTGATCTACAACATGCATAATAGACCTGTTCTGCCTAGACTGATCGTCCTGCAAGAGAACATAAATTAACTCTTCAAATGTTAAGGCATTTGGATTGCCTTTCATCATCAAACGAAGAGTAGAAGCAAAATTCTGATATGATTTGGGAAGACCATTCAGAACAGTTTGCACAAGTAAACTATCGGGAAGGACTTCATCAGCAGAAATCAACTATTCCTTCAAATCCTTGATCTTTGTCAGAAATCTATCCATAGAATCACCTTCATTCATATGCTCACTCTCCAATTATTTTTGGAGGTAAGCAACATGAGCCTCATTCCTAGCCTGATACAATGTGGTAAGTGTATCCCAAGCATCCTTAGCTATTCTGCAAGAGCGAATGAGAGGAATAATGGCATGTTTGATAGACAAGGCTATCAATGCATGTGCATGAGCATCTCTACCATCCCAACAAATTTGCTCTGCAGTAGGTGCAATAGGAACCAGAACACAAACAAGAATCTGTAGAATATCACCATCTTCGATGCCATCTGCATCAACTTTAGTACCTGTATTTACAGGTGTAATAGGACATTTTCAACACCCTGCACAATATTCGAGAGTCCTTTTGCGACTAATACATGATGCATCATATAAGCCCACAATGGGTAATTCATACCATCCAACTTATCCTCAACAACCAACATACAAAATACATAACTGCTTTTAGCTATGGCCACTGACTAAAACACCCTAATGCAAAAAAATGAATGTATCTAAAATTGTTGAACAAAACTACCCTATCAAGTTCTACTAAACCTATAGCAGACTTCGAGATGCGTATACTGGCGAACCAAAACCAGTATATATCTTTGACACAAAAAGATGAAATAGCCTGCACAAGCACTGTGATAGTGCGTTTGGAGGTTGAAACGAGCTCAGATCGCGATTTTGGCATCTTGATTATGCGCATCAAATTTTGTGCGATTTTGAGACTGTGACTGGAGGGGTGTCAACAATGCCCTAGATGAAGCGGTGACCTACTCTCATACCAATTTTTGGAGTTTTAGGTCTACGGAAGCACGTGAACAACATATGGAAGAAGAAGAAGCTTGGAGCACAACACACAAAATTGAATGTATTACCACTAGAATGTACAAAGATAAGTGACCCATTAGGGCTGCAAGCGTATATACAAGCTGGGGAAAAAAACCTCTTAAAGAGGGAAAAAAGTGCCTCGATGGTCCTAGTGTGTTCACACACATCACTACCTAAATATATCAACAAAATGCAAATGTTATGAAGTACAAGACATGCAATGACCATATCAGGTACATAGTGCAAATCCATATCACACCTTTTAAGCAAGATGCAATATCTTGCTTTCAACATACCAAAATCTCTCTCCATTGGCATTCTTGTGCTAGATTAAATGAAGTTCCAAAAATATTTAATAAGTGACAAGCCCTCTTCGCATCCTTTGAATGGAACTAATGTATATGGTCAAGTTGGATATGCGCAATCACCCACTAGATAGTAACTTCCTAACTCACCTCTTGCACGTTTCTGCCCTATTCCACTTCTAGTTAAATTTAATGGATCATACATTGAGCCTGCCCATCTTACATCATAATTACACATTAGATAATTGACACTAACAGTTAGTTGTAGTAAAATAGAGTGGAATCCTTTTATATTAAAGTAGTCAACTTGATTTTCTCTTGGTGCAATGATAGGAATATGCGAACCATCTATTGCACCATAAAAAATCCCTATAATTGCATCAAACTCATGGGCTAAGGTTTCGAGTAGAGAACTTGAATATCAGCAATGCCTAAAAGTCCATCCCCTCTGCCAAGTCTCCTGCGTGCAATGGCTACTCTATTTTGAACGAGCACTGCATCTCGATAATTGTTAATCTTTTTTCATAAAAGGTCCAAGCTTTCTCTGCAGCCGAAGCTGAATCCATCACCCTCAATTCCTACAAACAATCTTCTTTGAACAGAGAAATGGGTTTCTGAACGGCGTCGAACCTTGGACGAACCCGCCTGCGACGACATCGTGGTCGCAATGTTGCAGCTCTTCTGTCACGGTGCGAGCATATATCCTTCATCAAGGTCATGTCAACAGCGTCCCGGAGAGACTGAGTGATTTTGTTTCATAAATTCTTAGCATTCAAAGTTGGAGATCTGCTGCGATAACTGATGCTACAGCAGTGCTCAGCAAGTGGTTATTCGAATCTGGGAGAGGGAGTCCGTTTCCCTGTTCTAGTTATGGAGTGCGAACAGATTTTCAAATTTTGAGAACAGCAGCGCTGGATTATTCCTTATGCAAACCATTATGCTTGAGAAAGGTTTTGATGCTGTGTTTTGAATGCTTCAGGCTCGTTACTTAGAACGTTCCTTGTCATGGGATTCCCGAACAAGGCTCGGAAGCCCAGTAGCTCTGTACAGAATCCCTACCAATCTTGGTGGGCAGAGATGAAAGAACGGGTGAGAAGAAAACTAGGTGAAGAGCAACGGGATGTTACATGTGATGAGGGAGGGTTGTTGCGCGAAACTGTCAACCGTAGGCAGTTTCCCAAAACGAATGCGCCTTGGAAATCTTGTGTGCCACTTCTCCGACTTTCAGATACCCATCGATGCCATATCTGAGCAAAATAAACCATTGCAAAATGAACCATTGCTGAGTTCCATGGAGCTTAATATGCCTACTGATCCGCATATATACTCTTTCCTCCATAGGAAAAGTGTCGCTTCTGATATACCTTTTGATGGCTGTTACTTGAATTACATGGACCATGGGAACAAAGCACCTGAATCTCCAAGGTTTGTCAGTTCTGGGATGCGCAGGGATTGTGAATCTGGCGAAGATGCTACAGGCCAGTTCTCAGAAACACATTATCATATGACAGAGGTTTGGAATTCTATGATGACAATATACATGAGGCAGCGATCTTATCCAGAAGCATTTCATCTCTTCCAAAAAATGCTGCAAGAAGGTATCATTCCTGACATGGGGACCTATATTAGCCTTCTTTCTGTATGTGCTGGATTAACTTCAATTGTGGAGGGAAGGCACACACATGCTCGCATCATGGGGACTGGATATTATATTGATGTTTTTGTGTCAACATCCCTCGTCAATCTCTATGGCAAATTCGGTGAGAGCAAATGTGCCCTGCAACAGTTTGATGCAATGCCTCATCGTTCTACTGTCACTTGGAATGCCTTGATCTCAGGCTATAAGCAGAACAAGCAGTGTAAACAGGTCCTGCAGCTATTCGGCCAAATACTCCTGGAGTGTGTGCTTCCTTCCTCAGCCACTTTTGCATGCGTGCTTTCTGCTTGTGCTACAGAGGGATTACGATTTCAAGGTAAACTTGTGCATGTGCTCTTGAAAGGAGGTGGTTTTGAGTCTGACTTTGTTGTATCTAATGCACTTGTCCATATGTACAGTCAGTCATGCAGTTTGGAGGAAGCTCAAGGTGTATTCAATGCGTTGTTGGCAAGAAGCATGGTTGCTGCAAAAGCTATGGTAGCCGCTTATATTCACTATGGCTGTCTGAGTGATGCTCTTCAGCTCCTGATTAGGATGCAAAACGAGGGCAGATCCATTGAATCAACAAATTTCATTCAGCTGCTTGATATGTGCAGAAGCCAAGGGGCAAGTGCTCTTCCAGAGGCCAGGAAGGTGCACTCATTAATCAAATCAAGTGGCTTGACGAGAAATACAGTAGTTGGGAATTCACTTATCAGCACATATGGAAAGTGCCAAAGCTTAGCAGATGCACAGCAGGTTTTTGATGAAATTCTGGATAAGGATGTCGTTACTTGGAATGCCATGATAGCAGTGTATATCGAAAATGATTATTGGAACGAGGGTGTGAAGACCTTCTACCAGATGCAACAAGTTGCAATATTTCCAAATGAGGTCACATTTATATGTCTTCTCGACTTAAATAGCAACAGAACAGAACTACTTTACACTCCATGGTTTCAAATTGTTCTTTGGCATAGTGGATTCTGTTCTGAAACTGCTTTGGCAACAGCCCTTGTCAATGCGTATTCAAAAGGTGGTAGCTTGGCTAGTGCATGCAACATTTTTGATATCATGCAAGATCCTAATGTGATTTCATGGACAACAATGATTTCATCATATTCTTCATTTTCGCAGGATATTGAGGCGCTTCAAATATTTAAGCAAATGCTACAGCAAGGAGGACTTCCTGATACAGTCACTTTTATGACAATTTTGAATGTAGGTGCGAGTCTTGGATCAATTCTAGAGGGGAAAATCCTGCATGTATATGTAAAACTTTGCCATGTGGAGGTGGAGTGTTCCATTGCCAATGGACTCATCAACATGTATGGCAAGTGTGGCTTTGTGGACGTGGCATTGGACATTTTCAATAGAGTTTCTTCCTGTAGTTTAGAAACATGGAACATTATGATTGGTATCCATGCTCAGCATGGAGGTGCAGCAGAGGCCCACTACCTTTTGTGGTGTCTGCGGCAGGCAGGTCTTGTTCCAGATAAAATTACACTAGTGAACTATCTTTCAGCATGCAGCCATGCAGGCTATGTGGAGGCAGCCCTTGATTATGTGCTTTCATCTTGTACTGATACCTGTGATATTCACCAGGGTGCTATGCCCACCTTGCAACACTATGACTGCATCGTAGATGTGCTTGGAAGGGCTGGACAGTTAGATAGGATCCAATGTGTGATCAGTACATTGCCCTTCCAACTCAGTGGATTATCATGGATGACAGTACTCTCTGTTTGTAGAGATTTGCTTACTGAGGGACAGGCTGAATTCATAGCAAAGCATGTACTTGAATTGGACCCATTGCTGCTTGGGTTCTCATAATCAAAGGTGGAAAATATGTTAGTGAACTTAAAAGAAATGCACATGCCAAGAGAGCAGTCTTGTGGAGACATCTGAGCTGGACTGGATTCTTTTTACTTCTTAATCTTCATCCAGAGTACATGGAGGCTATTCTAAGTTACCATGCCAATTTTTGAGCATCTTTCAAAGGAAAGCATCTGGCATCACTTTATTGCTGACGTTTTTGCTTTTATTTGGCATACAAAGGGATTTAATTATAATATTCTCCAGTACTGCAAGGCACATCCCCGAAGCATGCTCATCAAGCTTTGTGAAGAGAGTCTGTTTGAAGGGTTGCTTGGTAAGGCTTGCAGTAATTTCTTTAATAATGAAAAACACATAGAAGCTGATTACTAAAGCATAATTAACATTTCTCTGCTCAAATTCTTTTTGAAGCAATTCTGTCTTATATCTTAATTGAAGGTGCATATTAGCTAACATGACATGAGGTACATTGCGGATTTTGAGCTTCCAACTGACAAATTTGTATGGGTTATACCACCTGGTACATGCATCGGATGTGCTTATACAATGTGAATCCATGAGCAAATACCATTTCACTGTAAACGACTCCTAATGTGTCAATTTAAGTGTTAGCATAGAACAAAATTAAGGGTGATTTCTAACCGTGTAAGTGCATATTTTTTATGAAACTAGATAGCATGTGAGAGAACATGGTCGAGGTATAATACATCCACCAATGAAAAAAATTATAGGTTTTGGAGAATGAAGGCTTTAGGGAATAAGGAAATGCATTTACTTGAAGGTGGGACCATTTCATTGCGTAATGACCAGCGTTTTTTTGTAAATGATCAATGCTGGGTTTGAGAATTCTCAATGTGAAGTTCAACACTGAAGAATATAAAGAAGGTTTTAATGTGGATAGTCTTAACGTTTTTGTGAAATCTTGACAAGAAAAATATAAAAAGCGTCCCCCCTCTCCCCCCCCCCCCCCCCCCCCCCTCCCCCCCCTCCCCCCCCCCCCCCCCCCCCCCCTCCCCCCCCCGGGTTGATTGGGGTATAGAAGATTACGTGATTGGTTAAAAAATATAGCTCATTTTGTGTTTCTTATGTTAAATGTGTATGAAAAGACTACATAAGGTAACAATGGGAAGCTTCTTGCTATTCAGAGACTCTTTTCACAAATTTAATCATCCTAAAGGAAAAATATGGTTTCAATGATGGCTAGAGGACAATACCAATAGAGTAGTTGATTTTACATGGTTGGAGTTGTAAAGAATTGGCGATTAGGACCATCACATGCTAGAGAGATGACTCTTCTCCCGACCTTATACCTGTATGTATAGCTATTGAGGACTCAATCACTTTGATTTAAACCACTCTTTAAAAGAGCAACATTACTTGAGAACCACTCTTTTAGAAAAGTAGCATCAGTTGAGAACCATCCTTTTCTGAATCAATCCACACCACTCTTTTGTGGATTGATTCTCCATCACCCTTTATCTGGAAAGGTGTCAGTTAGAAAGAACGTTCCACAATGATCCAGCTCATGAAGCTCTTGGATACAACCTTGCTACTTACAAGTTTTGGACTCAAAACCTTCTTCTCGCCCCTCTTAAGACTTATCCACTAAGTTAGGTAGATTCCTTGTCTTAAAGACAAGAACCTTTCCTTAAGTCTAGTCTCCAGATCTTTGGTCATATTTTCGAGTGAACAAACGATGTTCGAATTCAGATCTACCTGTCGATCAGACACTCAAATCATTACATTTACATCCCCTTGAGGAAAAATTTTGGTCCTCGAAAACAAAGCTATATATATAACTTTGTAGGCAATCCTCGAGCCTCATGTTCTAACATAGAAGAACATGTTTCATCTCTATTGTGGGATCCTTGCCCAAATGATTTAAAACACCATCTAGCTTTGCACTTGATAAACTGATCTGAGTACAAAGGAGTGAATAAATAATAAGGATAGATAAAAAAATATCCTTGGCTAATTCACTGTTTTCACTTTGTTATCTCGGCACTAATATATAAAATGGGTGGATTAAAGTTACTAGTCCATTTTTGGGCACCATTGGTGCATGAACTTAATAACTGAGGTGGGATTTCTATCCCTATCAAGACTTTGAGAACTCTTGCTTCACTTGAATTTGATTTGGAAGTCAAACTAGAAGCTTGATTGACTCAAACTTCTAACTTAGATGTTTGTACTATGGTTCACTTTCAATCAATGTTTGCTTTATTTTATTATCTGATTGGAGGACTACTTTGTCCTTTTGGGCTTGAAAAATCTTATGTAGAATGTAAGAGAAATTTTTCCATTTACTTTGGATGAATCTTACTTTAACATGATCAAGTCAAATCCAATATTGCACGATCTTACGTACATGCATATACAGAGAGTACGAAAACTAAAAAACACAAAAAATAGAGATACACAATAGATGAGTCAATACACAATATTGGGTGCAATCCCTTCCCACATACTCTGATCGACAAGTCTATAGAGTTTGTGTATTTATAGGATTTGTATTACATTAAAAATAGAGATTACAATGAGGGCGATGTAAGAAAATAACAACACAACGAAATAAACTAGTATATAGAGTTGAGAGAAAAAATGCAGACAAAGATGGACCCAGACTCAGAAATAGAGAACTCAAACTCTCAGATTGTCGGGCGTAATGCAATTACAATGATGATGCTGTCCACCTGTGCACTCTGAATGTGGAGCTTAGATGGCGATTTAGACAGACTCTAGATTGTCACATTAGCATAAGATCTTTATGGTATGAACCTCCTCTTGAGAGGAAAATGCCACATGGCACCTATGGGTGTTATTTACCAACTAAGGTAGAAGAAAGAGGAGTCACTCATTTAGAGAACACTCACTATGTAGAGAGAGTCGATTAGTTTTTACTCTAGAGTGAATCTCACGCTCAGGCGTGGTTGGGCGGTGAATCGAAAGTATAGCTCTGTGTGTGGTAGATTGGTCTCGCAAAGAATCGTTATGGCCACCAACAAAAGAAGGCAAACATTATACTAGTAACAGAGCTACTTGCACATGATACATATCTCATTTTTTGATTATTTGCAGGTCCTAAAATGGCTTTTCTAGGTCTAAGGAGGGATTACAAATGCATTTTTTGGAATAAAATTGCATTATTTTAGTAATCATCTGACCATGCTTTATGTTTTGGGGAGTGATCCGATGTTTTCGGACACTTCAAAGTTTATATTAGGGAGAAAGGCGCAAAGGTCTCGAAGCTCATCGAAAAGGACTGGATGCATGCAACTCCAATACCAAATCATTTAGGGACGTATGCTTTATGCTTTCAGGCATTTTAGTTTATTTTATGGCATGTTTTGTATGTACATGCATGGATTGGAGTGCATATATCCAAGTTGATCATTTTTTCATTCTAAAAGTATGGATCAACATGCAAGTACACTTTTTGATTGTTTGCAGGAAAGATGGTTGCACGAACTACATGGTTATGCAATAAAGAGAATTGTTGCTAGCATTTGTTTTTATGTTTTTGCAGGTTATGGAGTCTATATATGAGTTTATGACGTGCATGCCATGGGCGTGTCAAGCCCTATGTTGTTGGATGGCTTGTGTGCCATTGACTTTATGGTTAAATTTTTTTTTGGGACTCCATTTCTTGGGAAAATATTGTCGAAATTTTTCCCACCTCATGACGTTATATACGCACTTGCTTTTAGGTGAGAATGTTTATAGCATGGTAACATGCCTTTTCTGCAAACATCAGTAAGGTGTTAGCATGTATTTGATGGACTTAGTACCATCATAGTAGTATACATAAGGCAACTTCAATAGTAACAGGATCCCTATATATAATCCTTATGGATTTAGACCATAGGATTGCTAAGGGAAGGAGCTACACCTTCACCATTAGTAATGTGCACAAGCAATCCTATAGGTTTTAGGAAGTTGCATATAGGCACGAGAGATACATATATGATACTCTCCAAAGAAGTGAAGATTTACTTATCTTCATAAGAGTCTCACAATATGATTAGGAGACTATGGGGTATTATTAGGAATACCCAAAGAGTGACTAGTTTCACTCATGCACATCACTTGAGCAAGTAGTGAAGCATTTTTGCTACACTACTAAGGAAACCAATTAGATGGGATCACACACATGGGTTTCATGCGACAGTAAGGACGGGTGCTTATGTGATTCAAGTGATGGTTAGGAAGGCCACAGGCATGGCACTAGCTCTATGACTTAGAGCATAGATCCCTTAGTCAGGAAGAGTTAGGGTACCCAATACATATATGTATATCGGGATCTACAGAGAAGTACTTAGACCTAGTCTTGTTACCTAGGAACTGGTTGGTTTGGAATAGAAAGGGATATCCATTGTCACATATTGACTAGAACCAAACTAACTAGTTCGAGGACATGGGACTCATTTGAGTCCACCAATATGAGTTGAGGATGTGGGATTCATTCGAGTCCACTTATATATTCCATTGCATATATATGGAATATATATTTGGTTTAGTGTAGGTATGACAACATGGATTGGAAGAAGGTTCCATTGGTATGGGACAGTGGAAACGACTTCCCTTTGAGCACTCTTCTTCTATGGCCAGGAAGAAAAGGACGCATCATTCATGGCGTCATATCTCACTAGATCAGAGGAGAGCTCTTAGTAGACATCTCCTTAGGATTGGGAGTTATCCTTCATAGTTTAGGGAAGATTTATTCTTCCAGTAGAGAATGTGATAGGTGATTTTATCACCATTGGCATCACATACTCATTTTGAGTTTTTCAAGAAGGATAATTCTATCAGTTTGATTGGATCGTATAAATCCATGCATAGAGGATGGTTGGCATAGATAGCTCTTGAGTATGGATACATATGTGTTTAGGGTATCATGTTATATCATTGCTAACCATTTTAGTAGAGGGCTTTAACCCTTATAAGGAATTTATTTCCTCCACTTTTCATTACATACATATTCATTAGTCAGGGGAGATTTGTTCTCCATCTTCATAGGGATGTCTGTAATGAGAGATTATGTATTAGTCATGGAAGAGAGGAGTAGATGAATTCATAAGTTTCTCTTTTAAGGAAAGGAGAAAGAGGGAATTACCTTAGAGATCAAGAAGAGATCTCACTTTAGCTCAGTGGTCTCACTTTAGGGAGAGATCTCACTTTAGCTCCTGTTCATTGAGAGATAAAGAAGGAAAGGAAAATATGATTTCTTCATAGGAGAAGAATATAGCATATTTTCCTTTAGACAGAAGAGGTGTTTAGAAAACCTCTCTTAGTTTATATTTCAGAAGGAATTCGTTTACTCTACTTGTTAGTATAATTTTCCTTCATATGGGAGTATGATTCTCCACTATTTTGGAAGGAAAAGTTGGAGAACTTATGTGTATGTTCTCAGCTATGGATGAGTAGAGAAAATGGATTCAATAGAATCTCTTTCAAAGGGAAAGGGAAAGTGGAATAGATTCCATTACCAGAGCTCTTTTCCTTAGAGGAGATTACAGAGAGAGACAGAGAGAGAGTTCACTTTCTCATTTTGGATCTTTAGATAGGAGTGGCACTCTTCTATCGAAGACAAGAGGGAGATCAATTAATCATGATGGTTAGATTGATTTTCATCTGGAGACTCTTGAGACAAGTAGTTATGTTTATTTCCAGTGATGGTCATTGACTAGATGAGGTGATCTAGTTATTGACATTAGTGAGACTGGAATTAGATTGATGATACCTCTCTTTAGAGTTTCTAGGAGATAGGGATATATCTAACCTATTGGGGTACTAAAATATTAGTTGATATTTCATCATAAGGATGATGTGTAAACATCAGTTGGGAGGATGTGTACTTATGGATTATCTGAATCTCAAAAGGAGTGTTTTTTTTTGCATTCATATGGAAAACTATAGGGAAGAGAATATTTTAGAGTTTGCACTAGTGCCAATAGATGCTCTTCCAATAGAACTTAGTCCAATGGTAATGGATAACAAACCAAAGAGTTCTTGGTTAGTTGAATGTAGAGATTGCATTTTACTACCAAGAAATTCTTATATATTAGCTAGATGATGGAATTGCATAGTCACAAGGTAGTTTGGAATAACTATTAATTGTGAGCACACTCACGGTTAGGAAGACCTGGAGTGTTATGATGACAATCTATGATTTAGTTTTAGGTGGGTTTGGAGTCAACTTTTTATGGGACTTTCTTCTATATTTCAAAGGATTTTATGGTTTATTATCTCCATTATGGTACGATCAAGCATAAGTTTGACACTTTTACACTTGCTTTACATATTATTACTCCATAGAGGATACATCATATGACTTAGGTCATTTTGATGATGTTATATGTGATGTGAGTGATAATTTGGAAGTTGAGTGTACATGGGAGATAATAGGCACCACTCATACGGCTTCTCACCTTTGAGATCCGAGCACTTTCTTCTACCATTACGGACATTTTGTTTACATTTTTGAGGACGGAAATGCTTTTAAGGGGAAGGAAATGTCACATTAGCTTAAGATCTTTATGGTATGAACCTCTTGAGAGGAAAATGCCACATGGAACCTATGGGTATTATTTACCAACTAAGGTAAAAGAGAGAGGAGTCACTCATTTAGAGAACACTCACTATGTAGAGAGAGTCGATTAGTTTTTACTCTAGAGTGAATCTCATGCTCGGGCATGGCTGGGCGGTGAATTGAAAGTATAGCTCTGTGTGTGGTAGATTGGTCTCGCAAAGAATCGTTATGGCGACCAGCAAAAGGAGGCAAACATTATACATGAAGGGCTTACTAGTGCGCAATGCTATGTAAAGCTTAACCTAGGCCATGCTTATATAGCTTTTACAAGGAGAGTCAATATAGATAATACAGTTGGAAGCTACAAAATAGTTGGTAAAATATACAATCCGACAATATCTCCATGACCAGAAATCCTACTATCTTAGCCCTATGGGCCGGGGGATAGGCCCTCGAGACCCCACACTACCTATTAAGGTTCTATGGGGAAATCACGCGACACCACAAGGCCTTTATTTTCACCTTGAATGGCAACCCAATGGCCCGGAAGTTTATGTCCTACCTAACCTGATAGCTAGGCTCATAAAGATCATCTATAACTATCAATAATCACACATAGACCTCATCTAACTTAGAAGTTAGGGATCCACAAATGTCCAGGCTCTCACAACGGCTTCTCCTCATAATGGGGGCCTTACAACTTAGAGCACCATGGATCATTTTTGGCCATTTGAGGATGGAGTATTGAACATATCTAACACCCCCTCTCAAGGTCCACCATGCGGTGAACTACCTCCTTGGCCCAATCCCAAGCTTTGGAAAGTATTGAAGAAGTTGCTCTCTCCCAAGAGCCTTGGTGAAAATGTATGCTCCATTTTCTTCAGTTGGACAATAGCTTATCTCCACGACCCCGTCCTCAATCAACTCACATACATAGTGATACTAAATTTCTATGTGCTTGTCATGTGCATAGAAAACAGATTTCTTGGCGATGGCCATGCAACTTTGTTTTCATACTTCAAATCTGTTGCCTCCTGTCCTTGTATTCCTATATTCCATAGGATCCTCCCCAACCATACTAGTTCACATGCTACAAAGATGATTTTCATGAGTTTGAAGAGCATAAAGTTCACGTTTACCTTGGAGACAAGTGCATTGAAATCCAAGGAAGAGGAAAAGTTCATGTCAGTAACTGAGAAGGCGAGACCAAGAAGACTTATGTGCTCATTCCAACATGACATATCCATATCCCTGAATTAAGGCAAGTATTTGACAAATGTCGAGAATATCAGGTTTACTTAAACCCAGAAAAGTGTGTTTTCATGGTCAAGCGAGGAAAAATTCTAGGACACATTGTGTCAAAGAATGACATATCAATTGATGAAGAGAAGGTGAAAGTAATTGCAGAACTACCTAGGATGAAAAACATGAAAGACGTACAAGCTTTCATGAGACATTGTGGTTATTATCGATGCTTCATACACATGTACACTATCATAGCAAATCCCTTGTACTCTCTTCTGACCAAGTTTGAATGGATGGAATAATGTGAAAAAATCATTCGATGAACTTAAACGATGCTTGTGTTCAGCACCTATATTAACAACACCACATTGGAGTAAGCCATTTCATGTACATGTGGATGCATCCAACTATGCCATAGGATATGTGTTGGCACAACCCACAAAAGAAGGTAATATGGATCTTCCCATAGCTTATGCAAGTAGATAGTTGAATGCAGTGGAAAGAAATTAAACCACTACGGAGTGCGAAGGTTTAGGAATGATCTATGTAGTAAAGAAATTCAGGTGTTACTTATTGGCAAATAAGTTCAAGCTCTTCACAGATCATCAAGCATTGTTGTACTTAGTCATTAAGCCTTGCAACACAGGACGACTGATATGATGGTTTCTATTATTAATGGAACACGACTTTGAGGTAGTAGTCAGGAAGGAAAAGACCTACCTTAGAACTGATCACCTTTCACAATTAACTACGAGAGAAGCTCCTCAAGGAATAGGATGAAATGCTAGATGCGTACTTGTTTAATCTTGAGGTAGTACCTGAATGGGCAAAACCTATTGTCCCTATTCTCACATTTGGACCCAAGAATCCTAGGATTAGGATCAAAGAAGGAGAGATTACCAAGTCACAAAGATACCAGATAATAGCAAGAAGCATATACAAATAGGATAATCAGAAAATTCTTGCTTGTTGTGTAGACGAATCCAAATATGAGAATTGATCGCAACTAGCACATGTAGGTGCACTAAAGCAACATCACTCAAAACATCGTACATTGCAGAACTTGCATAGACTAGGAGTATATTGGCCTTCTATGGAAGCAGATGTCTATAGGCTATGTAAAGAATGCTTAGTCTATTGCGAAAAACCACGTGTGGAGCATGCCACTTTGTATCATGTGTCTCTCAAACCATAATGGAGTGAACCGATAGTGACATACTTGAGGACCAAAACATTCCCTCAAGGAATGACTTTAGCAAGACAATGAAGTTTAGAGCAGGAAGCTCAAGACTACTAACTTATTGGTGATAATTTGTACAAGCGAGGAAGAGACGGATACCTAAGATAGTGCATTCACGAAAGTGATTACTTGAGCGTATTGGAGACTGCACACCAAGGTGTTGCAGGAGGTTTTTTGGCCCCGATAGGATAATCAAAGCCATAATATTCACCAGATTATGGTGGCCCACTCTTCACATGGATGCACATACCTATGTTAAGCGATGTGATGTGTGCCAAAGAACTCAGTTTCCTACTCGTGGAGATGAAATGCCACTAAAACCCATGATGGGAGGACATGCATTCTCTAAATGGTTTATAGAATTTGTAGGACCCATTAACCCCCTACAAAAGGCACTCATGCAGAATACGTCATAGTAGCAACAAACTATCTTACCAAATGGATAGAGGCTAAGGCAACCAAAAAGAATGATGCACACATGATGGCAAAATTCTTATTTGAAAATTTCTTTACAAGATATGGATTGCCTATAGAACTAGTGAGTGATTGAGGAACTCACTTTCTAAACCAAGTCATAGAATATTTGCTACATGATTTTATGGTGATTCATAAGAAATTTGCACCATATCATCCTCAGGCCAATGGTCAAGCAAAAAGTACTAACAAGATCCTTTGTAATGTATTGAAGAAACTCGTGAACAACAAACGTTTAGATTGGGACAAATAGTTACACCATGCTGTTTGGGCATATCAAGTGGCCTACAAGACCATACTCAATGCAACTCCCTTTCAGATGGTTTTTGGTCAAAACGCTATACTCCCTTTGGACTTTTTGATACCCACCCTTAAGGCTGCACAAGAACATCAATGGATTGACCATGAATTATCATCAAGGATAATGGACTTGGAATGATTAAGAGAAACCAGGCTGAAAGCAACAGCATGCATATATGCAGCCAAGAAGCGATAGAAAGCCTATTTTGATGCACATGTTAAAGATATAGAGTTAAAAGATGGTGACTTAGTCTTAGTATATATGCAAAAATAGCATGCATGGAAGCTAGAGAAAGGTGGTTATGGACCTATGATTATTAACAGACAGTCGACTAGTGGAGTGATACAATTATCCACACTAGAAGGAGAGATAATGTCTAATTACATTAGTGGCTGTAGAGTCAAGCTTTATTAGGAACCTCTTATAGAGGATATGCTTAGACGACTCACATTGACAAAGAAGCATAAGGAGGAAGAAAAGAGAATACATGAGGAAGCTTAGGCAGAAGCTCTAGAATGCATTAAGTGCATGAAGCTAAGAAGAAAAAGACTAGGGAGAGAACATTATAAACATCTCGAAGAAACACCGAAATACCATATGGCCATGTGTCAAGCAAAGTCAACTGCTCATCCTAGCATAGTGGATAGGAGACCATTCATTACAGTTATGATGATAAAACAAGGCAACACCCACTAGAATCTTAGAGCTTTAATCGATTAAGGTGTTGTGACTAGTACGATTAGATGGTCCCACTATAAGGACTCAGGATTAGAAATGCAGCCAATTGAGGCATACCTCATAGGGCTAGGAGGCATGGAAACCCGTTGCATGGGTGAGGTGGACCTTCCTATCCTCATACATGAAGTGACCATGACTGTAAAACCCCTAGTGTGTCATGACGATGACCTAATAGAACCCCTAATCCTTGGCCAAGATTGGCTATATGATCCCTCAGTGGACCTAAATCTTAGACAAGGCTCCTGTAGCTCAGGACCTTAGACCAATAGTGAGTGATACTGCTTGACTTCCCTAACAATACACCCGTTGATGAATGTAACCCCATACCCTATAAAATGAATGCGGAGGAGGACCAAAATATCTTTGGACAAATCCCCCTGATAAGTCTTCTCCATCCAAAGTCAACCCATGAGAGCTTGGCAATAGTTGCTAGTCAAGAGAATGTTAAGAGACCTTCCCCTACTCTTCCTTTGCATAGGAAGGGGGCTACATTAGTGGTTAGGTGGGTTGCATCAGCTGCCAAATGGGCATGATTGCCTCTGATGGCCCATCCTCCACACTTCACATGGCCCAGCTTAGATCTGTTGTACAGAATGCCTCACTTCCTAATGGGTAGGTCATGCAAGTGTTGGACCTCCCTTCTTTTCCAAAACAGAGTGTCAACCAGACCTCTCAACCTCCACCATGGCAAAGTCAACCACGACTCAAGAACCCAAACCGACAGCCATACCAGACAACACAAAAAGGGAAGAAGTATAAGAAACTCAAGGAAAGTGGCACAAAGAAAGTATGGGTGCCCAAAGAACAGAAAGCACCATCAGTATCCAACAACACAGACCATGACAAGAAGAAGAAAAAGGCAGAATCAGAGTCTATATCCAACCTACCCTCGACCTTCTTTTCCATCAATGAGAACTAGACAGATTTGGATCACCAAGAAGTATCTGATGAATTGACCCACACCCACATAGATTTGGGTACCCAAGAATTGTACTTTGGCTCAAAATCCAAGCCATGTAATATACATCCCTTTGTCATCACCCCACCCATCGGTACCATCACTACCCGGTTCATCTTTTGAAGAATACCACCCACTCATCAACTCTTAGGAAATGGATGCTGAGACATTAGGGAAAAAAATGAACCCTGCATGGGACTTGTAAGGATCCCTAATTTTTAGGGATTAAGCTTAATTCTATTCTTGTTTAAGGGAACAAAGTGCATTTAATAGGGCACTTTTTAGTAGGCTGGAGTAGGCTTTTTTTAGGCTTCAATAGGCCTCTCTCTTTCTTCTTCTAGAGAGAGAGAGAAAGAGAATCTACTTTCCACATCATCAAACTCATACATGTATTTGAATAAAAAAATGCTTTTTTTAAAAAAGTCTCATTTTCAGTGTATATTAACTCAAAAGGGCCTATTTTTTAATATATATGTCAGAAGTCACTTTTTTGGGCCCATTTTTTGAAGTTTTAGAAAAAGTATAATTTTCAAACTTCCTCCAAAAGTAAGTGCCATATCATCAAATCTGTGACTATGCTTCCCCCAAAAAATGACTTTTTTCAAATTTCATAATTTTCAGCCATACACAGTGGAAAAATACACTTTAACCCATACACATACAAGAAAACACATTTTTTGAGCAAAACATATGCTTTAGAGTCCCTTCCAACCAATTTTTCATCTTTGTTTTTGATATTGCTAGTCATTAGCAAAGATGGTGTTGACATGTATCACAAACTTCACAGTAGAACGTCCGCATGCTCCTGCATCAACAAGTATCCATGTTCGTGTGCCTAGAGAGTTTGCTCCAAATACACGATGCAACAATGATGCCAATTCTCAAAATGAACATCGTGCAGCTGGAGAAAAAAGTATTGATCTTTGGGCTCATGGTTCACTATATCCTCTTGATCCAATATCTTCTTACCATCCAACATTCCATAACCTCTCAACTTTACTTCAGTTCATTAGTGCGGGTGAAGCTGGACTATTAGGTTATTGCAAGCGATTATCTACACATTCACTTGCTACTGCTAAGTATTGGTTCCAACAATATCACATCCATCATATGAGGGTGGTCACTTTAGAAAGCACAATCATATCTTTACAAAAACAACTTGCAGATTTGGAAAAGGATATTGAAGCAAAACAAAGCACAATTTCAAAGTTAACTGCCAATCTCTAGCAGCTGAAAGAGACTCCACTTGGTATGAGACATAGGAAAAGAGCATTGTCATCCTTTCAAGCTCTTTCAAAAGGTGGTGGAACACGCAAACGAAGTATATATGCAACAAGGTGAGTGTTTGTTTTACTTTTATATGTTTTAATGAAGATTTGTAATGGAATATTTCATTGTGTAGGTCGTTTATTCAAGACATAACTGCTTCATCAACAACACAAGACCAATTCCAGCTGATGAATAGCTGTATAAACACCAAAGAAATCACTTCTGCTTTAGACTCACGCATAGGAAAGTGTATTAGAGTTGTTGTTGAAGCTGAGTTTTCAAAGAAGTTAAAAAACCTTATCACAATGCAAGATGTGCAGGCAATATGTGACGAAGCGGGCATCAGTAGAAAATGGGTATACTGCAATGTACACCCTTCTCAGGCAAGCCTTACAATCACAAGGTATTTCTCAAAGTATATTTCCATGCCCATATAAAGTTTCTATCCAAAAAAAAACTTCAAATGAGGATGTGACTCGTACTATTGGACAATATTTATTCATAGAAGAAACTATGCCTGCCTCTGTTTATCATCCAAATATTCCCAAGAAGCAATCAAAAATCCTATCTACACAAGAATTTACTTACACTAAATTCAACAATATATTTGTGGATCTTCAGAAGCTTCAACAAGCAATGGTTCACTTTTATAGTTCAACAATCAAAGGTACCCCTACTACATTTTATTTGGTGTTGAAGTTTTATTGCATTCAAGTGTCATATTAAGATAATGTTTTCTCTTTTGTGCAGACTGTAATGTTAAGTTAAAGTTCATACTAAAGCTTGATGAGTCAAATCATAAAGGGTCGTCGACTAGAAAGGTTGAGTGTGACGCTAATGAATGAAATTATGGACCATGCAATGAGTGATGAAACTTTAGGAGGGAGGGACCATTTGACTTACAGTGTGCAATCAGAGAGAGATATCTGGTGGTTAGGTGCTATAGAAGTTCCCAAAGAAATAAACAATTTTATTTCGTGGATTTTTAGTAGGACTCCATGGATTACGAAAGTAATCTCTTCTCAAATACATGGGCCAAAGCTTTTTGTAAATGATATAGGTGATTTTGAGGTAGAATGGCATTTGGGTGGAGAGCTTAAGAGTATAAAATGCATGTTAGGTTGTAAACAAGGAGCATCTTCTCTCTATCCTTGCCCATATGTACACAAGGTTACAAAGGATCTAAGAGACAGTCTAAACCTGCAAGGGCATTGATGAGAGTTGATGACTCTGAAGAAATTGATGAAACAGACTCATCGAATCATAGGGAATGGGAGATACCACTTTTGAGGTGTCCAATGTTACAGGACCCGACTCGTGATAAAATAAGCAATGATTGGAACCCCATTATCCCATTTCCATTACTCAATGTTCACTTTTGTACTTTGCATGCATTCATGAGGATCTTTGATAGGATTTTGAAGCTCCATGTTGAATATGCATTTGCAATGAAACCACTAGAGAGGTCTACAATAGCAATCCAAAAAATAGAAGATCTTTTGAATTCTATAGGTTGTCATGATGGCCATGTATCTTTAGTTGTTAAGAAGTATGGTGAATGTCAAGAGATTTTACAACAAGTTTCAATGACTGGGAAGAAGGCAAGAAGTTTCTTTAAAAGAGATGTGAATAGTCAAGATGATGGGAAATGGGAGCTTTGGAAGGACCTCTGTTCAATTACAAGAGACAATGATAGTCAGGTTGATCTCATTAACAAGCGAAAGAAGGTTTGGTCATCGTTCGATCAATTATTACATTTGATGTGTTTGGTTTCCACTAATGCTCACAACGAGAATTCTTCCAAGTGACTTTGAAGGAGTTTACACAATCATTCATCTTATCTTGGGGAGAAAGCAACATTACACATTACATAGTAAGTTTTGTTTATATTTTTTTATTTGGTCTTAAACACTATGTGTATATCTTATTGACCAGATCATAGCATATTCTTTTTGCACATGGAGCATATTTTATGAATTGATATGAGTCACTGGAAATTTTTAGTACACAAGGAATGGAGAAGTCACATTACAGGGCTAGAGGTGTTTACTTTAAAAACACTCGTCATGCGGGTGGTCTACTCCAATCAAACTATTTAGAAGAAATGTTCAATTGGTTTTTTCGTGCGACATTCGCTAGAAAATATGTAATGGAACGAGCATGTGAGTCACGAATAGCAAAGATTACATGAAAGCTACAACATGATATTGCAAGAGAGAAATGGATGTCATCATTAGGACCCGTACATCATGCCGAATGGCATTTACAAAGAGTCCACGAGGGTTCTGCTTGGAAATAGTTTCCAAACTCTTAAAATGCATTATCCTTTTCAAGGTTTTTATAACCCCTTTCACTTCAAATAAAATTTTACTATTTTTGTGAATATACTTTGAATGTCTTAAAACTAATTTTTATCCATTTAAATGTGAACAGGACAATTCTTAAGTGAAAGCCTATAAATAGAGGTGTCCTTCCTCATTTTACCACTTTACAACCTAAGAGAATGGCATGCACAAAGCAGACTGCTAGGAAGGATCATGTCGTCTACCCTAGCCATGTGCAAGGTACTCAGCGCCCAACATGGATGACACCCCACAAGAAGCGTCGAACCATAAGCAACTCTTCTAGACGAAACTCGGGTGCAGCGACACAATCAGGTAGCATTCCATCGCGGGGGGATGAAGCTTCACCAGAGAGAGATGTATCCCAAGAAATAAATTATTCCCCTCTCGCATCTGATGATGAGCCCCCAGTCAGGACACCAATCAAGGCAAGGCCCAAACAACGAGGACATAGGCAAGTTGTGATTGAGACATCAAATTTATCGAGTTCCTCAAATGAAGAAAGTATAAATGAGCCACCATGGAACAATGATGATATCCCCATGAACCATCGAGTAACACAAGGAGGCAAGACACCCCCCCCCAGGACAAGGACAAAGACCAACCGATGAAGAAAGAGAGCAAGATCGGGCAGAGGAAGTAAATGATGAGGCAAGACCATCTAGGCGTCCTCCAAGAAGAAAGAAGAACTATCAACCACATCGTAGACCACAATGACCACAACCCAATATCCCCCCAAATGCAAGACCACCACAAAGGCGCAGAAAGCAAACCAAAGCCTTTGCAGAGATTGGACACTATCAAAAGTCTGTGGAGCTTCTTATTCCACGAAGGTCATTTGCAAGAGTTGTGAAGGAAGAGATCCAACGCTATTGCGCCGGACTTCGTATCCAAGGGATAGCCATTGAAGCTCTTCAAGAAGCTGCAAAGGCGTATCTTATATCAATGTTGGAGGACTCTAACCTATGTGCCATCCATGCAAAGAGAGTGACAATACAACCTAAAGATTTGCAGCTAGCTAGGAGAATTAGAGGGAATAACCCTTAAAAAAAATTTGTACTCACTTGTTTGGAGAACCTTTTGTATATCCCATATGATTTTGTAAATCCCAAATGATGAATATAATCTTTGTCTTCTCATATTTGCTCTCCCAAGTGTTTATCTCTTAGTGTACATGTTTTGAAGTTTATTTCTCCTATGTTTCTAGGTGTCTTTTTCCAGTACCTCTTTGAAGTGTTTTTCATGGTTGTATCATTCTTTTCTCTGTACTTGTTGTAAGTGGTAATGCTATTAATGCATTTCATGGCTTAAAAATGCCAAAAAAAGGCTTGCCACAGAAACGTGGGGATGGTCCCTGCAAAAGTTTTGCATGGCCTATCCCCGCGTTTCTGTGGAAGGCCTTTTCTTGGCATTTCCAAGCCATGAAAACACATGCCATGCACATTGGGACATATGATTGGCCTTGGCTAGAGTGCACTGCATGCTAACCCCCTGACCAATAGCTAAACAATGTTTATGAACATACATGTACTTATTTACTGCTGCATGCTTATATGCACCTAGAGGAGTCTTAACTTTCTCTAATTATTGCACATAAGAAAAGTCTTCCACAATTCCCCACGTGAAGGTGCTAATTGAGGGAGATAGACTTGCAATATAGGTAAGCTAGTGCATAGGATGGCCTAGGAATGCAAAAAAAAGGCCTGCCACAGAAATGCGAGGATGGGCCCTACAAAAGTTTTGTAGGGCCCATCCCCGCGTTTCTGTGGCAGGCCCTTTTTTTGCCTTACTAGGCCATTGCATGCATTTTGGGCAACACAAATTACAAGAAATAATGGAAAAAGACTGATTAAACTGTGCAAAAGTTATGAGATTGTCAAAACCATAAAGATATAATAGATTGAATGCACATGGAAATTGGAAAAACAATAATTGGTATTATAAAGTTTTTACAATTGGCTCTTGGCCTTGAGCCTCTCCACTACATTCTTTCTTCTTTGAAAAGATAGTGGCAATTGGTAAGTCAAAACTGATTGGGATATTAACTGAGGGTCTGTCAACCCAAGACCTAAAGCTATTCCTATTTGACCTAATATTTTTCCTCTAAAGTTAACTCTTAGGGTAGTAAGGGCAAGGGACTTCCTAACTAGAAATATACAATTGGTCCCTTGCATTATGTAGATAGGCACAAAACTTTGCTCAAGGCCTTCAGACACCAAGTCATGAAGTGTCCTTGAGGGGAAAAGTCCTTGTGGATTATGACAAAATCTTCCTTTGGCAATTTTCCAATGTATTGTGCCAAGGAAGAGCCATGGCCCCGGGAAACACGGTCACCATCACTCCTTGCTGCAAATTTATCCACTTCAATTGTTTCCTGCACATAGACGACCATAAAATTAAATAGATACATCTTGTATGAATATGAGACAACCATAAATGTCAGTAGAGACTTACATATTGAAGCCTATCTTCATCCTCTCCTCTTCCCATTGCATCTAGTGGAATCGACGAATGGGACATGCCACTTTGCTCCACAACAGGAGATGTTGGAATCTTCTTCTCCAAAATTCTTTCCCTTGCCGTGGCCATATCTTCTTCAGTGGCATCTAGGTTGGCATGGCTCAAAATCTCTTCACACACAAATGCAATGGTGTCCGCAACTGAATCACTAAGTGGACGATAATGTCAGAAGTGTTGTCCATGGGGACATCCGAGGTTGAGCAAAAAATACTAAGGCATTCGTCGAGGCGTAGACCGAATGCCTTCTCAATATCATGCAAGAACAAAAATTCCTCCCCGTCGACAAGTACAACTGAAAACATTTCCATCTCCACCTCTGGTAGAGTGGGTTCCACGGGGTCTAAGTTGGAGGGTGGACTGTTCTGTGTACTGGCTTCCTAAAATTTGTCCACTACTCCTTGAGGAAATTCTCGTGAAATTTTTTGACTCTCTTCTAATAAGTTGAGAGCTTCTGTCCGGGGTTCCTTCTTGTCATCTAAAAAACCCCCAGTAACAAGATGGGGTAGGTCCATGGGTGAAGGTTCGGGCTCCTCATTGACAAAAAAGATGGTTGTTGCTACGTAGGAAAGATATTTTCTTCTCCTTTTCTTATTTAATTGTTTAATTAAGGGCACTGTGTCATCTAACAGGTGCCCTGAAGCCTCAGCAATAGCCATGAAATGCTTTAAGCGCTTCACAAACACGTCATCTCCTTTATGAATTTATAAAAGCAGGTCACAGGGGACCCATTTACACTCATATGTTGGAATATCTATGTCATATCTTAATATATAGAATTCCATAAAATCTGTGATCTCATCGATCACATCGGAGTTCATGGCTATTGTCCCTTCAAGATTAGGGACTCTACAGACTAGGTCATACAAATTCATACGACCATTGTAGTCTGTAGTATCCAAAAACTCCATGAATAGATCTCGAGGAGATTTCATGGGAGTGGAAGTGCTAGCAGCCATTGCTTGCACGCGAGAATTCTAGAGGCTTGTAGTCTGTGCTTTCTAGCTCTTTGAGAGTGCAAATGTGAGAAATGAGCACATAGAACCATTTTTATAGTAGTTTCAAGTTTTTAAACTGATTGGGCCCACTTTTAAAAGTATAGAATAAAGAAGTGCAATTTCAAAAAATGTGTTTCTGATGACAAAATAATGCACAGAAAAAAATATGAGCAACCACAATTCAAAGTAGTGAACATACTTTTTGACATTCCAAAAGTTTTGAAATTACCATTGGAGAGAAGAAGGTATATACAATATCTAACATGAATCAATTGTCCTACTTTTTACAAGGTTCTTGAAAGTGAGAAAACCATGAGATACAATGACTAGGGCCCGAGAAGTGACATTATCAGGTTGCAAAAGAACTATGACAATGAGAGTTCTGTTCCATCTTTGCTCCAATCTATCGGGACTTTCATTTTGTATTCCATTCTTCTGCCCACCTGTAATCAATTTGCAAGAATATGAAGTCATTAAAGTAAAATAAACAATAATGAAAAGATTACTTTAACAAAAGCATGAAACATTTCTCACCTTATGTCCTTGAATTTTGAATTTGGATTGAGTTAGTCCTTCAAACCCCATAATCATCAAGTGTTCTCTTAGATTAGCCAAGGTCCAATGATTATTCACTAAAATAGTTTCTGTTTCATTGTTGGGCAATCTAAGCTTTATTTCAAATGAATGCAAAGATCCCTCTGAACTTTGAAATGGTATCCATTTGCCAAGTTTACACATCCAACGATCATAGTAGAATCTGATGTATAATGAAGTACGTTGTTTCAAATATCAAAATCCTATACCTGTTCCACCTATTTTACAAAGATATTTATCACCTTTTGCAATTCCTTCCATCAAACCCCAATTTTCACCAAGAAGACTTTCGACTTGCTCATATGTGATATCTTTACACATGAACATGGTGGAAGTCTCTTGGAATGAGAATCCTTGGAATAAATATACAAAACAATGAATGGGAAAAGACCAGTGCAAACCTATAGACCTAAACACTTTTGTAAATTTTTCAAAGAGTTATGTATATCCATTACCATCTTTTGCTTCAAAGATGATACGGACCATATATCAGGTTTTGGCCACTCCAAGCTAAGAAGAGAATGTACTTCAATTCTCTCTAACCTTCCAAAACCATTCATTGTAGAGGGTACAACATATCTATGCTTGTAAAAGAAAACTCTATCATGATAAAGTTGAGCAGGAGATATATTTAGAAAGACTAGTGCACCAACATCTGCATGCAATGCCTGGAAAGTACTTGTAAGACTATGAAGTGGTTGCTCTTCCACCAAAGGAGAAGGAAATATATCTGAAACAAACAAAAACAGATCTAAATAGTTTAGAAATATATCCGACACAAGAAAACATAAAATATTGTAAAGTAATATACAATTCACAAGATATCTCATACTACTAGAGTTTTCAAGTTTCATAGTTGCCATTGTAAAAACATGTTGTACAATAGCAACCATCCCATCGTCTCTGTGCTTCTTGAAGCAAAGTAAATTTCCCTTCCAATGAAGATCTAAGTTTTCACAATCTCTAACTCGATGAGGCCCAACTCTAGAGGGTTGCATGTACACCCATGCACCTTTGGAGTACTCATGTGATAGCCACTTTCCATCTGTGCCTTTGATATTGTGACATCTTAATGTGAGGATTTCATCTTTCGGTCGCCTAGAGCTTTAGATGTTTCCATTGAAGCTAAAGGTCTTCAAGCTACAATAGTAATTCGAGATAGGAGATGCAGGTAGGTTGGAGTGTAGAAATAGGAGCTTCAATGGTGTGCTACAGAGTGAAAGTAAAGATGACTTTTTGGGACCTGGGTATGAAAATGTGAGGTTTAGGAGGGAAATAACTCTTTTTTGAGTATTTTTGAAAAAACCCATTTTTTTCAGCTCAAAACATGCACGGATTTTGAATTTGGGGTCAAAAAGAGTACTTTTGACCCTAAAAAGTAATGGGGGGTCCAATTTCAGGTGTTATGATGAGTTTTTTAGCTTTTTAAAAATTTTGAATTTTTGGGCCCAATTGAGTTACGAGATTCCTTCTCTCTCTCTAGAGGCAACTCATTAAATAAGGGAGAAATATGTCCCCTCTCCCCCCTTCAACCTAGTATTTTATAGGGCATAGATTGTGGCCACCACCCTCTTCTGATTGGTCCATCACTAATCACTCCTTAATCTAAAAGGCCCATTCAGGGTTCATTTTTCCCCTAATGATGTGTCTAGAAGCCTTCACACGATCCTTTGTCTGACATAACACATATCCCGATTAACCTTCATCCTTGTAATAATTCACTCACAACTAAATCTTGTACAAATTCACCCCCACTAACCCACCATCACTTGTAATAAAATCTCATCAAAAGCAATGTATGCACTATCTAAAGCATGTAGGTGCCTAGATACCTGCATTAATTTATGAGAAATCATTCCATAAACCACCTCACAACACTCGGCTACACGGGTTACACATCGGATATGGAAAGGGATTACAGTCTCACTGTATTGGGATCAAAATTTGTTGCCATACTAATGTGTTATCCTTTTGTAGTAGATCATCTACACACCGATCCAGATCATCATGCGGGCTAAAGGAACTTCCGAGGCTGGCCCTAGCATGCCAGTCATCAACTTTGGTAATCTATTGGCTGAATCTTACCCTACATTGCAACCACCAAAATTTTAGGGTTTCATGAGACCGATGCCCATAGATGATCCTCCTCTGGGATGCACTAAAAGTTCATAGAAATTCACACTAGTTCCAAGGTTTAGCAGGAACCTTAACAGACAGAAGTTCTATCTATGATGCCATGCTTTGTTTTGATGATAAAAAGTGGGGCGGATATCAATTTTTCTCACATGAATTTGAAGAGCTTCAAAATTTAGAAGAGTTATAAAACATTTGGGCTACGGCTAGTTTCATCGAGTACTTTAGTGACCCTCTGCGAAAACCTAATTTCTATTGAAGCTACTATTTGATAACAACTCTTGAAGCCCTTGAGAGAAAGGAATTGCCATGGACTTTCATCTTGACCTCTCGTATTTGAAATTTGTTATTTTGTATTCATGTTATACTTGATTTTGTATGATTCATTTGATCCTTGCATGGAATGGCTAGTTGTGTTATTGTTCCTCCCCTATATGTCAATAGGGGGGTGGTGGAACTGTTCACTATTTTCTATTTCTTGGTGGAAATTGAACATTTCTAATGTTTGTTCCACTTCCCTTATGTGAAACCACCCTAAGTAACGTATAAGAATCATGAGGCTAATAATGTAGAACCATCCAAGAAGATTACATCATCTCTCTTTTTGAGCCCAAAATGAGTTCGCTTTGAAGATGCAAAATTAGAATCGAAGGATCTTTGAATCATAAATTGATGGTTTTCATGTTGCAAATCCAAGTAGTGAGTTTTCTAGCTATTGAATCTCTCATGTGTGGAACATGTGAGACTCAATAATCTGTATCTAGATATATTCACAATTTAATATTCAATTGAAAAGAAAATATTTAGTTTTAGAAAGTATAAACAAACGATAGAACTTCCTTCAAAAAAGAAAATAGATAGATAAATAGACACATAAATAGATAGAAAAGTAGACAAATAGATAAATACATAGACCAAAAAAATGGATAGATAGATAGAAAGATAGACAAACAAGCAAATAGATAAAAACATAGGGCAATAGATAGATAGATAGATAGATAGATAGATAGATAGATAGATAGATAGATAGATAGATAGATAGATAGATAGATAGATAGATAGATAGACAGACAGATAGACAGATAGACAGATAGGCAGATAGGCAGATAGACAGATAGACAGATAGACAGACAGACAGACAGACAGATAGATAGATAGATAGATAGATAGATATACAGACAGATAGATAGATAGATAGATAGATAGATAGATAGATAGATAGATAGATAGATAGATAGATAGATAGATAGATAGATAGATAGATAGATAGATAGATAGATAGATAGATAGATAGATAGATAGATAGATAGATAGATAGATAGATAGATAGATAGATAGATAGATAGATAGATAGATAGATAGATAGATAGATAGATAGATAGATAGATAGATACATAGATAGATAGATAGATAGATAGATAGATAGATAGATAGATAGATAGATAGATAGATAGATAGATAGATAGATAGATAGATAGATAGATAGATAGATAGATAGATAGATAGATAGATAGATAGATAGATAGATAGATGGACAAATAGATACATAGATAGACAAATAGATAAATACATAGGTACCAAAAAAAATAGATGTATAGATGGATAGGTAAACAAATTTGTAATAGAAAGATAGATGAAAAAATATAATCGTAGATAGATGGATAAGGTTAAAAAATATTGAGGTAGAGAGATAGATAGGCACATAGATAAATAGATAGAAAAATTATTATAAAGTAACTTGATGAGGCCAAAGATTGAGTTAAAGATTTTTATTTGTCTAGGATTAGCAAGCTAAGAGCTTAGCCTAGTGTTTAGGTTTAAAGGATTTGGGTGAAGTCTCGATTTCAAACCACATGGGTAGTATAGGAGTGTTTTTGGCTAAATATCTTCTATAATCTTCTAGAAGCATCCAACTGTATGCTCTCTCTATAAAATCGCAAAAAAAAATTTCTAGATTGATGTGTGTATGTCTCACGTACCATCCATTTATTCTCTTGCTAACCAATTAGAAGTCTCTAGACCCTTCTAGTGTGACATGTGGCCATCATGCACATAGGTTCTCCCTCCTAAAGGTGAACCTTATGATAACCACTGAGCTAGGGACCTTGGCTACTAGCCCTTGTTCCATACATACATAGTCATGGTCTCTCTAGACCGATATCTAACACTCTCTCCTTCTTCTAAAGATCATTTTCCTTAATTATCAAAGAATGAAAGTATCTATGCACTAGATCTTTTGATTCCCAAGTAGAACCTATAAGTGGTTATCCTCTCTAAGCTACTAGATACTCCTGAATGACATAGTTCCTCACCTTTTGTATCCTATCTAGTAACCTATATGGAGAGTGATCATGTCGTCACTTTCCTACAAAGAAATGACACCTTCTATTAAATTATCCTCCCTAGAAATGTGATTTCTAAGTTTATTGACATGAAATACTAGATGGACTCTACAATTTTGAGGAAGCTCTAATTGGTATGCAACATCACTAAGCTTTCTAACTATATTCTAAGGTCCACAAAACCTTGGTGAAAGATTAGTTCACTTCCTTATGGATAATGAAGTTGATCATGTTGGAACTTGGAAAAAGACTATACCTTATTCCTCAAAGACTCTAGGATATCTCTTATTTTAGCATATTGTTTAGCCCAATTAGCTACTTGATGCATCTTGGCTTTATCTATTTCTATGTTTTCTTGGAGATTGGCTAAGAATGTCGAAGCACTAGGAGATTATTTTTCCATTCCTTTGGTATTGGGAGCTATGGGATTAATGCTATAATTCATCTCAAAGGGAGACATTGTTGATATATTTCAGTAGTAATGTGTGTGAGCACACTACGACCATTCACTTGATAATACATTTATTATTGTCTTGTGCTCCAAGCTTCCTCTTCTTCTTCTTCCTTGTGCTGTTTGTGTGCTTCCATAGACCTTAAACTCCAATTGTTGGTACGAGAGCAGGTCGTTGCTGCATCGTAATGCCTAGGTAGGAAATTTCATCCTTTTGTGCCAAACATAGATACATGTTTTGATTCGCTAGTACAAGTGCCTTGAAATCTAGGCTTAGTAGAGCTAGGTAATCTCATCCTTTTGTGCAAACATATATACATGTTTTGATTCACCAGTACAAGTGCCTTGAAATCTTCTATAGGCTTAGTAGAGCTTGATAGGGTAGTTCTGTTTAAGTTTTTAAGATACAATACTTTTTCTACATGAAGGTATTTTAGTCAGTGGCCATGTCTAAAAGAAATGATGTATTTTGTATGTTGGTTGTTGATGACAAGTTGGATGGAATTGATTAATGGTTATGGGCATATATGATAAGTCATGTATTGGTGGAAAAAGGATTCTCGAATATTGTGCAAGGTGTTGAAAAATGACCTCCTACAACTACAAATAGAGTTATTGAAGGTGATGCAGATGGCCTTGAAGATGATGACCTTCAAATTCCTATTCGCCTTGTGGTTCTAGTTGACCTACTACAAAGAAACTTTGATAGAGATGCTCATGCACATGCATCGATACCTTTGTCTGTCAAGCATGCCATTATCCCTAATATTCGCTCGTGCAAAATAGCAAAGGATGCTTGGGATACAGTTACCACTTTATACGAGGCAAGAAATGAGGCTAGTGTTGCTTACCTCCAGAAAAAGTTGGAGAGTGATCATGTGAATGAAGGAGATTCTATGGACATTTTTTGACAAAGATCAAAGATTTGAAAGAGCACTTGATTTCTACACATGAATTCTTGTCACTTGTGAAGACCGTTCTTAATTGTCTTCCTGATTCATATCAGAGTTTTGCTTCTACTCTTTGATTGATGATGGAATGCAATCCAAATACCTTAACATTTGAGGAGCTAGTCTCTATTTTATTACAAGAAGATCAGTCTAGGCAGAACTAGTCCATTATGTTTTTTGTAGATCAAGCTTTCCTAGCTAATCAGAAGGGAAAAGGTCTACGGAGCTCATCTACTAGGAAACAAAAATCTACTAATTTTGCAGAGTCAAAAAGGGAAGACAAAGATGAGAAGAAAATAGAAAAGTAGAAACAGTTCTATAAATATTATAAAGAAAATGATCATGTCATAAAGAGTTGTCCAAAACTAGCTACAAAAGAGGCAAAGAAGAAAGAGGCTAGAATGGTTGTTGCAGAGGCCTCTACACCTAAAACAAAGTCTGCTAATATTGTGCAAAATGAAGAATAGGCATTTACTAATGTTTAAAGCTATGACCCATCTTCTCATGAACAATGTATGTCTGTAGTACACTCAGATGTTTGGTACTTTGATACTGGGGCAACCAAACATATTACCTTGCAACACAACTTCTTCAGTTCACTTGAGCGTGCCCCTACAAGAATACTATCACATGGGCTAACAACTCCTCTTATCCTATAATGGCAATTGGTGAGATCATTCTGACTACTGTTGATGGTAGTTCTTTCACATTTTCACATGCTTTGTTTGTGCCAGGGATCAAGAAAAAACTATTTTTAGTTTTAACATTAGCCAAGATCAACTTGGTTGTCAAATTTGTTGATGGCATATATATAGTTCATGATATGTCAAATGGCAATGTTATTATTGCTTCTTGCATTTTATGTCGTGGGATGTATAAGCTCATAGACTATGCAAAATCTCTCAATGATTTAGCATGTGCAGTTCAAGATTCTCAAGCTATCTCAGATGCAAAGCTTTGGCATGCATGCTTTGGTCATCTAAATTTTGCTAGTTTGTTACACCTGTAGAAACCTAAAATGGTGTCCTCTCTACCCAAACTTGAGGCAGCTAGTAAACATTTCTATGAAGGCTATATTTTGGGCAAAATGCAGCATTCCTCCTTCGCAAAAGACGGTTCAATACGATATACTCTAAAATTGTAGCTTGTTCATAGTGATGTATGTGTTCCTATGCAAACACCTTCTTTTGAGAACTACCTTTACTTTGTGACTTTTATTGATGATTTTTTCATGCATGCATGGGTATATCCATTGAAAGCAAAGTCTGAAGTGTTTATGGGATTCAAACAATTTCTGGTTTTGGTTGAAAATATTTCAGCATGTAAAGTTGGCACCCTCCATTTTGATCGAGGGGGGAATACATGTCTTCTGATTTGAATGCATTTTTGTATGAATGTGGGATGAAACATCAGTGTATAGTCTCATATACACCTCAACATAATGGAGTTGCTGAAAGAAAGATCAGGTATCTTATGCAGATGGCAAGGTGTATGTTCAAAAGTCAGGCTTTAGCACATAACTTTTGGCTTTAGGCTGTTATGTGTGCAACATATGTACTCAATAGGGTGTCCCACCAGAGCACTGGAGTCTATCACTGGCTTGACATGATCTCAAGCCATCTTTTTCTCATCTGTGTGTCTTTGGTTGTCTAACACATGCATTAGTGCCTAAACAACAATGCAAAAAATTGGATGATAAAAGCAATAAAATGTATTTTTGTTTTGTATAGTTTTGAAAGCAAAGGCTATCATCTATATCATCCACTGACTAAATGCATTTTGGTTAGTCATGATGTTGTTTTTGTGGAAGATGCAATTCAGACATTACTTTCATGTACTAAGGAGACACCAATTAGCTCCAAAGATGTGTATGACACATTGCTTCCTCTGTTTATAGGTGGATAGTCAAGTGATCTTTTAGCTTATATTTAATGTTACTTCTATATCTCTCTTCTTTTTTACATTCCCAAGACAAAACCTTCCCTTTTCTATTTCAATTCCAATATTGCTAATTTTTTTTCACCCTTTTAGTAATAGGTTTTGGTTCTATATAAGGCCATGGACCTGGCCCATACTACAGAGGATTTTAGTAAGTTATTAATTAAATGTATTTTTCCACATCATGGTTTTCCAAAAGTTATTCTATCCAATAGAGATGTTTGTTTTTGTAATCACTTGTGGGTTGCATTATTTCAAATTTTTGGTTCCAAAATAGACTTTAGCTCTGCATTTCATCCTGAAAGTAATGGGCAAAGTGAAGCTATGAATAGTACTATTTTAGATTTATTACATTGTTATTCTTTAGATAATCCAAGTAATTGGGATGAGAAATTTCCTTTAATAGAATTTTCATATAATAACACAACACATAGGACTGCTCAACGTGCACCATAAGAAATTTTTTATGGTAAAAAGCTTCCCACTTCGATGACTATCACTCAAACTGATATCCCTATGGCTGATTCTTTTGCACAAGATCATATTTCTATACTTCATGAGGTTCACAAGCACATTAAGAAGATTCAAGGATGTTACATGTGTAATGTTAATAAGAAATGAGTAGCTAAACAATTTGATGAAAATGATTTCGTATGGTTACGAATAATTAAAAGACATTTGAAAAACATTTCAGTAAGGCTAAACTTGCACCACGTTATTATGGACCTTTCCATATTATTCAAAAAATAAATGATAATGCTTTTAGATTAGACATACTTTCTCATTCAAATATACATAATTCTTTTCATATTAGTTTATTGAAATCCTTTAAAGGAAATTTACCACTCACTCCTATTTTAGATGATCCTCCTTAGACGATGCAAAAATTTAGTTCCAGAGAAAATGCTTGATTATGATGTTATTGTTGGAGTTGAAGGTCGCAAACAACACAAGGAAGAAGAAGAAGCTTGGAGCACAACACACAGTACTGAATGTATATACAGGGGGGGGGTGTTGGAGTTAGACGTCTGCGGAAGCACGCGAACAGCACAAGGAAGAAGAAGAAGCTTGGAGCACAACACACAAGACTGAATGTATTACTAGAGAATGTACAAAGATAAGTAGCCCATTAGGGCAATAGGCGTATATACAAGCCGGGGGAAAAAAACCTCCTAAAGAGGGAAAAAAGTGCCCCGACGGTCCTAGAGTGTTCACACACATCACTACCTAAATATATCAACAAATCCCCCCTGGGAGTGATGCGGTGAACAAGGAGCTGGCACTCATGTATAAGGAAGTGCCGAGCTATGTGGAAATCACTCCACAAAAGGAAGTAAGCCCAAAGCTTTGCGGAAAGCTTCAAACTTCTCCCTAGGCAGAGCCTTCGTGAAAAGGTCTGCAATGTTCTCTTGCGTGGGCACATATGCCAAGCTGATCTCCCCAGCAGAGAACCTCTCCCTGACATAGTGATAATGCACCTCAATGTGCTTAGTGCGAGCATGGAACACAGGGTTCCTCGCAACTGCCAATGCGCTCTGACTGTCAGTGAAGATGGTGGTGGTAGAAGACTGGCCAACACCCAAATCAGCCATAAGGCATCTGAGCCACACACACTCAACAGTCGCTGTGAAAGCTGCCCTATACTCAGCCTCACAATTGGAAGTGGCCACAGTAGGCTGCTTCTTGCTCAACCAAGATATACATGAGCTACCAAGCATGAAGCAAAAACCACTGGTGGACACACGAGTGTCATAGCAACCAGCCCAATCTGAGTCAGAAAAAGCATGCAAATCTGGCGGTAGTGATCCCCCCTTGGACAACAAACTGAATATCTGGCCGAGTAATGCATAAGTAAATCAAGCATCCAATAGCCTGCTGATAGAGAACAGCATCAAATGCATCTCCAGCATCATGAAGACTCAATCGTAAACCTGTCTCCATAGGAGTGGCAATAGGCTTACAGTCTTCAAGGCCAAAACGCTGCAATAATGTGTCAATATATTTCGTTTGACACAAAGCCATTCCACCATCAACTTGCATAAACTCAATGCCCAAATAGTGATGCAAATGCCCCAAATCAGACATCTCAAATGAGGCATGCAAATCAGCCTTGAAATCAGCAATATGCTTCTCAAGAGGACCAGTGAGCAGCATGTCGTCTACATAGACAACAATGATCAAAAGCACATCATTAGCACGCTTAACATATAAGGTGCTTTCAGTTGGACTGTTCTCAAAACCATGTGCAATCAGATAGGCATGTATTTTCTCATACCAAGCACGTGGTGCTTGCTTTAAACCATATAACGCCTTCTTTAACCTGCACACCTGGTTTTCATGCCCTTTCTGCACAAAGCCACGGGGCTGAAAAACATACACTTCTTCATGCAAGTCACCATTCAGAAATGCTGTTTTAATGTCCAACTGATGTACATTCCAACCATGATGGGCTGCAAGTGCACAAATGCTCCGAACAGTAGTCATACGGCATGTAGGTGCAAAGGTCTCATCAAAATCAATGCCTCTTTCTTGCGCATAACCCTTTGCAACAAGCCTAGCCTTATACCTGTCAACTGTACCATCAGGTTTACACTTCAGCTTGTATACCCACTTAGTGCCAATGGCCTACTTGCCAGGAGGCAAGTCACATAAAGACCATGTACCATTCTTCATTATAGCATCATATTCAGATTGCATAGCAGCCATCCAATTTTCTGAATTTTGTGCTTCATCAAAAGAAACAGGCTCATTCTCATCACAGAGACTAGATGCAGCCATAGCATAGCAATCTGATGCAAAGGAGGTACTATGAGAGCCTGAATGAGTACGATATGACAAAGGTGCATCTAATTTGCTGTCACGCAAAGTCTGCACCAGCCATTTTGGCATAGTTTTTGCCTGTTTAATATCAGCTCTCTCATCAACAAGTGCATCATGTAAATCTGCATCAGAAATGGAATGATCTACATCATCATATGAAACCTGCAAAGGCTGAGAAGTTGCCTCATTAGGACCAGTGCTAGCCTGTCCACCTATAAAAAGAGGCATCAAAGTATCATACATGTCTTTGGAGCTAACAGATGTCTCCTTAGTACATGAAAGCAATGGCTGAATAGCATCTTCCACAAAGATAACATCACGGCTAACCAGAATGCGTTTAGTCTGTGGATGATACAGACGATAGCCTTTACTTTCAGAACTGTACCCAACAAAAATACATTTTACTGCCTTATCATCCAATTTTCTGCGATGTTGTTTAGGCACTAATGCATATGCCAAACAACCAAAAACACGCAGATGAGCAACAGATGGCTTGCGGTCATGCCAAGCCTCATATGGAGTGATAGACTGCAACGCTTTGGTGGGACACCTGTTCAGTACATATGCTGCACACATGACAGCCTCAAGCTAGAAACTATGTGGTAAAGCCTGACTTTTGACCATGCACCTCGCCATCTCCATGAGTGACCTGTTCTTTCGTTCAGCAACTCCATTCTGTTGAGGTGTATACGGCACTGTACACTGGTGTTTTATCCCACGTTCAGCCAGAAATGCATTAAAATCTGAAGACATATATTCCCCCCCTCGATCAGAACGGAGGGTGCCCATTTTACATGCTGACAGATTTTCAGCCAAAACCAAAAACTGTTTGAAGCACATGAACACTTCGGACTTTCCTTTGAGTGGATATACCCATGCATGCCTAGAAAAATCATCAATGAAAGTCACGAAGTAAAGGTAATTTCCAAAAGAGGGTGTCTGCATAGGACCACAGACATCACTATGTACAAGCTGCAATTTCTGCATAGCCCGAACTGAACCATCTTTTGGAAAGGAAGAACGCTGCATTTTGCCCAAAATACAGCCTTCACAAACATGTTTTCCAGGTGCCTCAAGTTTGGGCAAAGAGGACACCATTTCAGATTTCTGCAGGCGTAACAAACTAGCAAAATTCAGATGACCAAAGCGTGCATGCCAAAGCTTTGCATCTGACATAGCCTGAGAATCATGAACTGCACATGCCGAATCATTCACACATCTTTCATAGTCTATGAGCTTATACAGCCCACGACATAAAATGCCAGAAGCAATAATCACATCGCCATTTGAGAGATCATGGACTGTACACCTGTCATCAACAAATTTCACAACCAAGCCAATCTTGGCTAATGCAGAAACTGATAACAAGTTCTTTTTGATCCCTGGCACAAATAAAGCATCTGACAAAGTGAAAGAACTACCATCAGCAGTAGTCAGAATGATCTTACCAATTCCCATAACAGGATAAGAGGAGTTATTGGCGCATGTGACAGTATTCCCTGTAGGGGCAGGCTCGAGTGAAGAGAAGAAACTGCGCTGCGAGGTAATATGTTTGGTTGCCCCACTGTCAAAGTACCAAACATCTGAGTCTACTGCAGACATGCACTGATCATGAGAAGATGGGTCAAAACTGCAGACAGTAGTAAACGCCCATTCTTCTTCCTGCACAAGATTTGCAGACTCTGTTTTTGGTGTAGAGGCCTTTGCAACAACCATTCCAGCCTCTTTCTTCTTTGCCTCTTTAGCAGCCAGTTTTGGACAGTTCTTTATAATATGATCATTTTGTTTACAGTACTTGCAGAACAATTTCTGCTTTTCTGATTTCTTCTCATCTTTATCCTGGTTCTTCGATTGTGCAGCATTTGCAGATTTCTGCTTACTAGTAGAAGAGCTCCATTTTCCTTTGCCCTTCTGACTAGCCAGGAAAGCTTGATCTGCAACACGCATAATGGACCTGTTCTGCCTGGACTGATCTTCCTGCAACAGAACAGAGACTAATTCCTCAAATGACAAGGCATTCGGATTGCCTTTCATCATCAATCGAAGAGTAGAGGCAAAACTTGGATATGAATCAGCAAGGCCATTCAGAACGGTCTGCACAAGTGAGCTATCTGGTATAACCTCATCAGCAGAAATCAATTGTTCCTTCAGGTCTTTGATCTTTGTAAGAAAACTGTCCATCGAATCACCTTCATTCATGTGCTCACTCTCCAATTGTTTTCGGAGGTAAGCAACACGAGCCTCATTCCTAGCCTGGTACAAAGTGGTAAGTGTATCCCAAGCATCCTTTGCTGTTCTGCAAGAGCGAATGTGAGGAATAATGGCACGTTTGACAGACAAAGCTATCAATGCATGTGCCTGGGCATCTCTGCCATCCCAACGAATCTGCTCTGCAGTAGGTGCAACAGAAACATCAGCACGAACAGGAATCTGCGGAATATCATCTTCGACACCATCTTCATCAGCTCCAACACCTGTATTTGGAGTACCTGTCGTTACAGGCGTAACAGGACGTCTTTCAACACCCTGCACAATGTTCCACAATCCTTTTGCAACCAGTACATGTCGCATCATATAAGCCCATAATGGGTAGTTGGTACCATCCAACTTATCCTCAATAGCCAACATACGGAATACATCACTGCTTTCAGCCATGGCCGGTGACTAAAATACCTTGATGCAGAAAATTGACTGTATCTCAAAAAGTTGAACAGAACTGCCCAGACGAGTTCTGCTAGACCTGTAGCAGACTTCGAGACGCTTAAACTGGCGAACAAAAACTGGTATATACCTTTGGCACAAAAGGACGAAATAGCCTGCACAAGCACTGCGATAGTGCGTTCGGAGGCCAAAACGAGCTCAGATCGCGATTTCGGCACCACAAAGCGAAGCCGTTTTGATCTCTGAAACACCCTGAGTATGCTCACCAAATTTTGTGCGAATCTGAGACTGCAAACGGAGGAGTGTCGACGGCACCCTAGAAGAAGCAACGACCTGCTCTGATACCAATTGTTGGAGTTAGACGTCTGCGGAAGCACGCGAACAGCACAAGGAAGAAGAAGAAGCTTGGAGCACAACACACAAGACTGAATGTATTACTAGAGAATGTACAAAGATAAGTAGCCCATTAGGGCAATAGGCGTATATACAAGCCGGGGGAAAGAAACCTCCTAAAGAGGAAAAAAAGTGCCCCGGCGGTCCTAGAGTGTTCACACACATCACTACCTAAATATATCAACAGGGGGGACCCCTAAAGAGGGAAAAAAGTGCCCCGATGGTCCTAGTGTGTTCACACACATCTGTACCTAAATATATCAACAAATCCCCCTTGGGAGTGATGCGGTGAACAAGGAGCTGGCACTCATGTATAAGGAAGTGCCAAGCTATGTGGAAATCACTCCACAAAAGGAAGTAAGCCCAAAGGTTTGCGGAAAGCTTCAAACTTCTCCCTAGGCAAAGCTTTTGTGAAAAGGTCTGAAATGTTCTCCTACATGGGCACATATGCCAAGCTGATCTCCCCAGTAGAGAACCTCTCCCTGACATAGTGATAATGCACCTCAATGTGCTTAGTGCGAGCATGGAACACAGGGTACCTCACAACTACCAATGCGCTCTGACTATCAATGAAGATGGTGGTGGCAGAAGTCTGACCAACACCCAAATCAGCCATAAGGTGTCTGAGCCACACACACTCAATAGTCACTGTGAAAGCTGTCCTATACTCAGCCTCACAACTAGAAGTGGCCACAGTAGGCTGCTTCTTGCTCAACCAAGATATACATGAGCTACCAAGCATGAAGCAAAAGCCACTAGTGGACACACGAGTGTCATAGCAAGCAGCCCAATCAGAGTCAAAAAAAGCATGCAAATCTGGCGATGGTGATCCCCTCGTGGGATAAAACAACCCAAGTAGCCGAGTACCACTCAAATAGTGAAAGATGCGCTTAACTGCCTGCCAATGCTTGACTCTTGGGCAATGCATAAACCTGCTCACCTGTGAGACAAAAAACTGAATATCTAGCCGAGTAATGCGTAAGTAAATCAAGCATCCAATAGCCTGCTGATAGCGAACAACATCAAATGCATCTTCAACATCATGAAGACTCAATCATAAACCTATCTCCATAGGAGTGGAAATAGGCTTACAATCTTCAAGGCCAAAATGCTGCAATAATGTGTCAATATATTTTGTTTGACACAAAGCCATTCCACCATCAACTTGCATGAACTGAATGCCCAAATAGTGATGCAAATGCCCCAAATCAGACATCTCAAATGAGGCATGCAAATCAGCCTTAAAATCAGCAATATGCTTCTCAATTGGACCAATGAGCAGCATGTCGTCAACATAGATAACAATGATCCGAAGCACATCATTAGCATGCTTAACATATAAGGTGCTTTCAGTTGGACTCTTCTCAAAACCATGTGCAATCAGATAGGCATGTATCTTCTCATACCAAGCACATGGTGCTTGGTTTAAACCATATAATGCCTTCTTTAACCTGCACACTTGGCTTTCATGTCCTTTCTACACAAAGCCATGGGGCTGAAAAACATACACTTCTTCATGCAAGTCACCATTTAGAAATGCACTTTTAATGTCCAACTGATGTACATTCCAACCATGATGGGCTGCAAGTGCACAAATGCTCCGAACAGTAGTCATATGGCATGTAGGTGCAAAGGTCTCATCAAAATCAATGCCTCTTTCCTGCGCATAACCCTTTGCAACAAGACTAGCCTTATATCTGTCAATTGTACCATCAGGTTTATGCTTCAGCTTGTATACCCACTTAGTGCCAATGGCCTTCTTGCTAGGAGGCAAGTCACATAAAGACCAAGTACCTTTCTTCATTATTGCATCATATTCAGATTGCATAGCAGCAATCCAATTTTCTGAATTTTGTGCTTCATCAAATGAAACAGGCTCATTCTCATCATAGAGACTAGATGCAACCATAGCATAGCAATCTGATGCAAAAGGTGCACTATGAGAGCCTGATCGAGTATGATATGACAAAGGTGCATCTAATTTGTTGTCATGCAAGGTCTGCACCAGCCATTTTGGCATACTTCTTGCCTGCTCAATATCATCTCTCTCATCAATAAGTGCATCATGTACATCTGTGTCAGAAATGGAATTATCTACACCATCACATGAAACCTGCAAAGGCTGAGAAGTTGCCTCATTAGGACCAGCACTAGACTGTCCACCTGTAAAAAGAGGCAACAAAGTATCATACATGTCTTTGGAGCTAACAGATGTCTCCTTAGTACATGAAAGCAATGGCTGAATAACATCTTCCACAAAAACAACATCACGACTAACCAGAATGCGTTTAGTCTATGGATGATACAGGCGATAGCCTTTACTTTCAGAACTGTACCCAACAAAAATACATTTTACTGCTTTATCATCCAATTTTCTGCGATGTTGTTTAGGCACTAATGCATATGCCAAACAACCAAAAACATGCAGATGAGCAACAGATGGCTTGTGATCATGCCAAGCCTCATATGGAGTGATAGACTACAATGCTTTAGTGGGACACCTCTTTAGTACATATGCTGCACACATGACAGCCTCAAGCCAGAAACTAAAGCCTGACTCTTGACCATACACCTCGCCATCTCCATGAATGACCTGTTCTTTCGTTCAACAAATCCATTCTGTTGAGGTGTATACGGCACTCTACACTGGTTTTTTATCCCACGTTTAGCCAGAAATGCATTAAAATCAGAAGACATATATTCCCCCCCCTCGATCAGAACGGAGGGTGCCCATTTTACATGCTGACAGATTTTCAGCCAAAACCAAAAACTGTTTGAAGCACATGAACACTTCGGACTTTGCCTTCAATGGATACACCCATGCATGCCTGGAAAAATCATCGATGAAAGTCACGAATTAAAGATAATTCCCAAAAAAGGTGTCTGCATAGGACCACAGACATCACTATGTACAAGCTGCAATTTCTTGAGTACCCTGAACTGAACCATCTTTTGGAAAGGACGAACATTGCATTTTTCCCAAAATACAGCCTTCACAAACATGTTTTCTAGGTGCCTCAAGTTTGGGCAAAGAGGATACCATTTCAGATTTCTGTAGGCGTAGCAAACTAGCAAAATTCATATGACCAAAGCATGCATGCCAAAGCTTATCTGACATAGCCTGAGAATCATTTACTGCACATGCCAAATCATTTACAGATCTTTCATAGTCTATGAGCTTATACAGCTCACAACATAAAATGCCAGAAGCAATAATCACATCGCCATTTGACAGATCATGAACTGTACACCTGTCATCAACAAATTTCACAACCAAGCCAATCTTGGCTAATGCAGAAACTGATAATAGGTTCTTCTTGATCCCTGGCACAAATAAAGCATCTGACAAAGTGAAAGAACTACCATCAGCAGTAGTCAAAATGATCTTACCAACTCCCATAACAAGATAAGAGGAGTTGTTGGTGCATGTAACAGTATTACCTGTAGAGGTAGGCTCGAGTGAAAAGAAGAAACTACGCTGCGAGGTAATATGTTTGGTTGCCCCACTGTCAAAATACCAAACATCTGAGTCTACTGAAGACATGCACTGCTCATGAGAAGATGGGTCAAAATTGGAGACAGTAGTAAATGCTCATTCTTCTTCCTGCACAAGATTAGCAGACTTTGTTTTTGGTGTAGAGGCCTTTGCAACAACCATTCCAGCCTCTTTCTTCTTTGCCTCTTTAGCAGCCAGTTTTGGATAGTTCTTTATGATATGATCATTCCCTTTACATTACTTACAAAACAACTTCTGCTTTTCTGATTTCTTCTCATCTTTATCTTCCTTCTTCAAATATGTAGAATTAGCAGATTTCTGCTTACTAGTTGAAGAGCTCCATTTTCGTTTGCCCTTCTGACTAGCTAGGAAAGGTTGATTTGCAGCTCACATAATGGACCTCTTCTACCTGGACTGATCTTCCTGCAACAGAACAGAGACTAACTCCTCAAATAATAAGGCATTTGGATTGCCTTTCCTCATCAACCGAAGAGTAGAAGCAAAACTCTGATATGAATCAGGAAGTCCATTCAGAACGGTCAGCACAAGTGAGGTATCTGGTATAACCTCATCAACAGAAATCAACTGTTCCTTCAAGTCTTTGATCTTCGTTAGGAAATTGTCCATAGAATCACCTTCATTCATGTGCTCACTCTCCAACTTTTTTCGGAGGTAAGCAACACGAGCCTCATTCCTAGCTTGGTACAATGTGGTAAGTGTATCCCAAGCATCCTTAGCTATTTTGCAAGAGCAAATATGAGGAATAATGGCACGTTTGACAGACAAAGCTATCAATGCATGTGCCTGGGCATCTCTACCATCCTAAAAAATTTGGTCTACAATAGGTGCAACAGAAATCGCAGCACGAACAGGAATATGCAGAATATCATCATCTTCGACACCTTCTACATCAGCTTCAATACCTGCAGTTGTAAGAGTTGCAAGTGTGATAGTACGTTTTTCAACACCCTGTATAATGTTCCACAGTCCTTTTGCACATGTCGCATCATATAAGCCCATAATGGGTAGTTGGTACCATCCAACTTATCCTCAATAGTCAACATACGGAATACATCACTCCTTTCAGCCATGGCTGGTGACTAAAATACCTTGATGCAAAAAATTGACTGTATCTCAAAAAGTTGAACAAAATTGCCCAAATGAATTCTGCTAGACCTGTAGCAGACTTTGAGACGCTTATACTGGCAAACAAAAATTGGTATATATCTTTGGCTTACCAAAAAAAGAGGGTCATACTACAAGGGTCAACTAGATATTAGAGGAGATGTTGAGGGCATATGTGTTTGAGAGAAGATGGATTGGAATAATTATTTGCCATTAGTAGAGTTTTTATATAACATTAAACCTCATAAGGTGATTGGGATGTCTATTGGAGTTTGAGATATGTGAAAGCATGAAAACAACACAAGGAAGAAGAAGAAGCTTGGAGCACAACACAGAATATTGAATGTATTACTAGAGAATGTACAAAGATCAGTAGCCCATTAGGGCAATAGGCGTATATACTAGCTGGGGGAAAAAAACATCCTAAAGAGGGAAAAAAGTGCCCCGATGGTCCTAGTGTGTTCACACACATCACTACCTAAATATATCAACAATTATTATTACACACATTAGTAAGCAATATCATAGATATTTAGTTAAATATAAAAATCACTCACTTGAAGAATCTGAATGGATTCATAAGACATCATTAACTCCACATTATGACCACTTGATTTTTGCATGTCATTCATAGTCACATTAAATTCCAATTTTCCATATCCATGCATGTGCTTTTTTTACCATGGAATATGCTTATGATTTTTCCATGATGGGACATGTGACTGACCATCCATATCTATTTTATTCTTATCAACTGAGGTTAGTTGCTTGTCAACTGGGAGGCATGTTATACTTTATAGAATAATGGAATGTTAAATGAATTTTAATGTCTTGAGGTTTTTAATGTGATTGTTTTTTGATTCAACAAGTGAAGAATCATGAGGGCATGAATGTGCATGGATTTATTCATATATTTTTGAAGATATTTAAAATATAGTATTTTATATAGTTTTGTAAAAATAGTAGATCGCTTAGAAAGCGATGTTTTGTAAACAAAACAGATTTTTCATGCACGATTTTCAAAGCACCACCCTCATTATCTTCTATTTAGGACGTAATGAAAATACCTATAGATACACATACTTTGATAGATGCGTCCATCAGACTATGTGGGGGAGATTGTACCCAATCTTGTGTGTAGTCTTGTCTCTCTCTATTCTGTATGTGCTTTTGTGAGATTTCATTATTGTTTTATCTCTATGTACATGCATCTACAAGATCAATTACGATAGCTGTGTGTCAAACAAAATATGTTGACAAATTATTGCAATGTTTCACCCTTGAAGATTGCAAATCTATTTCCACCCCTATGAAAACATGTTTATGGTTGAGTCTTCATGATGCTCGAGATGCATTTGATGTTGTTCTCTATCAGCATGTTGTTGAATGTTTGATTTACTTATGCATAACTCAACCTGATATTCAGTTTGTTGTCTCTCAGATGAATAGGCTTATGCACTGCCCATGTGTCAAGCACTGGCAGGAGTTAAGTGCATCTTTCACTACTTGAGTGATACTTGTCTACTTGGATTGTTTTATCCCAAGTGATGATCACTACCGATAGATTTACATGCTTTTTCTGACTCTACCTAGGTTGGTTGCTATGACACTCATGTGTCCACTAGTGGTTTTTGCTTCATGCTTGATAGCTCATGCATATCTTGGTTGAGCAAGAAGCAGCCTACTATGGCCATGTCTAGTTATGAGGCTAATTATAGGGAAGCTTCTTGAGTGTTTGTGGCTCAAACGCCTTTTGGATGATTTGGGTGTTTTTTAGTCTTCTACCACCACCATCTTCACTAACAATCAGAGTGAATTGGTAGTTGCAAGGAACCCTGTGTTCCATGCTTGCACAAAACACATTGAGGTGCATTATCATTATGTCAGGTAGAGGTTCTCGGCTGGGGAGATCAGTTTGGCTAATGTGCCAACACAGGATAACACTATAGTTATTTTCACAAAGTCTATGCCTTGAGGAAGTTTGAAGCTTTCCACAAAGCTTTGGACTGACTTCCTTTTGTGGATTGATCTCTTTCCACATAGCTTGGCACTTGCTTATACATGAGTGCCAGCTCGTTGTTCACCGTATCACTCTCAAGGGGTATTTGTTGATATGTTTCGGTAGTGATATGGTTGAACATGCTAAGAACACCCGAGCACTTTTTTCCCCCTTTAGGAGGTTTTTTCCCCCTGACTTGTATATATGCCTATAACCCTAATAGGTCAGTTATCTTTGTACATTCACTTGGTAATACATTCAGTATTGTGTGTTGTGCTCCAAGCTTCTTCTTCTTCCTTGTGCTATTTTCATGCTTTCACATATCTCAAACTCTAATAGACATCCTGATGACCTTATGAGGTTTAATGTTATATAAAAACTCTACTAATGGCAAATAATTATTCCAATCCATCTTCTCTCAAACACATATGCCCTCAACATCTCCTCTAATATCTAGTTGACCCTCTTAGTATGACCCTCTTTTTTTGGATAGTCACAACTTCTTTTTAATGAAACTTTAAGCTTGTCAAAGACTATTGGATAACTTTAGATATTTTGATCATCATTTGTACATTGGATTAACCTTTTTCACTATATAGAGCTTGAAATTATCTATAAGAGCTTGAATCATCATTGTTTGTTGGTAGATTTTGAAAGACGGGAAGAAGGGTGATGGTTCATTGCCTACAATATCATTTTTTATGAGTGCTATGTTCTAGCTAACGCTTGTTTGACTTGCATTTGAGTTTTAGGAAATATAGTATCTATTTTATTTACAATCAAAACAGAATTTGCAGCTCATTGGTTGTGAAAATAAGAATTTTTATATGATGCAAGAATACATCATGTGCACAAGGGTGAAGTTTTTGAAGATATTTTGTACATCTATGATATATTGAGGTGTTTCTTGCAATTTCCATCTCCCTTTGGAAATATACAGTTAGAGAATAGCTGCGGAAGGATGAACAACTTCAAGAAGAGTTCTAGAAACAAAGAAGGGGTGTGTTCTTTGCAAAGCATGAGTCAGCCATCCTCAAGCACTCCTTATGGTGGAATGAGGATACAAAATTGAAGGCACTCTCAATTCTTCTCACCTTGTTTTTCCCAAGTTCTATCATTTAAAGAATTATTGGCTAGAAAAAGAGAACTCTCAATTCAACAATTTAAGAAATTATTGGCTAGAAAAAGAGAACTCTTGAAAGATTCTATTGAGAAGAGTGCTTGGAAGGGGTCCAAGTTCTATCATGTGAAGTCCTCTAAAAAGCGGCTTTGAGATTGGAAATATGAGGAAAGGGAAAGTAGTTCTTTCTGTATCTAGATGACCTTCAATCAATCTTTCTACAATAACACTAAGAGAAATTGGTTCTAGTAGGAATATAGGCACTGAAGATGAATGAGATGCCTGACATGGATAAATTGTCATAGAATCATCTATGGAGGTGTCCTTTATTCCCAAGTAGTAATACATCTTATGCCTTCATTAGTGCCATTGAACTTGTTTCATGTCTATTTGGATTGATTATTGATGAGGCTTACTCTCTATGAATCACTTCTATATCTTCCATTGGCTTGCCTTTCATGGCTCTAAGGACAATATAGAGGATAAATGTTGGGGGTCCTCTGATCATGCCCTTCAATGAAAATTTAGGACTTCAAAAAACATGGTTAGGGCATGAAAGTAACCTTCTTGAGAGTGTGGATTGGGCATCAATCAAAGTGGTATTACTTCCATAATCTAAAATTATAGAATCAACCAAGTCTTTGTACCTTGTCTTGTGTATAGTACTTCATTGAATCTAAACTCAACCCAAGAAGCAAATGGACATCCATTGAATCTGAGCTAGATTTTTCACAATATAGTCAAAGTACACGTATTTGATAAGGCTTCATTTTTGTGAACTCTTAATATCCTATATGTTCCAATTACAATCCTTTTTTTTCTTGATTTGTCATGTTTGGATGACTTTGATGTTGCACTCATGCTATTTTGACAACTTTTGGGTACAATAGGGGATGAATGTGTGTTTCTTCAAGTATTTAGTGTGTTCATCGGTTTTATTTGTGATGATGGTTGGTGTGATTAGGAAACTTGATCATATTCTCCTTTGGAGCTTAAGTCATAAACAGTTGGTGTTTTTCTTCTTGTGACCTTGACATTTCAATTGGTCAATTTCCTCTCTTAGATTGTTGCAAATGTTTCATTCAAAATGATGTTGAGTGGAAGCTTTGCTTCAAGAACAAGGTCATTATTTCAAACATATGTGCATATTTTTGCCTCTCTAAGTTTGCATAAAATTATAAAAAAAAGGAAATCTCCAAAAATCAAAATAGAAAACCAAAACAAATCACAATGGAGAAGAAGAAGGCAAAAGAGAGAATGAAAGAAACAAAAAACAAAAAACAAAAAGGAAGTGGGAAAGGGATACTCAAAATGCATGCAAACAATGATCAAAATGAGGATTCGATTGCAAGGATGTAAAGGGAACATGAAGCTTCAAAAACATCATCTTCACGTAGACAATGGGAACCAAATAAGGCTGAAATTAGGAATCTCCAAAACATCTTTGTGGATGCATGATTGCGAGATAATTCTAGGGTATTCATGCTTTGATTAACCAAAAATATGAATGGAACTTTGTAAGCATTGATATAACCAAAATCATTTTACCTTACAATTTATCTTCCATAAGTTGCATGGGCATGATAGAAACATGTATGGATGTAAATAAGGTATGTTTGTAAGAAACTAGTTACACAAGAGAACACATGAGCACTAGTAGAGAATACAACATATATTGTAGAATTTGAAAAGTTTCTACTAACAACAAGTACAAAGATGATGGTGTTGTCCACCCATGTTCTCTCAAGGTATAACTTAGATGGTTATCTAGACAACTCTAGATAGAGAGTTACAAAGTAGAGCTATGATGGCTCAATTCAATATATGGGGTATTGTAGAGATCATGTATATATAGGCTAATGGAGAGATGTGGCATTCCAGCAAATGGGTATTACATGGGTGACAAAATGTGGGCAACCACCACTTGCATAATCCCCATATGCGTCTTAGGTCAATTCAACTGACCTAATAAATATGAATGATTTTTTACTTTATTAGGAAATATTCCCTTTACCATTGCACCAAGGGCCTTGCCCTGAACCCCCACCAAGAGGACCATTGGCCCCCTAGGACACCGCCAACTAGGGGGCTCACTGGTTCCCTTTGATCCCCAGTTGGGGATTCTCCCCATTGCCCTAGACCCCGCAATTGGGGACTCTGGTAACTCCCTTTCCTCACAATACCTTAAATGGTCCGATTTGACCTTCATCCAATATGCAAGTTGGGATTCCCATAAATTGTGTAATGCACAGTTGGCTTCTCCTCATAATGGTGGCCTTACAAAATGTGCATTAGTACATAAATCATGAGGGGTATACATTGTTCATATACTAACACCCCCCTCAATGTTTCCCAAATGATAAATCAAGTAGTTCTGGGTCCTATGCCCATCTCTTGAAGATGCCTATTCAGATTCTAATTCCAAGAGCTTTAGTGAATATGTCAACACAATTTCCCTTTGTTGGGAAATATTCTAGCTCCACAATTTCATCTTTGGTTAATTCACGAACATAATGGTATTGTACTTCTATATGCTTGATGCAAGCATGAAATACTGGGTTTTTTGCAATGGACATACAACTTTTATTATCGCATTTAAGTATAGTTGCCATTTTTTATGGAAATCCTAGATTTGTAAGAATTATCCTTAACTAGACTGCCTCACAAGAGGCAAAGTAAGCTGCTTTGTTCTCTGCTTCAGTAGAGGAGAGTGCAAGAGTTGGTTGCTTTCTACTTACCCAAGAAGATATTCATGAACCAAGTGAGAAATAGTATCCATAAACTGATTTTCTAGAATCACAATCTCTAGCCCAATCCAAATCACAATATGGTTGAAATGTATCACTTGTATAAAGAATATCTAAATCCAAGGTTCTTACAATGTACCTTAGAATTTTCATTCCAACATTCCAATGAATCTCCTTAGGTTTGTTGGAAAACCTGCTTAACACTCCAACAACATAGCAGATGTCTGGTCTAGTGTTGCACAAAAAAATAAGACTTCCAACAAGCTTCCTATACTTCTTAGCATCTACATCACACATGTTATCATCCATAGATAGCTTATGATTTACCTCCATAGGTGTGCCAGCTAGTTTGCAGTCTATCATTCCAAATGCCTTAAGAATTTCTTTGGCATACTTTTATTGTGAGACGATGCCATCCTTTCTTTGCCATGCTTCAATTCCCATACAAAAATGGAGTAGACCTATGTCTGTCATTTCAAAATCAGTTCCCAAGTGAGTTCTTCATGATCCCCTGTAATGATCAGATCATCTGCATATACAAAAGAAACAAGTAGCTTGCTATCCTTTTTCATTACATACATGTTAGCATTAGTACTTCATTCAAAACCCATATTTTTGGAAAACTTATCTATCCAGTGGTACCAAGCCCGTGGTGCTTGCTTAAGGTCATGCAAAGTTTTCTTCGACCTAAAAACTTTATTTTCTGAATTGGGCACCTCAAAACCTGGTGATTGAGATACGTATACCTCCTTCTTGAGGTGGCCATTCAAAAATGCAGATTTGACATCCATCTAAAAAATAGAAAAGGCCTTTTGTGTAGTTATTACAAGTATCATCCGAATAGTTGTCATGCATGTTGTTGGTGTGAAGGTTTCTTGAACATCAAATCCTTCAATTTGTGAAAAAACCTATGCAACTAATCTTGCCTTATAATTTTCTAATGTGCCACGTGCTTTCTACTTAGCTTTCCAAATCCATTTAATATCGATTGCCTTATTCTTTGGCGAAAAGTTGAATAGATCCCATGTATCATTTTTGAGTATACTATCATACTCAGACTCCATTGTTGCTCTCCAACTTGGATCATCAAGGGCTTCTTCAATGGTGGTACATTCATTTATCAATCCATGACATTTTCCATTAGAGCCATGTTAAAAATGTGTTCTAAGGCTCTTCTTTTTCCATCTATTATCTTTGATCTATGTAATCCATTTAAGGATGATTTTGGTACATCTAAGTGTGGATTGCGATCATAAAAGAGTTGTTGTGCCCAATTTGGTAGTGGATTATGCTATGCAACTATAATTGGTTGGCTTTTTATTAAGGAAATTTCACTACCAAATGTTTTCTGCTCCTCATTTGTAACCTGTCTTTTGATAGGCACAAGGTGAGATATTTCTTTGGTTGATGAGATAATAGATTTACCTTTATCTTCTACTAAGTGTGGCCATTCATCAAACACCACATCTTGACTGACAAAAATCTTCCTTGCCTCAGGGTCCCAGAACTTGTATGCTTTAGATTCTTCACTATATCCTAGGAAGACACACTTTTTGCTTTTTGAATCCAACTTTGATCTTGTTGAATCATGAATATGTACATAACAAAAAGAAACAAAGATTTTGAAATGAAAAATTGAAGGCTTTTACCAGAATATGCTTCTTGAGGAGTCATCCCCTTTAGTGCTTTTGTGTAGCTTCGATTGAGGATGTATATAGAATGAATCAGGCATGTCTTGAGCCTTTAACATATAGCAAACCATTTCTGCTAGTATCTTGTTCCTTCACTCAACAATGCCATTTTGTTGAGGTGTATGAGCTGTGGTACGTTTCCTTTTTTTACACCATGCTCCGTACAATAGTTATTGAATTCTATCGATAAGAATTCCCCTCTTGTATTTGTTCTAAATTTCTTCAATTTACTGATCGATTCATTTTCCACATACTTATGCCACATTTTAAATTTCTCAAAAGCATCAACCTTCTCTTGAATGAAATAAATGCATATGTTTATATTATAATCATCAATTAACAATAAAAAGTAGAAACTTCTCCTAAAGAAGGTGTAGACATTTTACTCCAGAGATCTGCATGTAGCAACTCTAGAGGAGCCTAAACTCTATTGCTGGTCTCTTAGGGAAATGCCTTTCATTGTTGCTTGCCCATCATGCAAACTTTACAAGGTTCCTGCAACTCTGAAAAATGCAGGCAAATGAGCAACCATCCCTATTCTTTGCATCTCCTTCAAAACTACAAATCCAAGATGTGCAAATCGTTGATGCCATAACTTGTTTACATATTTATCTTCTATAGCAATTACGACACTCAACTCATACAAGTTATCATGTCTTATGTCTTTTCCTATGATGTTAGCTGATGAATCTGGCATGATTTCTACACCACTCTTGTTGAAGTGGATTTCGAGTCCATGATCTGTTATTGTAGAAACTAACAAAAAATTTCTTTTTAAATGTAGGTACATAGAGAATGTCAGATAACTTCTTCTCAACACCTAGAGAAATGATAAAAGAGATGGTTCCCATTCCTTCAACTAGAAACTTGGAGACATTTCCCACCACTACGTTGATGGATTCCTATAGAGGCACCATGAAACTATACCAATCCTTTGTGCTGGTCAAATGGTAAGAGGCTCCACTATCTAAAATCCATGGTTCATCAACATGAGCTTGAGTGGACGAGCATACCTCTTCAATAGCTACCCATAGTTCCTGTAATAAAGTAAGTCTATGATCCAAGGTCTGGCCGGTTCAGACGGGTCTGAAATCGGACACCGTTTGGTCATTCGTATGTATGACCAAAGATCTCAAGTTTAGACTTACTAGGAGGTCTTGTGCTCTTGTGAACAAGTGATCCACTTAGCTTAGTGGTTAAGTCTCAAGGATGTGAAGGAGGAGGTCTTGGGTTCAATCCACATGGGGAGCATGGGGAGAATATTTTTCCCAAAGAGATCTAAAGCCTTCTAGAAGCATCCACTTGAGTTAACTCAAGTTGACTGGAACACTTGGCGCACATGTAGTTACATGGCTGACACTTGGATGGTTAGTATCCACCTGGCCATGCAAGCAGTCCCTTGGAGAGAGCTATATATAGAGGCATTTGGTTGGGAGGAGAGTCATCTCTCTAGCATGTGGTGGTCGTAATCCTTGCTCTCTTGCATTGGTATCAGAGCTACTTTCCAATGTTCATGCTCAGTCTAAGTTTGGGAAGAAATCTAGACATTCTTAGCAACTAACGTGGATTTAGTTGTTTTTGGATGTTCATGCACCCAAGTAGGGAAGTTTCTATTGAAACAAAAACCAATTGAACTTGTAAGTTCAACAAAATTTGGAAGGTTTAATACTTTAATATTCATCAAACACTGATGAAAATAAGAAGTATTGAACTTCTAGAATCCTTGGAACTCTAGTGTTCATAGATGTTAGTTTCTAGAAATGCATCGAGGCATGATGCAAGATTTTCAATCAACACGAAAACTTTTGAAGAAAACTTGCTTGATTCTATTTAAGCTAACTCAAGGCTTAAAAATGAAACCAAGAAAAATATTAATTGATCTTTAGGAATCAAGTATTTTCCTAAAGTTATGACAATTAATGAAATGATTCAAATTATTTTCATTTTTAAACAGATATATCTTAGGAAATCACGATATTTCCTAAAGACAATTTAGGAAACAAGTTCTTTCCTAAAAGATTAGCTTCAAGCGGTAAAGCCTTGAATCTTATTGAAAATCAAGAATATCTTTTATAAGATTAAGTAAACGATTCCAAGCATTATTTGCTTGTGCAAAGTTTTCAAACAAAAACTTGGAAACTTTATTAAAGTATTCTTCTGAAGATAAGAAAAGTATGCTTGGTGGTGTTTAAGATAATTAGAGCTTAAAGAAGAGACCCAAGAAAAGTAATATGTGGAAATTAAGCTATTTCCTAAAGATAAACTAATGAAAGAGTCCAATTAACTATTTCATTGGTTAAAAGAGAATATCTTTTGGACAAGCAAAGCCTTAAGTCTTGGTCTTATCCAAAAGTTTAGAATTCCTTTTGAAGGTCTTTCAGTAAAGGAGAAGATTCCAAGATGAATCATTGGATTGGAAAGCAAAAGATTCCAAGATGAATCATTAGCTTAATATTACTTGATTCCTTGGTAGGAATCAAAAAGTTCTTGAAAGAAAAATCTTCCCAGATGTGAGACTAGCATCTTTCAAGAGAAGTTTTATAGCAAGTAGTTCCCAGCAAATCCCTAACCACCAGTTTTGGTATTCAAGTCCAAATAGTGATATAACCTAAAGGTATATAAGAGTTTCTTAGCTTTGGAATCTGAAAAGCATTAGAAAATGCTTGGACTTAAGTTGAGGGAAAGATCTCTAAAATCCTACAGGTAACTAAAGAAGCTTAAGATAGTTTAAGAGATCTTAAAGATAAAGACTAAGTCTTTATTTTTGTTGCAAGTATCAACCAGACTTGATCAAACTTGGCCATGATTGTCCAAAAATGCTGGATTAGAACTACTCTGTAGATCAAGTATTGGCAGTAAAAATTCCGTTAGGAATTATTCACTCAAGTTCCATTTATCGAATGGAAAAAATGTGAAAAAGAGTAAGCTATTCCAAATGTGAACAGAATGAAGGAATTCCAAGAATGTATTCTGCAACCATGCAAATGGTACTTAAGTCTATGGAAGGTAAAACATGATGTTTGCCTATCCTTAAAGGGATTTTCATACAAATCCAGAAAGCATGAGCTGATGCTTAGACTTAAGCAGTAGAGAGATTCCTGTAAAAAAAAAAGTCCTCACCAGGATAGGTACCTAAAAGCATTAGTAGAAAGGAATCTAAAGACAAGAAGTCAAAGGCTCTTGTCACTACAAAATTGGTCAAGAATAACCAATTGAACTTGAATTTGAGAAATTCAAGAACTTGGAATTCTGATTGGTTTTCATTTGAAAACCCTAGCAAAAAGGATTGGAGATATTCTATTAAAGGTTTTCAAGTTCCCAAGGTTAAGCACAAGATCGTGAAACAATCATGTCAAGGGATTAAAACCTAGAATATCACGATAGAGATAGTGCCTGAAGCTACGAAATTCTTGTCAAAAATTAAAGCTAGAAGGTTCTCTATCAAGAGATGTTGTAGACTTTAGGATAAAATTCACTCACACGTCAATGTGAGTATAAAATAGGGTGGTATGGGACATCAAATTTTATACTCATATTGATGTAGGAAAGATGGTATGGGACAACGGACCGTGAGATGATGATTATCCTTTAGTCCTCGTTTGGATCTTGAAGTTAGGTTTGATCTTCAAGGGAATCAAAACTTCAAAGAAGGAGTTTAAATTCAAGAAGGATCTCAAGATACTTCGAGATAACTTCAAGATCAAGGAAAAAGAAGATAAGAAGATCTTCTTGAAACACTTCAAGACAAAGTGTTGTTAATTCGAAAATATTTTATAAATTTCTGAAGAAAGTAGGACTTTGATTTTGAGTTGATCTTTTCAACCAAGGACTTGATTGACTAAGTCAAGCATCAAGTTCCTAGTGAAACTTGGTAAATTCACTCTTTTGACTCAAAGAAATGCACAAGAATTGCATTCCAAGTAAGGAGTCAGAAAGGCTGAATTGGATCTGAACTTAGTCTCAAATGAAATATTATTTGAACGTAAATCCTCATCAACAAAACCTCAATGGGTCGACACACTGATGTTGCTTACCACACTAGTGTCTTGTGGTTAGATGATGTTTTCAAGTTACTTTGAGTCTTTTTAAGAAGCCAGCTTATTTTTCTTAAAGATAAAGAAAAATGCTTCAATATCCTGTTGAAAACAGATCTTTGAAAAGTTAAAGTCCTGAGTCATCTAGAGTTGACTCTTAGCAAGTTTACGTATCTTCCAAGTATGAATTGGTTGAACAGAGTTTTAGTTCTTTCTTTCCGCTTTCAGAATCTTTTGGAATTGACTTCGATATGATATCTGATTCTTTTTACAAAAGTCAAGGGTTAGTCGGTTAGAACCAAGAAACTAAATTAAAATCGTAGACAGATGTTATGTACAAGAACTTTTTCAATCTTCAAAAGATAATAAGTCTACTAGAGCGGACTTAGAGATTGAACGGATGAAAATGTGCATGAAAATGGTAGAACAAGCTCAAGCTATACTTGAGACTAGTCAAAAGTTCAATCAGACAAACTCTGTCAAAGGGGATTTGCATTTCCAGGGCTTACTAGAACGATTAGAGCAGTTGGTAAACAAACCACAAGTTTCTTTACCTCCACAGGCTCAACCAGTTATTGAAAGAGGAAGCTCACCACCAATGGGAGCTTATGTTCCTAATTCCACGGATCCAGGAATACCTCCTTCAATTCAACAGTACTCTCAAGAATTCTTGCGGGAAATACAAGAAGAGAAATGGGCCAAGGAGAAGGGTAATTCCCCTCCTATTCCTGAGATTGATGATCTTCATGATCAATTTCCCCAAGACATTCCATCTATTTACGGAGATGAAGCAGAACAACAAGAAGACGAAAGGTTAGATTTTGAATCTAATACCTTAGAAGAACTGCCTCAATTTCCAGGCCCATGGGAATCTGAATCTCTCCAGATTAGAGCTCCCACAATACTAGTAAGAAATGAAGACTCAGTGGTTCCAAGGAACACGGATGTCATGAAGAACACTAAGGTTCAGTGTCATCTCACTGTAGAAGAGCTGCTCAAAGCAAAACCTGAGCTTTGGAATCATGTGAAGGATCAGGTTCCAGAACTTGATTCCAACATGCCAAAAACAGGCTCCAAGCAAAGGGTACCAAAGATACTTCTAGACAAAATAGGGGACATGTGTGAGGGTGAAGAAGGTAATACTTATCTTCCAATCACCTACCAAGGTTACACAACCAAAGCAATCATAGATTCAGGTGCTGGTGTTGCTATTGCGACCACCTCCTTGTGGAAGCAATGGGGCAAGCCCACATTAAGACCAACTAGAATGAAGCTTCAAATGGCTGATGGTCATTTTGAAAGACCTCTAGGATTGCTAGAAGGGATCACTCTAACCACTTGTGGTGTAGAGTTTGAGCACACATTTGCTATATGTGACTTTGAGAAAAATAATGTCTATGAGATGATCCTAGGAAGACCCTTCCTACGACAATTGCAAATAGTACAGGATTGGGGAACTAACTCCTTGTACTTACAGCACTTAGGGGTCACCACCAAGGTCAATTTGAAGGATTACACCTTCAGAGATGTACCACCCCTACAGTGGAATTCTATCCACAAAGCGAAAGAAGATTCCATCTCTGTGCATTCTGAAAGTTCACCTGATCCATCATGGCTACATGAAGATACTCATTTGTGGATGTGCAAGGTCGCAAAGGAAGAGGAAAAACGTTTAAAGGCAAGAGAAGAAGGAACTTCGCTAGGAGATAGACCAGTTAGAGACCCAGCCTACACACCGATGATCTTTCCAGATGAGGAGTTTGAGCCTCATGGCTGGCCAGAAATCTTAGCCACCATGGACATTGCTGTCAATGAGGAACAGTGGACACCTCATTATGATGAGGAGGGTTATGATATCTCAGTGTTCATGAGACAGCCCTTGCTAGAAGAATGTGACCTTAGTGATGTCATAGAAGAAGAAGAGAATGACGATGATCTGGAGTCTATTGTGATGGATAGTTGCTTTAACTCAGAGCAGCACTATCTAGAAGATATAGGAGTGTTCACCCAGAAAGAAGAAGAACCTCTCACAAGTATTAAAACAGTAAACTCAAAGGATGTAAGTGAGAGTAGTCAAAAGAAAAAGAAAAGAAAAGTAGTGAAACAAGAAGAGGAGGAATCATTGTTTGAAGTACCAGAAAACTTCAAGAAATATGAAGTTGACGACCTCAAAATTTTGGTACGAATGCCTAAGAGAGAGGCCATCATAGGAGAATCATATGATAATAAAGAAAAGACCAAGAAGATTGTAGTGACCATTGAAGAGAACGAAGAGAGATGCACATATATAGGAGATGACCTAAGTGCAAGAGAAGAAATGGAGCTCATAGCTCTATTAAGGGAATATAGGGATGTGTTTGCATGGCACTATAGAGACTTGAAAGGGGTAGATCCAAGAATTTGCTCTCATACTATCCCCATGACTGCTGATGCTAAGCCCACCAAACAGAAGCCCTACACATATAATGATACCTATGCAGCCAAAATAAAAGAAGAAATTGATAGGTTGATTGAAGCTGGATTCATCTATGAGTTTGAGCATACCGAATGGGTGTCCCCCATTGTTGTGGTACCCAAGAAGAACGGGAAGTTGCGAGTGTGTATTAACCTTAAAAAAGTTAATGCCGCTACGATTAGAGATAGTTATCCACTTCCAATCACAGAACACCTATTGGAGCGTGTTGCAGGTGCTATAAACCAAATTCTTTTGCATCCGCCTCCATTGCTAGTCCGCGAGCACTCACAGAGATATGCGTTCATTTTCCTCCCAGCCGCCGAGCTTCTCCTTGAGATATGATAATGCCTGTTCATAAGGACTCACTTGAGAGTTCTAATAGACTCTCCTCTGAAGTCCTCTACCAAGTGAGGTAAGATGCCTCAATGATGCATGACCCATATGTATCATCTCACTAAACAAGTTATGCATCCATGATGTGACATTTCCTTCCCCTTGAGAGCATTTTCGTCCTCGAAAATGTAAATGAAATGTCCGTAATGGTAGAAGAAAGTGCTCGGACTCCCCTGAACCCCAAGTACTCTATGTACATGGTCATCTCTGTGTGTTGTTTCCCCGTATCCTTCCCCTTAAGAAGTCGCATATGAGATCATCTCAAAGGTGGGAAACCGTCTGAATGGTGCTTATTATCTCCCATGTACACTCAACTTCATATTATCACTCCCATGATAAACAACATCATCAAATGACCTAAGTCCATATGATGCATCCTCTATGGAGTAATAATATAAAAATCAAGTGTAAAGTGTCAAACTTATAAGCTGACCGTATCATAATGGAGATAATAAACCATCAAATCCTCTGAAGTATAGAACAAAGTCCCATAACAAGTGACTCCAAACCCATCTAAGACTAAATGATAGATTGCCCTCATAACACTCCAGGTCTTCCTAACCTTGAGTGTAATCACAAGTAATAGTTTTGTCTAAACTACCTTGTGAACTATGCAAATCCATCATCTAGCTTATACATAAGAATTTCTTGGTAGTAAAATGCAATCTCTACATTTCTCCAACTGAGAAATCTGTGGTTTGTCATCCTTTACCATTGGACTAGGTTCTATTGGAAGAGCATCTATTGGCACTTGTGCAAACTCTAATGTTTCTCTTCCCTATAGTTTGCCATATGGATGCAAAAAGCATTCCATTTGAGATTCGGATAATCCCTAAGTACCCATCCTCCTAAGTGATGTTTACTCATCATACTCATGATGTAACACCAACTAAGAGTTTGGTACCATAATAGGTTAGATATATCCCTATCTCCTGGAAACTCAAAAGAGAAGTATCATCAATCTACTCCCAGTTTAACTAATGTCAATAACTAGATCATCTCATCTAGTCAAAGACCATCACTAGAGTAACATAATAGCTCCTCTCTAGAGTCTCCATGTGAGACTCAATCTAACCATCATGATTAACTGATCTCCCTCTTGTCTTTAATAGAAGAGTGCCACTCCTATCTAGACAATCTAAATGAGAAAGTGAAACTCTCTCCATGTCTCTCTCTGTAATCTCTTCTAAGGAAAAGAGCTCTGGTAGTGGAATCTATTCCACTTTCCCTTTCCCTTTGGAAGAGGTTCCTTTGAATCCAATTACTATACTCATCCATAAGTGAGAACATGCACATAAGTTCTCCATGTTTTTTCCTTCTAAAATAGTGGAGAAAGAAACTCCCATGTGAAGGAAAATTATACTGGAAAGTAGAGTAATTGGATTCCTTCTGAAATAAAGACTAAGAGAGGTTTTTCAAACACCTCTTCTCTATAAAGGAAAACCTACTGTATTCTTCTGCTATGAAGAAATTATGTTTTCCTTTCCTTCTTTCTCTTTCAAAGAATAGGAGCTAAAGTGAGACCTTTCATGAATCTCTGAACTGATTCCCACTTTCTCCTTTCCTTAAAAGAGAAACTCATGAATTTATTTAGTCCTCTCTTCCATAACTAATGCATAATCCCTCATCACATATTCCTATGAATATGGAGAACAGATCTCCGTTAACTAATGAAGGTGTATATAATGAAGAGTGGAGAAAATAAATTCCTAATAAGGGTCAAAGCCCTCTAGTAAAATGGTTAGCAATGTGTATCCATAATAAAGAATTATCTCTGCCAACCATACTCTATGCATGGATCTATACGATCCCATCAAACTCATGGAATTATCCTTCCTTAGAACATGAGAATGAGTATGTGATATCCATGGTGATAAAATCACCTATCACATTCTCTACTTCAAGAATAAATCTTCCCATACTGTGAAAGATAACTCCCAATCTTAAGGAGATGTCTACTAAGAGCTCTCCTCTGATCTAGTGAGACATGATGCCATGAATGATGAGTCCTTTTCTTCCTGGCCATAGAAGAAGAGTGCTCAAAGGGAAGTCGTTTCCACCGTCCCATACCACTGAAAACTTCTTCCAATTCATAGTATCATACCTACACTAAACCGAATATCTATTCCATATAATGGAATATGTAGGTGGACTCCAATGAATCCCATATACTAAAATCATATCAGTGGACTGAAATAAGTCCCATATCCTTGAACAAGTTAGTTTGGTTCTAGTCAACAATGTGACAATGGATATCCCTTTTGTTCCAAACCAACTTGTTCCTAGGTACCAAGACTAAGCCTAGGTACCTCTCTGTAGATCCCAAGATACATATGTATGTATTGGGTACCCCAACTATTCCTGACTAAGGGATCTATGCTCTATACCATAGAGCTAGTGCCATGCCTATGGCCTTCCTAACCATCACTCGAATCACATAAGCATCCGTCGATGCTATCTCATGAAACCCATCTTTATGATCCCATCCATTTGGTTTCCTTAGTAGTGTAGCAAAAATGCTTCACTACTTGGTCAAGTGATGTGCATGAGTGAAACTAGTCACTCTTTGGGTATTCATCATGATACCCCATAGTCTCCTACTCATCATATGAGACTCTTGTGAAGATAAATAATTCTTCACTAACTTGGAGATTATGATAATTGTATCTCCCGTGCCTGAATGCAACTTCCTGAACCTATAGGATTGCTTGTGCACATTACTAATGGTGAAGGTGTAGCTCCTTCCGTTAGCAATCCTATGGTTTAAATCCATAAGGATTATATATAGGGATCCTGCTACTACCGAAGTTGCCTTATATATAATACTCTGATGGTCCTAAGTCCATCAAATACATGCTTATAAGCATGCCTAAAACTTATTGATGTTTGCAGAAAGGGCATGCTAGGATGCCATAACACTCTTACCTAAAAGCAAGTGCGTATATAACGCCATGCGGTAAGAAAAATTTCGACAGCATTTCCCCAGGAAATGGAATCCCAAAAAAATTAAACCATAGTTCAGTGGCACTCAGGCCACCCAAAAACACAGGGCTTGACAGGCCCATGGCATGCACGCCATAAACTTATGTATGGATTCCATGACCTGCAAAAACACAAAAATATTTGCTAGCAACCATTCCCGGTGTTGCATAGCCATATGGTTTCTGTAATCTTCTTTCCTGCAAACAATCAAAAGATATACTTCCTGCATGTTGATCCATAATTTAAGAGCTTAAACAATGATCAACATTTGATGTATGCAATTCCCTTCATGCATGTAGATAGAGAACATGCCATAACATAAATAAAATGCCAAAAAGCATAAAGTATACGTCCCTGAGTAGTCTGATTTTGGAATTGCATGCATCCAATCGCTCTCGACAAGCCTCGAGACCTCTACACCTTCCTCCTCAGGTCCTAACATACACTTTGAAGTGTCCAAAAATATCGGAGCACTCCTCAAACATAAAACATGGTCAGGTGATTACAAAAAATAATGCAAATTTAGCTCAAAAATGCATTAGTAATCCTTCTTTAGACCTGCAAAAACCACTTTAGGACCTGCAATTTTTCATAAACTGAAATATAAACCATGTGCAAATAGGTCGAAGTGAAATTACTCAAATTGCCTTCCCGGTTTGAAAGATATGGCTCCCGGAAGGTAGTCGCCCAAAACTGTTCAGACTTTGCAGACCTGTTCAGACCTGCAAAAATTTTTACTTTCCAAAATTTGTTTTCATAAAATGAAAGTAGATCTTGTGCTCTTCGAAACGAGCCGTAGCACGTCCAATTTGGAGTTTCCTAGCCCAAGATATGGCCATTCCAAGTGGGACATGACAAACTAGTGGACTGTTGGAGGGGCTGGAAAAAGTGTAAAAATGTGATTTTTGGGGTGCCTAAAAGCATTCTTCCATTAAGCAAATGCTAAAATTCTCTCCATAATCTCAGAGAGTGGTATATGAGGATGCTTAGGCCTATTTTCACTCTTCCAAATCCTCCCTTGGTGCATGCTAATTCACTCCCCAAAAGAGGCCTAAATCAAGATTTTGCTTTTATGCAAAAACTTAATTGGGAGCTCTTATCAAGCTTCTAATCCACTCTAAATGTGGATTTCTCTTGGATTATATACAATAATCCATGGGAAGCCTCTAAATGATCTTTTTTCTTACTCCGAGAAGTGGAGTTTGGCAAAAGATTAATTTCTGAAATTTTCCAAAAAGTGCGGGAAGGGGGTCTTTGAGGAACTAAAATTCCTCCTTAACTTATCATTTTGATGAATCTAATGATTCGCCTAAGAAGTCCATGCACCATACTCTCAGTAAATATACTTTTTCCCATCCATCCATATTTATGGCACCTCTTTTTCCCTCTTCCAAAATGGGAATTTCTTAGATTTAGGTGCTGAAATTTTTTTCAAACTGTGATGGAAGGGGGTTTTGTGGAGCTTCAAACTCCCATCAAACTTAGGTATCTTATGGATTTCTTGATTGTATATGGAAGTCAATACACTAGACTATAAGTGTGCATGGTTTTTTCCATAAAACTATGAAAAATTCCTCCTCTTTTTGCCTTCCAAAAGTGGCTATTTATCCAAAATAGCTCCTGAAATTTATGCAAAAATCATAAAAATAGAGTATTTTAGAAATACTCTAAACTTGGCCTTCTTGTAATTGGAGGGAATCCTTGATCCTAGATGAGAATATATATACCTCATACTCTCCGTACATATGATTTCCCTCCCGGATCTTGGCCTCCTAACAGTTCATGGTGCTTCTCGAAAATGCAAACCTCTCAAAATTGAAATAATAATACCTGTGATTAACATGAAGCTCCATGCCTGTAAATTTGAAATCAAAACCTTGGGCAAGTCGCGGATCAACCTCTGCATCTTTGTAATCTGGTCGCCTTGAAATCTTTTCAGGCATGGGAGCAAGAGGAACCATAGCATCTTTGTCGATAACACCATCAATAATGCCATATTCCACTGCTTCCAAAGGTGAATAGAATCGATCTCTATCAAGATCATCTTCCATCTGCTGGGGACTTCGTCCAGTTATCTCTGAAAGGATATTTGTGACATTATTTTTGTGATGCATGATCTCTTTTGCCTGGATTTCCACATCAATAGCTTGGCCACTTGCTCCACCCATGGGCTGATGCACCATAATACGAGCATTGGGCATTGCCAACCGCTTTCCAAGTTTGGTTCCTGAGGCCAATAGTATTGCAGCTGTTGATGAAGCTTGTGACAACGTGGGTAGCTTGATGATCCCCTTTCATGGAGGTCCTGAATTCGATTCCTACGCCACGCAAAAACTCAAAGAGAGAACGCTTCTACGGAGTGCACTCATAACCTCTGCCGCCTCTCATATGCACGGTGTAATTCTTCCCTCCTTCGGGATCTTGGACACCCTTTCAGTGCCTGGTGTAGCTCAAAGAGAGAAGACGACGGGCGCACTTGGTCTAGCTAAAAAGCGCTAAAATCGTTCTCCGCCCACCCGGGTTCGAGTCCCAGCGCCGACAGCGAAGGTTATTTCATATCAGATGTGCAGCTCACGCAGGATCCGTACTGCTCTGATACCAATGCTATAAACCAAATTCTTTTGCATCCGCCTCCATTGCTAGTCCGCGAGCACTCACAGAGATATGCGTTCATTTTCCTCCCAGCCGCCGAGCTTCTCCTTGAGATATGATAATGCCTGTTCATAAGGACTCACTTGAGAGTTCTAATAGACTCTCCTCTCAAGTCCTCTACCAAGTGAGGTAAGATGCCTCAATGATGCATGACCCATATGTATCATCTCACTAAACAAGTTATGCATCCATGATGTGACAGCAGGCAAGGAAGTTTATAGCTTCCTTGATGGATTTTCAGGTTACAATCAAGTAGCCATTGCCCCAGAAGATCAACACAAAACAGCTTTTGCTACAGAGTGGGGAATCTTTGCATTTCGTGTGATGCCATTTGGGCTCACCAATGCACCTGCAACATTCCAAAGGCTCATGTGTCATGTCTTCAAAGAGTTCTTGCGAAAGAGCTTAGAAGTGTATGTGGATGATTTATGTGCTCATTCCCAAGAAAGAAGGTTTCACATCCCTGAGCTCAGACAAATCTTCAACAAGTGTAGAGAATATCGAGTGTGTCTGAACCCAGAAAAGTGTGTGTTTATGGTGCGTCAATGTAAAATCTTAGGTCATATTGTTTCTAAGAATGGAATCTCAACAGATGAAGATAAGGTACGAGCCATAGCGGAGCTACCAAGGCCAAGGAATATTAAAGAGGTACAAGCCTTTATGGGCCATTGTGGATACTACCGTAGGTTTATCCACATGTACGCGATCATAGCTAGACCCCTTTATGCCTTGTTGTCTAATTTTGAGTGGAACGACGAATGCGAGAATTCTTTCAACGAACTGAAGAAACGTTTGTGCACGGCACCAATACTCACCACTCCTGATTGGAATAAACCATTCCATGTCCATGTGGATGCATCCAATCATGCCATAGGATGTGTGCTAGCACAACCCACAAGTGAAGGAAACTTAGATTTTGTTGATGTATAAAACATCACAAGAAATGAATTAATGTGACACTAGAACACCTCTATGGTCACCATTAACTCATTGCCACTCCAAACTTTGAGAAATGATAGCCTAAAGTGAGAACTTTGCTTCTACAGAAATTCCTAGTCACCGAAATGACATACCTTCAGTATTTTGCTAATTTCTCCTAGCTCAAGTATGCTTTCTTCATGAAACTTTATAGGCTGAAACTAGAAGAGTAGAGCTTTCCAACAAGCTATCATATGCATCAAACGGAGCTCTAGAACTCAAGTTATGGCCCTCACAAGATGACCCTGTATGACCTTCCAAGACTGGAAATCTTGCCTGTTTTAGTATTCCTGATGTCCAAAAATAAAAAATTCGATGCCTGGCATCGAATTTCAGTCCAAGTCGATGCCGGGCATCGACTTTGAGCTTTTTTAGGCCCTTTTTCTGCACCAGAAATACTCTCTTTTACACACACATGAAGAAGAAGACTTGTATGCTAGAAGTCGATGCCAGGCATCGACTTTATGCTCAAACTCGATGCCAGGCATCGAGTTGCTCCACAAACTTCATATTTTTAAAAGATTCAACAATAGTTAACACATAGAGAATGAAAAAATGACTTATCAGCCAAGATTCGATGCCAGACATCGAATTGCTCAGAAAACTTGAACTTTTGAATTCATCACACAGTAGGCAATCATGGAGATGATGGAGAGAGGCTCATACACAGAACTTTACTCAGTTCTTCTCATAACTATAAAAAACTCAGAAGTTTTACAGATGCTTTCTCACTCAGAGAAGCTCGACTATACTCAGTCATACAAAAATGAGTTCTTCTCACTTTCTCTTGTCTTCCTCCTTCTTCTTCTCTTTCTCTCTATTCTCTCTCATACCGCGTCAGTTGATACAAACTAACTTATATAGATTTTCGTATTCTCGTGATTTTTTAAAAAACTTCTAGAACTAAAGTGAACTAACTTTACAAGTATAATACAGTTGTGAATTTGTCCCTTCACATAGGCATGGGGTTTTCTTCCTAAGATTTGACCTTCAAATATATGTCTAATTAGTGAGTGTTTCTTCAACAGCTCCCCCTCAATCACTAATTGACATTCCCTGTTTCTTCATATCATCTTCTTTTCTTTTACTCCTGCCATGCTTTTGAATCTGTTGGTCTTCACACCATCCAAGCTCTTTGTCATTATGTCTGCTAATTGATCTTTAGTAGAAATGTATTCCACTTCAATCTCTTTCTCCATTACCTTTTCTCTGAGAAAATGATACTGTATCTCTATGTGCTTTGTTCTTGCATGAAATACTGGATTTGCTGCAAGATAAAGTGAACTCATATTATCTCCATGTATTGTAGGTGTACCTTGATCAATGCCTAAGCTCTTTAACAATGTCTGCATCCATATGACTTCCTTAGCTGCTTCCACAAGTCCTTTGTACTCTGCTTCAGTTGATGATAATGCTACTGTATGTTGTTTCTTTGAACACCAACTTACAAGCTTATCACCAATGTATATCATGTAACCATGAGTTGATCTTCTGTCATCCTGGTTACCTGCCCAGTCTGAGTCACTGTAGGCTCTCAACTTCAAATCTGATGTAAAAGGATAATATAATCCTTCCTTTATAGTTCCTTTGATATATCTGAGAACTCTTTGACCTGCAATCCAATGTGGGTCCTTTGGACAATGCATGAATTGTGACAAAACTCCCACTGCATAACTAAGATCAGGTCTTGTTAGTGTAGCATAAATCAAACTACCCACAAGAGATTGATACTTCCTCATATCTTTGTAGTCTGCACCATCATATTTACTGAGCTTGTGATTAACTTCAAGTGGAGTTGAAGCTTCTCTGCAATTTTCCATATCAAACTTCTTCAACAAGTTCAGAAGATACCTTTCTTGTGACACATATATGCCATGATCTGTATAAGTAACTTCCATTCCAAGAAAGTATGATAACTTTCCTAGGTCACTGATCTTAAACTCTTTCTCAAGTAATCTCTTTACCTCCTTGATTCCTTCATCTGAAGTACCTGTGATTATAATGTCATCTACATAAATACAAATGTAGATTGTACCTTCCTCTGTTCTTTTGATAAGTAGACTTGAATCTGCTTTTGAACTTTGATATCCGAGATCATTGAGATACTTCACCAGTCTATAGTTCCAAGCTCTTGGAGCTTGCTTCAATCCATACAATGCTCTTCTCAACCTGCAAACAAAATTTGGATACCTGGAATCTATAAATCCTTGAGGTTGTTCCATGTATACCTCATCTGATATGTATCCATTCAAGAATGCATTTTTTATATCCAATTGACTTAGAGTCCATCCTTTTGAAGCTGCAATAGCAATGATTGTCCTTATAGTTGACATCTTAGCTACGGGACTGAATGTCTCATCATAATCTATGCCATAGGTCTGGGCATAGCCTTTCACCACCAATCTAGCTTTGTATCTGGCTATACTTCCATCTGCAAGCTTCTTCACTTTATAAACCCATTTATTTCCAATTACTTTCTTACCATTTGGTTTAGGAACAAGTTCCCATGTCTTGTTCTCCTCCAGTGCATTGAACTCTTCCTTCATTGCTTCTTCCCATTGCTTTTTACCTTTAGCTTCATCATAGTTCTGAGGTTCTTCATCATCTTTGACCATATATGCATAGTTCTTCTGAGTTATGTAAGAAGTATCATAAGAATACCTTTCTGGTTGTCTTCTAGTCCTGCTTGACCTTCTTGGTTCACATTCTTCATATGTGTCTGGATACACTTCTTCATCAAATATAGGAGCTTCTTCATTCATTCTTGTTAATCCACTTCTGGATGTACTTGCTTGCATATAGTCTTCATCTCTATTCACCTGCACAATTGATTTTCCTTTCTCACATCTTCTTACCTCTTCTTCAAATTCTTCAGCTGTATGACTTTGATCTGCATACCAACTTTTTTGTTCATCAAATGTAACATCTCTAGAAACAATAAATTGTTTGGTTAGAGGATTCCACAATCTGTAACCCATCTGCTTTTCATCATAACCAATGAACACATATTTTTCTGCCTTTGGTTCAAGTTTATGCCTAAGCTGTGATGGCACATAAGCATATGCAATTGATCCAAACACTCTACAATGATCTAGTGTTGGTTTCTTACCCCACCAAGCTTCATATGGAGTCATTCCATTCAGAGCTGCACATGGTAATCTATTCACAAGATATGTAGCTGTATTTACAGCCTCAACCCAAAGATAATTTGGACAGTTCTTCTCCTTTAGCATAGCTCTAGCAAACTCAACCAAAGTCCTGTTCCTTCTTTCTGCTACACCATTTTGTTGTGGTGTATACCTGCAAGTTATTTCTCTCTTAATACCTGCATTCCAAAGATAATCATTGAACTCTTGGGAGAAATATTCTCCCCCTCCATCAGACCTCAGTCTCTTAAGCTTTTGACCTGTTACTCTCTCTGCATATGCATGAAAATGCTTGAAGGCTCCAAACACTTCTGATCTTTCCTTCAAAACATATAATGTTATCCATCTTGTAGCATCATCAATGAAAAGAACATAATACCTTGAGCCACTGATAGATCCTTCTTTTGTTGGTCCCCATACATCTGTATGAATGAGCTCAAGTACTCCATCATGTTTGAATCCTTTCTTTTGAAATGGTAACCTGTGTGCTTTACCCATTTGACATGCTTCACATTTATAAACCATATGTTGACTTTGCACATTTGGTAATCCTAGTACAGACTGATTAGCAACCATAGCTTTAATTCCTCTTTCATTGAAATGACCTAATCTCTTATGCCAGAGATCAAGTTCTGTAATCACTGCTTCACCATGTGTGAGCAAAGCTTGACCAATGTTTCCTTGCACTCTTAAAGTAAAGAGTCTACCTTCTTTCTTACCAGAGACAATCTGATTATATCCATTCTCTGGATCTTCCACAAATACTCCTTCATTTGTAAACCTGACTTGAAAACCTTTTTCAACTATCTGTCCAACACTAATCAAGTTTTTAGGTATTGTAGGAACATACAAAACATTGGTTAGCAAATCTGCTCCACTCTTGCATTTCACTTTTCCAATTGAATGTACACTATGTCTTGTATTATCACCAGTTTGAACTGTGTGACTAGAAATGCCTTTTTCCAAATCTGACATCAATTCTATGTTTCCTGACAAATGATTAGAACATCCAGAGTCAATGTAAAATACCTTTAGATCTTCTTTGTCTGATGTGTTGATTGAATTCATCATCAATGATGTATGACTTTCATTCTGTGTGTCATTTGCATAGTTGTAGTAGGTGGTGTTGTAGGATTGATTCTGTCCCCAACTTCTTCCTCCACCTCTACCATAGCCTCCTCTTTGACTTTGTCTTCCTCTTTGAAAATTACTTTGATATCTTCCACCTCGACCTCTGCTATTGTTGTTTTGATTCTGGTTTGATCCTTGTTGGTTGTGCCAACAGTCATGAGCCAAATGATTACTCAATCCACAGATCCAGCAAGCCTTTTTGTTGTTATTTTGATTACCTCTACCTCTTCCAAAACCTCTTGCTCTTCCTCTGCCTGTGCCTTTACCTCTTGCATAATAAGCTTGAGAATTAGACTCCTCTTCATCCTTTGCTTTACCTTTATCTCCTTTCTTCTTATTCTTCATGTACATTGCAGAACTTTGACCTTTATCTCCATCTCCCTTCAAGTCTTGCTCATATGTGAGCATCAAACCAAGCAACTGGTTCAAATCTGGAACATAATGATTTAATGAAAGTTCTGTTGATAAGACAAAAGGTTTCCACCTTTCATCCCCTCTCAAACCTGCAAGTAGTTGAGCAATCAATCTGTGATCTTCAACATCTTCATCTATGGATCCAAGACTATCTGCTAGATCCTTCATCTTAGTGACATAATCACTAATGGTTTGACTTGGCTTCTTCTTGAATGTTGTAAACTCTGACCATAGACTTGCTTTCCGTGCTTTAGTAGTGCTTTGGAAATGATATTCCAATGCATTCCATATATCTTCTGATGATTCCAATCCTCTGATGTGTGGTAGCAAATGATCTGAGATTGTATTGTAGATGTAGGCTTTTGCACTTGCATCCTTCTTCTGCCAATGCTTTAAAGCATCAAGTTCTTCTTTCTTTGGTCGGCTTTCATCTTCAAATACTGGCTTCTCTTCTTCACCTGTTACATATACCATGAGATCCTTACTCATAAGTAAGGCTTCCATTCTCATTACCCATGCGGGGTAATTATCTCTGTCCAGTTTGTCAATGGAGATATGATCTGCCATAGTTCTTTCCTTCTGCTGCAACCTGTGAGCTTAAAGGATAAAGGATAATACCTTTTGAAGTTCTTTGTGTATGAGGATACTTTTGAAGTAACCTTTTGATGCCTTGTGTCTTCAAATGCTTTACCTCTCAAACTTTAATGGAAAACTTTACAAAACTTCTCGTACCTTTGTCGTCTTCTGCTCTCGAGAATCTTTCTGCTCTGATACCACTTGTTGATGTATAAAACATCACAAGAAATGAATTAATGTGACACTAGAACACCTCTATGGTCACCATTAACTCATTGCCACTCCAAACTTTGAGAAATGATAGCCTAAAGTGAGAACTTTGCTTCTACAGAAATTCCTAGTCACCGAAATGACATACCTTCAGTATTTTGCTAATTTCTCCTAGCTCAAGTATGCTTTCTTCATGAAACTTTATAGGCTGAAACTAGAAGAGTAGAGCTTTCCAACAAGCTATCATATGCATCAAACGGACTCTAGAACTCAAGTTATGGCCCTCACAAGATGACCGTGTATGACCTTCCAAGACTGGAAATCTTGCCTGTTTTAGTATTCCTGATGTCCAAAAATAAAAAATTCGATGCCTGGCATCGAATTTCAGTCCAAGTCGATGCCGGGCATCGACTTTGAGCTTTTTTAGGCCCTTTTTCTGCACCAGAAATACTCTCTTTTACACACACATGAAGAAGAAGACTTGTATGCTAGAAGTCGATGCCAGGCATCGACTTTATGCTCAAACTCGATGCCAGGCATCGAGTTGCTCCACAAACTTCATATTTTTAAAAGATTCAACAATAGTTAACACACAGAGAATGAAAAAATGACTTATCAGCCAAGATTCGATGCCAGACATCGAATTGCTCAGAAAACTTGAACTTTTGAATTCATCACACAGTAGGCAATCATGGAGATGATGGAGAGAGGCTCATACACAGAACTTTACTCAGTTCTTCTCATAACTATAAAAAACTCAGAAGTTTTACAGATGCTTTCTCACTCAGAGAAGCTCGACTATACTCAGTCATACAAAAATGAGTTCTTCTCACTTTCTCTTGTCTTCCTCCTTCTTCTTCTCTTTCTCTCTATTCTCTCTCATACCGCGTCAGTTGATACAAACTAACTTATATAGATTTTCGTATTCTCGTGATTTTTTAAAAAACTTCTAGAACTAAAGTGAACTAACTTTACAAGTATAATACAGTTGTGAATTTGTCCCTTCACATAGGCATGGGGTTTTCTTCCTAAGATTTGACCTTCAAATATATGTCTAATTAGTGAGTGTTTCTTCAACAGATTTGCCCATAGCATATGCTAGTAGACAGCTCACTGCAGCTGAACGGAACTATACCACAACTGAGCGAGAGGGCTTAGGCATGGTATATGCTGTGAAGAAGTTTAGACACTATTTATTGGCCAACAAGTTCAAGTTTTTCACTGATCATCAAGCTTTGTTATATTTGGTCAATAAACCTTGCAATACTGGATGCTTAGTAAGATGGTTCCTCTTACTAATGGAATATGACTTTGAAGTTGTTGTCAGGAAAGGTAGAACCCACCTTCGGGCAGATCACCTTTCTCGCATCACTTCAGGAGAGTCACCGCAAGGAGTGTCTGACGAATTACCCGATGCTTATCTGTTCAATTTAGAAGTTGTTCCTAAATGGGCAAATAAGTTGGTACCAGTCTAACCTTTGGCCCTGCAAATAAGAATGTGAAAACATCACAAGAAGAAATTGTAAAATCACAAAAATATCACATATTAGCAGGAAGCATGTACAAACAAGATACTGAGGGTGTATTAGCTTGTTGTGTGGAGGATGATGAACATAGTAGTTGGTTGCAACAAGCCCATGAAGGAATGCTAGGAAATCACTATTCTAAACAACGAACATTGCAGAATCTAAAGCGTTTAGGAGTGTATTGGCCTAGCATGGACAAAGAAATACATGAGTGGATTAAGAATTGTCCAAGGTGCAGAGAGAGACCCCCAGTGGAGCATGCGACCCTTTATCAAGTGTCATTAATTCCAGATTGGAGTGCTCCATTGGTAGAGTTTATGAGATCGGGAAGATTACCCAAAGAGGCTAGTCTAGCAAGAAGACGAAGCATGGAGCAAGAGGCTCAAGGCTATGCCTTAGTAGGGGACAACCTATACCGAAGAGGCAAAGATGGTTACTTAAGACTATGCGTTCATGAATCAGACTATTTAAAGGTCTTAGAGACTGCACACATCGGTGTTGCAGGTGGACATTTTGGTCCTGACCGAGTGATCAAGAACATTCTATTCTCAGGACTTTGGTGGCCCACTCTTCATATGGACGCACATACCTATGTGAAGAAATGTGACACATGCCAACGTGCACAATATCCAGTGAGAAAGGACGAGATGCCCTTGAGGCCAATGATGGGAGGACGTGCATTTTCGAAGTGGGGCATAGACTTCATAGGTCCTATTAACCCCCCAGCTAGAAACTCCCATGCAGAGTACATCATTGTAGCCACAGATTACCTTACAAAGTGGGTAGAAGTCAAAGCCACAACAAAGAATGATGCTCAGACTACGACTAAGTTCTTATTCGAGAATGTGTTCACGAGATATGGACTACCAATAGAGTTGGTGAGCGATAGAGGCACACACTTCTTGAATGAAGTCATTGAAAATCTTCTCCAAGAATTCTTGGTGATCCATAAGAAATATGCCCCCTATCACCCACAAGCCAACGGACAAGCCGAGAGTACCAATAAGATCCTCTGTAACGTATTGACAAAACTGGTAAATAATAAACGCTCTGATTGGGACAAACAACTTCATCATGCTGTTTGGGCTTATCGAGTTGCCTACAAAACGGTACTCAACGCCACCCCATTTCAGATGGTCTTCGGATAGAACGCTGTGCTACCATTAGATTTCTTAATCCCTGCCTTAAAAGTAGCACAAGGGTATGAGTGGAGTGGGCATGAATTGTCCTCTAGGATCTTTGATCTCGAACGCTTGGGTGAGACGAGGCTACGAGCGGCAGCAGGCATATACGCTGCAAAGAAGAGGCAAAAGGCATACTTTGATGCACACATCAAGGATAAGGGATTGCAAGAGGGAGATCTAGTGTTGGTATACACACTAAAACAACATGCCCGTAAGTTGTAAAAAAGAGGATACGGACCCATGATCATTAATAGAATTTCCACTAGTGGTGCAGTTCAGTTGGCCACTCTAGAAGGAGATATCTTGCCAAACTATATTAGTGGCTGTAGAGTCAAGCTATTCAAGAACCTCTTACTGAGGATATGCTAATGAGACTCAACACTGCTAAGAAGCGAAAAGATGAAGAGTTAAGAGTGAGAGAAGAAGCACAGGTAGAGGCCAGAGAGCGTGTTAGGCGAAATAAGTTAAGGCGATTAGGCCTAGAAGTCAACTCAAAAGCCCCAAAATATCACATGGATATGTGTCAAAAGTCAGGCATAGCGACTTCTCAGGTCATTGACCGAAGACCCTTTGTGACCATAGAGATAGGACAAGGGAAGGGTGCAAGGACGGTGAAAGCATTGATTGACTCAGGTGCATCAAGTAGTGCAGTTAGACTTTCCTACTGCCAAGACTTGGGGTTGAACATCAATCCCATAGAAGCTTATCTCATAGGATTGGGAGGTGTGGAAACCCCTTGTTTGGGTGAGGTGGAACTTCCCATCTACCTTCAAGATGTTCCAATGAAAGTCAAAGCGCTAGTATGTCAAGATGAGAACCTTACAGAACCACTTGTCTTGGGTCAAGATTGGATCTATGACCATGCAGTTAACTTAAACCTAAGAAGTCAAATTCTTCAAGTTTGGGTACATGAACAATGCATTACATTAGAATTAGAGAAGTGCATGCTCCTAAATCATGGCACCACACACTCTCTTAGTTCTTCCAAGACTAATCATATGAAAGAAGATGTTGTATGTGTCAAAAGCTCTATGATGCAGAAGGAGTCAATCGTGGAAGACCAGGTTCGAAGGCGGGTGGATCTTTCTTCTTCTCCAAAGAATCAAGTAGCCACAGTAGTGAGTCCACCACACAAGCAAACACAACCGTTCACGACAACTGCTACATCAAATAGAAAGACACCATTCGATAAAAAAGCAGTTCCGAGCATGAAGCAGATATGGGTACGCAAAGGAGAGCAACCACCAGCCTTGCCCCCACAAATCCCATCCATGCACACCAACCAGGCCAGAAGACGAAGGAAGCAGGTCAGACAAGCTCAATCACAAGGTATCCAACAAGTTTGGGTGCCTAAGAAGTTAGCTGCAGCTCAACAAGGGCAATTACAGATGTGGGTACCTAAGAAGCTCCTACATCCACAACAACCTTTGTTCTCCCACATGCAAAAGGTTTCAACAAAGAAGCCAAAAAGAGAAAAGGGTAAGAACCACGTACAGAGACCAAAGGAAGACCAAATCAGCTCTTCAACATTAGTAGGAAGACATGCAAAAAGGATATGGGTTTGGAAGCCAAAAGTGCAAGTAGCCTCCACCGAACCAAAGCGTCAACCACACTGGATACCACAGTTCAGAAAGCATCCAAAGAGAAAGACGCCTGAAGTGACCTCTACAGTGCCAAATGATGTTCTAAAATGGACTCCAATAAGGAGGATTACATTAGTTCGAGATTCAATGGATACCTCCACCAAGGTCGGCATCAACCTCCGCAAATAACATCGAAAGCCTCGAACGAGCAACAACCATGTGCTCCTTGCACAACCCTGTCTTTTGCACCATTCAGGTCATGCATTTCCAAAGTATGCATTAATATAGGGCCACATTACACGGCCGTGCATAGACACACTTGAGAATCCCATGCACAAGAGCACAGTGACATATGTCAAACATTTCTATTGATACTAACTTTTGTGTTCTTGTTTTGTGATATCCTTTTCCTCAAAAAAAAAAAAAAAAAAAAGGGGAGAAAGAAAAGTGGGAGAGAGCTTGTTCCCAGGTTTGGCTTATGAAACATGAATGAGTCATGCTTAGTTGAAGGTGGAACTGTTGATTACTAGGCATTTATCAATTTGGATAGAAGTGTGTCTCGGCCAGCAGTGAGATTATTGCTGCCTTATCTGGTAGATGACAAGCATTTGGCATGAACATGGCATCTACAACTATGATTTTCTCTTACCATGGTAGGAATGAAGAGCTTGAAGGTCCGCAACTTGAGTGATGCTTAACTACTTCATGTACCAGAGCATCCAAGGAGATATCTGCAAAAGGTAGTTCTGGAGGAGAAGACTCCTGCATATGGTGAGCTAAAGAGAATATGTGAAACTCAGCTTGGTGTAGTTACCCGATGTTGCTTGCCAAGGAATATAAAGCAATTCAATTCTCAGTATTTGACAAATGTTGCTTTGAAAAGAGGAGAGAGGATCCACCCCTCAAAAGATCTCATCAGTGGACAATCAACATGGACATTCATCAACAATGTTCCATCCCAAAGGCCGAGTGTACAACACGAAGAGACAAACATTCATCAACCTTCTCCATGGTAAGTATCTTTACTCTGGAAACACCATAACCATGATAGTTTAGGAAACCTCTTCGTCAGCATACCCTTGAGCACTTAGCTCAAGACCCGCAATTTTTGCACCATACTTCTTCCAATGCATTTTCCAAGTAAGCATGCGTAGGGCTCCATTACAAGGCCGTGCACAAGGCACATACTTTTTCAACCCAGGCACGAACACACTTACCCATCATTCATTATGGGTTATGAGTAGTTGGCATGACTGCTCTCAACATCATCTTTGGAAGAGCTAGCGGACGTCATGGGAACCACATCCATATCTCGGAAGCAAATTGAAGCCAGTAGTTGCTCCAAATCACTCTTGACAACCTCTTTTGAGCAACTTGTAGTTTTGAAAGCTCACAACGACACATTCTTGCTGGAATCCAAGGAACCAGCTCATACAACGGATGGACACCACCTCTCAAAGCACTACATAGAACAACCCTTCCAACAAGGGTCTGTCAGGGACGACAGACTCGAGAGGGGGGGGAGTGTTGAAGCTCAAAGTCAAGGACAAAGCATGGAAGCACATCAAAAGGTGGACACACAAGGAAAGGGAGCAAGTAGGGAGCTCCAAGAAGTGTATGTCAAATTTTCAGAAGAATCCCCTACAAAAATAGTGATTTTCATCACTAAAAACCATTGTAAATACCATTATCTATTTTTAGTAACTCCATTTTGTTCAAGCCGAGGAGTCCTCGAGCTTGAGGAGTATTAGAAGTACCATCGTACCAATTTTCATAATTTTTAGACTTCGTTTGAGCCCTCAAATAAGCCCTGGAACCTAATTTTTAACTAGGCCGGACACTAGGTCTGGACAGGGCCAAAACTAGTCAAAAAACTATAAAAAGAGCTAGAGAGCTCATTTTTGGGGTTGGCTTGTTAGAGAATAGAACTTTTTCAAGAGAACTCTTTTGCAATCTAAGCTTTCCATTGTTCCTCTCTTTGATCTTACTTTGTGCGCGTGTGTGTGTATGTGTGTGCATGTTCGTGTGCTTTCACTCACGCACTTGTGCCTTCACTTGCTCGTGGTCTTCATACCGGTCCTCACGTCTCCGCGGATTGACAAGTAAAGGAGGTGGTGCTTACGCTTGAGCTACAGTGATCTTCCAAGGTACATAGGGTGTCTAATACATCCATTGGCAAGCTAAAAGGGCCCACCACATACTCCTGGAGTTCATTTGGCTAGTGTAGATCAAGGATTTTGCAACACCTCTTCATCTTCAAGCACATACCTATCCATCTCTTCACATGAACATGGCATCAAAAGGGGATTTACTTGTAGGTACAACCCCAACACAATGGGGTACCAAAAAGAAAAAGTAAATTTCTAGCAGAAGTGGCTAAATCAATGTTAAATGAAATGAATGTTCCTAAATTGTATTGGCTTGATGAAACAAGTTCAACTATAAACATAATGAATAGTTCAAACCTTAGACATACATGTAGTCATAACTTATGAAACTTTGTGTGATATGAAGCCCAACCTTTTACATCTCAAGGGCTTTGTTTGTGTATATTATGTTCGTATACCTCAAGAGTTGAGACATAAGTTAGACACGAAGGTATCTTGGATATTGTTTTGACAAAAAGGGATTTAGATGTAATAATTCTAAAATACAAGAGGTTAAGGTGTTTACAGATCTTTATATTTGCTGAATTGCTACTTTCATATGGTAGCAAAGATGTGTTGCAAGTTGAAGATGCATATGAGGTAGAGAAGAAGTTCAAAGAGCAGCAAGAAAGCATGGAGATAAGTGGTCCAAACACTTCAAGAACATCATCAAAGGAGATCACTATATCAACATGTCAAGGAAGAGCAAGGAAAAAATGTCATTCAATTGAAGGCATTAGAAAATGGAAAGAGAAGGTAGATGATGATTGTTATCTATGGGTAGGCATGGACTCAATTAATGATGAAAAAGTGGAAAAATTAGAAACTCAAAGATTGAAACCATCCAAAACGAGGAGGAGGAGACTCCTACCACTTGATGGTGAGGTAAGGTCATCTAATAAGGTGAAATACCTTGTTGAAAGATTAACTTGTGGTTCATTAATTGCAAGGCACTATGCCCACATGAGTCAATTCATAGTCTATGAGGAACCTAATTGCTTTAGAGGTGCAATTAAGAAAAAGGAATAGAATGAATCCATGGAAGAGTAAGTCAAGGAACTTAAAAAAAATGACATTTGATATTACTGCAAAGAACAAAGGACATGAAGCTCATTGGGAACAAATGGGTGTATATGGTAAAGAAACATGTAGATGGAAGCATCTCTAGGTATAAAGCCAAGTTGCTTACCAAAGGTTTTTCTCAAAGGTATGGCATAGCCTATGAGAAGACATTCATTCCAATAGCCAAGATGACTAGCATAAGGAGTTTGATTGTAGTTTTATTTGCTAAAGGATGGAAGATCTATCACTTACTAGTGAAGAATGTTTTCCTAAATGAAGATCTTAAAGAGATAGTCTTCAAATTTGATCCCCTTTATCTTCAGGTGTAGTGAGTTGATTTTTGTTTTGTTTGTACCAAATTGCGATGCAATTTTTGCTATCTCATTATACATTTTTGTTAAATTTAAGAATCACATGTTATCTCATTTAGTATCCCAAATTGTGCCAAATTATTAAGTTCTCCCTTTGACTGAATTGTGAGAGATATTCAAGTTTGTCTATGTATATCTCTACACATAAGTAGAGGGTGTTGTAGGTAGATAGCCTATGTTAAAGTGGATGTTTCTCAGAAAAAGAAGATCCAATTGCTTTTATTTAAAGCATACTTCTTGTACCATAGGGTCTCTTGAACTTTGCAAAATTACACATTGATTCTCTCTTGTTAGTTGTAGAGAAAAGTCCAAAATAGAGAGCATGTGTTTGTGCTAGTGATCTAGTGGAGGGCAACCATCTTCGAAAGTGGCATAGGTGTGTTTGAAACTTCCCCCATCTCTATGAAATTAGATTATAACTCCATGATTAAGTCAGACAAGGAAGGGAGCTGAGACATGGGATTGATGAGTAGTCAGCCTACCCATTCCGATCTAGTCCTATGAGGATAGATTGGATTTTGATATAGCATGATTGGCCCATTTTGATATAGTACTTAGCAAAGAGTGGCATAATAGGAAATCACCAATCATAGAATTTGCTTAACATGTGTATCAGTCTGAGCTGAAGTAACTTGACGGTGATGCACCACGATGTGCTCTCCTTCTCTAGAGCTCCATGACAATATCCTTGGAGTAGAAAATCGAGCTCCTAAGGCCGCACACAGTACTCCGCATAGAGGCTGCAGAATATGCAGAAAAACACAATACATAGGGAGCACGAAGACAAACTTCTTAGGTCTTACAAATGCGGTCGAACTTACAGTCTATGACTTACCAGGCCACTATATGTTTTATTAAAGAACATATACAAAGAAGTGCCCGGTGGCCATTTGGCCTTTCACATGGACACTAATGGTAACAATCTCCCACTAAAGGCCAATATGGCCAAAGAAACTATGGGAGAAAAATAAAGAATGATAAAGAATACCTGAGTGTAAGTATTCAAACTATACCTCCCACCTAATGGGCATGTTACACAATATACAAGTGACTATGTAAGGTCATGAATCAAGTAACCCCCATCAAGTAACAATAGTGTTGAAAGCTATCCTGTGGTAGAGCTTTAGTCAAAGCATCTGTAGCATTATCTCGAGTGTGAACCTTCTCAAGAATAATGTGCCCAGTGGCTAAGAAATCTCTAATAAAGTGATGCCTCACCTCAATGTGGTTGTTCTTTGCATGATAGACCGGATTGTTAGCCAAAGTAATGGCACTTTGACTATCACTAAGCAAATGAGGTACATGCTGAGGTAAACACATATCACAAGCAAGACGAAAAAGCCACAATGCTTCCTTACATGCCTCACTTGCTGCAACATACTCTGCTTCTGTGGTGGAAACAACTCTACATTCTTGAAGACGAGATCTCTAAGAGATAGCACCTCCAGAAAAATGAAAAATGTACCCTGATGTAGACTTACGACTGTCTACACAACCAACATAGTTAGAATTTGTGTAACCAATAATGGATGCTTTCCCTCTACCTAAGCATAAAAACTTGTCCTTAGTGCCACTCAGATATCTTAAAATCATCTTGACCACTTCCCAATGTTTCTTGCCAAGATTAGACATATATCTGCTCACAAATCCCATTGCAAATGCAATGTCTGGTCTTGTAGCTACCATAACATACATGAGACTACCAATAGCAAACGAGGTCTATGAAAGCATGTAAACAACACAAGGAAGAAGAAGAAGCTTGGAGCACAACACACAAAACTGAATGTATTACCACTAGAATGTACAAAGATAAGTAAACCATTAGGGCAATAGGCATATATACAAGTAGTGTGTTCACACACATCACTACCTAAATATATCAACACCAAGAACCCTGTAGACCTGTCCTATTCCTTCATTGGACTAGACCAGAGGTTAACATTGGTGATCCCGATGGGGAGTGATTTTTATCATGTACATGCGAGTAATCCATTCTAGTGAGATCTACTCAAAGTATAGAAGTGACAAGCACCCTATCCGAGTGAATAATGTGAAGAGATGGATAGGTATGTGCTTGAAGATGAAGAGGTGTTGCAAAATCCTTGATCTACACCAGCCAAATGAACTCCAGGAGTATATGGTGGGCCCTTTTAGCTTGCCAATGGATGTATTAGACACCCTATGTACCTTGGAAGATCACTCTCAAAAAGATAGATCAAAACAGATAAGTTGGAGTTAGCTCATAGGTGAAAACTTGCTATTCTTGGTTCATATGATATCATCCCGATTTTCACGGGCTGCTACAGAAATAGACCAGTGAGCAGAAAAATCAATATAACTCAAAATTTAGGAATCCAATGGTTAGGAAAATTTGTATGGTTATACTAGACAATAAGCTGAATCCAACAAGCTTTAAATCACTGAATTTGGATAAGTAACCACTGAGAAATGGCTCTGACAAGATGAGTGAAAAAGTCGGGTACCTGATAGAGAAGTGAAGATGAACAGACCCTATTGACTTCAAATGAACATAACTAAAGATTGCAACATCCAAATGACATGAAAATTTGTGAGCATATATTAGACTTATAGAGCTAACTAAACCAAGTTAAATCACTGAAAATGATGCACCAAGCTTAGAGAAAACATCTCTACAAGCTGTCTGAGAAAACTGAGAGTAATGGCAGTGAGTAGTACACTTCACAAGAACATGGAAAGATGAACTCAAATAATCATGAAAATGAAAGTATATTGCTTGTACAATACAATGACTTACTGATACATATGTGTGCCTTGTAATCACACCTTGATATGGCAGAAAGCTCAGCTCTTGGAGGTCTTCACATAGGTCTCTCTAACCATGACTAAAACTGCCATCTATTTATAGTTGAATTTGGGAGGCTAACTTCCCTCAATCACTCTCCAATCAATCAATGATTGATTTGATTCTCTACCTACCACAAATCATGAATTCGTGGCTCCTCTTTCCATTCTTGATCAAGTGGACTCAACCACTTAAGATTCTCTTACTTTTATATTAAGTAAACTCTTCAAAAGTTACAAGAGGTAGTTCACAAGTGAACTTTACATAGTCTTCTTTTTAAAGCTTCTTCTAAGACTTTGTGAGACTGAAGCCAATACTTAGGCTTGTCATAGACTTGCTCCAACAGCTCCCCCTCAAGCCAAGTATGCTTGAGGTCTTCAATCTTCCAAGATTACCTGCAAACCAATCATAGCCTTGAATTTGCAAAGCTTTGTACCATCCAATGCTTTGGTTAGAATATCTGCACGTTGTTGATGAGTGGACACATATGATATTTGAATCTCTTTGCTTAGAACCTTTTCTCGTACATAGTGATAATGAACTTCAATATGTTTAGTCCTTGCATGAAAAATAGGATTAGCAGCCAAATGAATAGAACTCATATTGTCACCAAAAATAGTTGGAGTTCCAAACTCCAATCCAAGATCTTTGAATAATGTCTTCATCCACATAGCTTCTTGTGTAGCTATGACAAGACCTCTATATTCAGCTTCAGTAGAAGAGAGAGCAACTGTGGGTTGCTTCTTGGATGACCATGAAATAAGCTTTGAACTTGCAAAGGTAAGATAACCTGAAGTGCTCCTTCTATCTTCCTTGGAGCCAGCCCAATCTGCATCAGAAAATAGCTTCAAACCTAAATCAGATACATAAGGATAATAAAGTCCTTCATTTATGGTTCCTTTGAGATACTTGAGAATCCTTTTGGCAGCATCCATATTCCTTGGTGTGTGCATAAATTGGCTTAGCACACTCACACTGTAACATATATCTACTCTTGTCAATGTGGCATAGTTGAGACTACCCACTAGACTTTGATATGATGTGATGTCCTCTATAAGTTCACCTTCATGTGAGCTCAATTTGTGATTGACCTCCATTGGAGTACCTGCAATCTTACAATCTTGCATCTTGAATTTTGCCAACATGTCCTTAATGTACTTTCTTTGAGTGAGAAACAAACCATGATCTTTGTAGACAACTTCCAAACCTAGGAAGCAAGTAAGTGAACCCAAATCACTTATCTTGAACTCTTCTCTCATCTGATCTTTGATCTTCTTCATACCATCTTCATCATTTCCTGTCAATATACTATCATCTACATATACACATAGGTAGATGACCTCAGAATTACTCTTTTTAATAAAGAGTGAAGGATCTGCCTTGCTTGGTTGAAAGCCTTTGTCCTGCAAGAATGAAACAAGCCTGAAATTCCAAGCTCTTGGAGCTTGCTTGAGACCATACAATGCTTTGTTAAGTTTACACACATAATCAGGATAAACTTGATTCTCAAAACCAGGTGGTTGTGCCATATATACCTCTTCTGTTATCCAACCATTCAAAAATGCATTCTTTACATCTAGTTGAAGTATCTTCCAATTCTTGGAAGAGGCAATACTAAGTAAAACCCTAATAGTAGGCATCTTTGCCACAGGAGAGAAGGTCTCCTCATAATCAATTCCCTGAGTTTGTGCAAAGCCTTTTGCTACAAGCCTTGCCTTATACCTGTTAATGCAACCATCAGAATTCTTCTTGAGTTTATAGACCCATCTTGAGCCTATTACCTTCATGGATGAAGTCTTGGGCACCAAATCCCAAGTGTTGTTTTCCTCAAGTGCTTCAATCTCTTCCTTCATTGCATGCTTCCATTCTGATTTTGCTTTGGCCTCTTCGAATGATGATGGCTCCTCTCGGTTTATGTCCTGTGCTATGTAGATAGAATGTTTAGTTACTAATGAGGTGTCAAACCCATACCTTTCTGGTTTTTTCTTTTCCCTCATAGATCTTCTTAGGCCATGATGTGATGATTCTGCCTCATGTCCAAGTTCCTGCAATTTTGCTTTACCTTTAGACTTCCATGCTTTGATCTTTTCCATCTGAGATTCTTCATCATCCTCTGAGGTATCTTGTTCTTCAATCTTTGGTTGTTCTCTACCAAGCTTTGGAATATCTTCTTCAAGATTATATGGTAAATTGACCTTCCTGCATGAATCTTCATACCATGAATTGTTCTCATAAAAAACTACATCTCTGCTTACCAAGAATCCTTTGTTGGTAGGGTTGTATAACTTGTAGCCCTTTTGATTGTTGTCATATCCAATAAATACACACCTTTCTGCCTTTGGATCCATCTTGCCTCTAACCTGTGAAGGAACATGAGCAAAAGCAATACATCCAAGAATTTTACAATGATCTAAGCTTGGTCTTCTTCCATTCCAAGCCTCATATGGAGTCATCCCATCAAGGGATTTTGAAGGCAACCTGTTAATCAAGTAAGTGGCTGTAGATACAGCCTCAGCCCATAAGTAATTAGGTAATTGCTTTTCATTTAACATAGACCTTGCAGCTTCAACAATTGTCCTATTCCTCCTTTTTGCCACTCCATTTTGCTCAGGAGTGTACCTTGTAGTTACCTCTCTTTTGATTCCTCTTTCTTGAAGAAAAGAATCAAAATCATGGGAGAAGTATTCTCCCCCTCCATCTGACCTTAGCCTTTTTAGTGATTTACCTGTTTGATTCTCCACAAGAGCCAAATATCTTTTGAAACATGAAAAAACTTCATCTTTGTGTTTCATAAAGAATAGGATAGTCCATCTGCTGCAATCATCAATAAAGGAAACATAATACCTTGATCCAGATATTGAAGCTTCCTTGCTAGGTCCCCATACATCTGTATGAACCAACTCCAAGAGATCTCCATGCATATAACCTTTCTTCATGAATGGTAACCTGTGAGACTTTCCAAATTGACATGCACTACACTTATAAATCATATGTTGTTTTGACAAATTAGGAAGTCCAAGTACACTTTGGTCCCTGCAGATTTGCTTTAATGACCTTTCACCAATATGTGCTAACCTTTTGTGCCATACTTCCAATTCTGTGAGTGTCTGACTACCATAATTAAAGAGAGCAATGTTTCTAGTGTCCTGTAATTCAAATGTGAACAATCTACCTGTCTTTTCACCTTTTGCAATTCTTCTGAATCCTTGACTTGGATCTTCAACAAATGCTCCTGCTTTTGTGAACCTGACTTGCAACCCTTTCTCTACTATCTGCCCAACACTTATCAAATTCTTTGTAATGGTAGGGACATAGAGTACCTTACTGAGTAGGTTGATGTTTCCATCAGGTGCTTTGACATTGCCTATTTTCTCCACAGGATGTTTTGTATCATCTCCTGTTTGTACCTCATGCTTATTCCTTGGATCTTCCAAATCTGATAGGAGTGCCACATTTCCTGCCACATGATTTGAACAACCTGAATCTATGTAGAAAACATGCTCATCAGATTTACCTTGTGGCATAGCCATGTTCATGATCAATAATGAATCCTCTTTGTTTGAGTCTTCTGTGTAGTTATTGTAGTCTCTCCTTCCTTTATAGCCTCCTTGATAGTTTGAATGATTGTAGTTGTTGTAGTTGCCATGGTAGTTGTTGAACCTTCCTCTTGAGTAGCCATAACTTCCTCTATTGTATCCTCTGCCTCTTTGATTCCTGGAATTCCTAAAGCAATTTTCAGTTGTATGATTAGTTAATCCACAAATAGAACATGAGTTGGAGTCTTGGGATCTCCCCCTGCCTTGTCTACCTCCTCTTCCTCTACCTTTGCCATGTCTTCCTCTACCTGCATAGTTAGCTTGATATATACCTGCTTCATCATCCACTTTCTTTGCCTTACCTTTGTTATCTTTAGACTTGCTTTTATCCGTGTATAAAGCTGAAGATTGATTACCTTTAGAGCTTTCTCCATTTTTGATAAGCTTTGCCTCTTGAGTAAGTAGTTGTCCAATGAGTGTGTTGAAATCAGGTACATGCATGTCCATGTACAAATCCATAGCTGTGGTGAATGCTTCCCACTTATCATCTGCCTTCAAGCCATTGATGACCCGCCTTACAATTTGCTCTTCATCTATTACCTCTCCAATGCTTCCCAACTGATCCGCTATGTCCTTGAGCTTTGTGACAAAATCAGTCACATTTTGTTTGGGAGCCTTCTTGAGAGTTGTGAACTCCAGCCATAGTTGATGCTTCCTAACTTTGATACTTGAAGAAAAGAAAGCTTCAAGCGCATCCCACACTTCCTGAGATGTCTTACAACTTCTAATGTGAGGCAACAAAAAATTTGAGATAGAGTTGAGGAGATAAGACCTTGCAAGTGCATCCTTGGAGCACCATGTGCTCAATCTTTCTTGCTCTTCTTGTGTTGGTTGACTTTTGTTCCTGAAACTTGGCATAACTTCATCTCCAGCCACATAACCATATAAACTTCTACCTTGGAGATAAGCTTCCATTCTTAATGACCAAGCTGAGTAGTTACCTCTGTCCAATTTGTCAATTGATGAAGGAAATCCATCCCCATGTTGTCCAACCTTGCTCTGATACCACTGTGAAGAGATGGATAGGTATGTGCTTGAAGATGAAGAGGTGTTGCAAAATCCTTGATCTACACCAGCCAAATGAACTCCAGGAGTATATGGTGGGCCCTTTTAGCTTGCCAATGGATGTATTAGACACCCTATGTACCTTGGAAGATCACTCTCAAAAAGATAGATCAAAACAGATAAGTTGGAGTTAGCTCACAGGTGAAAACTTGCTATTCTTGGTTCATACACCTGTCCAGTGTTTTACATAATTCTCTGAGCACAGCAGCACTTAGCTTAATTCCTCTTGGGGAAGTCTAGGTAGCTTAAAGAGCTAACTTTCAAGAGTAATCTCATCAAAAATAATAAACCACACACTGAGAATGAGTTTTAACAAGTGATGACATCATCCCGATTTTCACGGGCTGCTACAGAAATAGACCAGTGAGCAGAAAAATCAACATAACTCAAAATTTAGGAATACAATGATTATGAAAATTTGTATGGTTATACTAGACAATAAGCTGAATCCAACAAGCTTTAAATCACTGAATTTGGCTACGTAACCACTGAGAAATGGCTCTGACAAGATGAGTGAAAAAGTCGGGTACCTGACAGAGAAGTGAAGATGAACAGACCCTGTTGACTTCAAATGAACATAACTGAAGATTTCAACATCCAAATGACATGAAAATTTGTGAGCATATAGTAGACTTATAAAGCTAACTTTACCAAGTTAAATCACTGAAAATGATGCACCAAGCTCAGAGAAAACATCTCTGCAAGCTGACTGAGAAAACTGAGAGTAATGGCAGTGAGTAGTACACTTCACAAGAACATGGAAAGATGAACTCAAATAATCATGAAAATGAAAGTATATTGCTTGTACAATACAATGACTTACTGATACATATGTGTGCCTTGTAATCACACCTTGATATGGCATAAAGCTCAGTTCTTGGAGATCTTCACATAGGTCTCTCTAACCACGACTAAAACTGCCATCTATTTATAGTTGAGTTTGGGAGGCTAACTTCCCTCAATCACTCTCCAATCAATCAATGATTGATTTGATTCTCTACCTACCACAAATCACGAATTCCTGGCTCCTCTTTCCATTCTTGATCAAGTGGACTCAACCACTTAAGATTCTCTTACTTTTACATTAAGTAAACTCTTCAAAAGTTACAAGAGGTAGTTCACAAGTGAACTTTACAGTCTTCTTTTTAAAGCTTCTTCTAAGACTTTGTGAGACTCAAGCCAATACTTAGGCTTGTCATAGACTTGCTCCAACAAATAATGCATTGGGTATCCCATAGGATAGAGCCAACAAAGGTGTGACATTTGAAGAAAAGAGTGTAGCAAGTAGCAGTTTGACACCGTAGTATTTCCTTGTTTCTAGTCAGCAAGAAACATCGAAAAAATTTTCAATGACGTTTAGCGATATTTTGGTGTGCTCGACGATACTTCAGATGCCTCCAAGGCTCTAATTGCAAATGAAAGATGCAAACCACTCATTTTGTGAAAACCAAATTTTCATCAGAAATTGTAGTGGAGATCACAAAAATTGCAGAAGCACTAGTCTCAAAGCCAGTCAGTATCATAGAAGGTTGGAGAACACCAATTGCACGGTGCATCATGACAACATTTCCAAGAGCTTGGAGTAGTAGGAAAGTATCACAAGGAGAATTAGGACCTATTCAACAACTAAGTTTGCAATTCCCCCAAGGTTTACCAGTAGTCACTAATCAAGCCTCACCTACCACCTCTGATTCTGAAGAGGTAGTGGACGCACTCGAGTTTTTCAATCCTAAAGCAATGCAAGAATTACAAGGTGGTCAACAGGGTAGACAATAAGATGGACAAAGAAGATAGTTTTCAGTTGGTGTAACTTATGCTAAATCTAGCAGATTCCCAGGTGATGACCCTGATGCTCACATCCACACATTTGAAATCAATTATAGTGTATTAGACAACCCAAACGGTGATGAATATAATGCAATAGTCTTTCAATCAACCCTCATTAATGAAGCAGCATAGTGGCTAATGGGATTTGACATAATCACTTTCAATGCTATGATGATGTTCCAAACACTTTTTTGCAATGATTTCGGTTAAAGAAAAATCTAGCGAAAAATTTTAGACTTCTTCTAGAATAATAGACAAAAGACAAACCAAGGAGTGCAAGAGGATGCCACAATTTTTTGTACTCATGTCAGATAGTTGCCTCATGCAAATGCTAACTTATCAAATGATGTCATCACAGTGGTTTATCAATGGTCTTAACCCACAACTATGTCAGGTTATGATAATCCTATGCATTAGTGGTATGACATTGGATGATGCTATTGAAATGGCTCTATAGTTGGAACACAAAGTTAGTGGATTTACAAAAGATCTAGAATGGGTGAAGGTTGGCAAGAGTAGACCTAAAGACATCTTGAAACAAGTCTTTTGCATAAAGTGTAAAAATCCAAGACATGGGTAGCGAATTGTGCAATCTATGTGAATGGAAGTCACTCTACATAAATGTGTCCTTACAATGCCAAGACACATAATCATTTAGTAGTAAATACAGTAATATAGGACTTTGGTGAATCTGTAGAAAATTATGTTCTACCTCATCTTCAAAACATGGCTTATTCATCTCATACAAACTTTTGTGCACCACGACCAGGGAATTACAATCAGTCACACTGGAACCAAGGTGCTACCAATGTCAATAATAGAACATTCCAACCATGTTGCCATTTTGAGGAATATGACAAATGCAAGAAGGACCAACAAAACCCAATGACAAACATGGTCATTATAACACCTCTCAAAGCATAAGCTGCTACTATCCAGGCATGATTAGGACGAAAGAGTCGTATCATAGTAAAGCATGGGACATTTTGTCTAAAGCATCAATCACCTTGCCTTTAGGACAATTGTTGACTCTTGTCCTAGGCATCCAATAATAGTTTCAGCAACGGGCTAATCTAGATCAGATCTCAACACAAGCTACAACTTCTATACACCCAAAACTAGACACAATAATCAATCATGTCGCTCCCTTGATTACAATTTGGTATAAAAATCACAAAATTACCCAAGTCCTCATAGATGGTGGCTTTGGCATAAATATTACCACTACAACTCTATGCAATAAGCTTGGCTGGAATCTAATTGAACCCATAAAGTTCTTTGTTTGTATGGATGACCAGTCTAGGGTCCATTCGGTGGGGTTAGTCCCAAACATTCCCATTACACTCTAGGGCATGATCTTTTACATGATTTTTGTTGTTCTGGATCTACCCAAGTTTAGCTTGTATTATAATTTACTTTTTGGCCATCCTTGGCTCAAGAAGGCCAAAGTCTTGCAATATTGGTCATCACATGAGCTGATCTTTGAATGTAACCACCATAAATACACTATTCCCCTTGATGATATTAAACCTTGTGAGATAAATACTAGGTCTTATGTAGCTGAACTAGTCCATACGTTGGATGGCCTTTTGGATGATGAGGAAACAACATTCCTTTTAGCCAATCAGGATCTTCTCTCCTTACAAATAGTGGACTTACAACATGTATTGGATCACTAGTCTCTAGCATCCTACATTGTTCAATCTACCTCGGTTGAGATCAACATTTTCTCGGATGATATATTGGACCCAAATTTTCTCGGATGATATATTGGAAAATATCTTTGGGTAGCAAACTTATGTCTTGGAGGATCAACTAATTACATGTAACCTAGGTTATGACTTAAATACATTGCCTGTAAAGATTAGAGTGGGACTAGAGGAATCTTTTAAACGGGATCTCCTCACAGTGTTAACTGAGTTTTTTGATGTGCTTGCATGGGATTATAAGGATGAAGGGTTTAGTCACTAGAATATACCAACATCAAGTGGTTCTAAAGCCGGATGCTTATCCAGCTAAGCAACAAAGTTATAGAATGAACCCCCGTTATGCCAAACAAGTAAAAGATGAATTGAATCGCTTATTAAAGGTTGGGTTGATCATTATAATTAAACATGTAGAATGAATCTCCTCAATCATTATTATTACAGGTTGTCTCCTTACACAGGCTCCTATCCTATAGGCTCTGAATTGGGAGTTTCCCTTTCATGTATTTGTGGATGCCTTGGATATTACCATTGGGAGCACATTGATGCAACTTTAGGACAAATGGTACCATCCATTTTACTATGCTAGCTTCTATTTAGCCCCTTACAAATGCACTTATTTCATCACTAAATGTGAATGTTTGGGTCTTATTTATTCTATCAAGAAATTTCGGCATTACCTCCTAGGCCGCAAATTTACATTTCATGTGGATCACTCCACCTTAAGCTACTTGCGCTGGCAAAAAACTTTGGGTGGACACCTTGCTTGCTGGGTTCTCCTCCTTTAAGAATTTGATTATGATGTGCTTCATCACCTCGGTTCATCCCATGCAATTGCTGATTTCCTTTCCTAGTTAGATTTTGGTGAAGCCCTAGTGGGAGGATGATTGGTCCCTTACCATTTATAGGGCTGAACCTAGTTCTTCATTGGCTCCTTGGAATCTAGTGGACTCGTACTATGATACTCTCATGAACTTTTTAACTTTTGGTTGCCCATCCAACTCCTTATCTATCTTTGCTCGATAGAAGTTGGCCCTATACAGCCAAAATTTTTGTGTCATTGTGGGACAATTGTACCATGTTGATCCATGAGGAGCTTGGCTTCAATGTGTCCCTATTCATGAGGTGCCTTCAGTATTGGCATTGGCCTATTCTACGCCTACTGGTGGTCATTTTTGGGTTGAATTGATGCATAAGAAGATTCTACAGAGTGGACTGTGGTGGTCGACAATGCAACATGACATGCATGCTTATGTCCGATAGTGTGATTCCTACCAATGCACTGGCCAACCATTGTTGTAGCATTGTTTTCCTTTGCAACCCATTCTCCCTTTGGAACCTTTCTAGAAGTGGGGATTGGATTTCATCGGTCCAATTACTCCTCCGAGTACCTTTACTACCAAATGATACATCTTGACTTGCACTGATTATGCCATTTGTTGGACTGAGGCTTGGGCGATCCCATCAGCCACTACTATTGTGATCGCCAAGTGTTTAACCCTTGATCTCTTTCCATGGTTTGGCTCCATCTCAAAACTATGTTGGATAGAGACACCCACTTTGCCAATGAGTTAATTCACGTCTTACCCACTCCTTTAACATTATCCATAAGTTCAATACTCTGTATTACCCACGAGCAAAAGGCCTTGCTAAAAGTACAAACAAAATGTTGCTCATCTTGCTCAAGAAGTTAATTGCTAATTTTCCCCATCGATAGAACCAACTTCTGCCTACGATACTTTGGGCATATAAAACTACTTATAAAGTTACTATAGGTTATACTCCTTTTAAAGCCAACATGCATGTAGCCATTGGTTACAAACTGTTACTAGCTGATTCGTTGTATGCTCGAATTGATGATTTGCCTGCTCTGGATGAACAAAGGTTTGAAAGCCTTCTGCTCATGCAAGTAGTGTAGCTGCTATAAGTGTGGACTCATGATCACTTTTATGGACTCCAGTCTTCAAAGTGGGCCAACTAGTATTGTTTTACAACTCAAAGTTAGATTGGGCCGTAGGAAAGTTTAAAGTCTGGTGGTTCATTCCTTATGAGATTTTTTGCATGGTTGGGTCTGGTAACTTTTTAGTTGTAGACACTTGCTGGAGTACCAATTAAAATTCGTCCCTCTCTTCAATCATGATGACATGCTTCTCTCTTCTTTAAAAATATCTCTACCTCACCATCCATGATTACTACATTTTGAGTGCGATTGTGCTTGCCTTGCATTTGTTGCTTGTGCTTGCTGTTTGTGCTATGCTTAGCTATGGAGACTTTAGCACCCTCGAACCCCTATTATTAGTCTTCTCGGATGAGATGAATGCTTTCCTTAACCCTCGTCACACATGTTATCATTGTAGAGCAGGCATGCATTGCCTCCTGGATGATCTTGCTCAACAGATAGCAGCTCCACACAACCCCTACCAAGGTGGTTCAACATTTTTTTGTGCCCATCAATGATCTGGCATGTATCCCTTCCATCTCCCATGGTGCCATGGAACAACTGTTTCCTTGGCATAGTTCGAATGAATATGCCATTAGCTACGACCATGAATTGGAGCAGTCCATTCTCCATTTCCTAGTTATTTCCTTGAAACTCCAGCATTGCCCTTATGGCATCTCATACCAATTTTATTTTGTAATTGTCCATGCTGCCCAAGGTGTGATCAACTGGTCAGTCATCCTTTTTAATTGCATTCATAAGGAATGTCAAAACATAGTTCAGTAGTTAGACCTTGTCCACCACCCAAAAACCCACCTACCCTACCTAGTATCCATCCTCTACCTTGGAAAATTTTTGATCTCCATGCATGTATTGTTGATTTTATGAAATTTTGCCCGACCTACCTCACCCATGGAAGAAGAGGATGAGAGCATCAATCTGATCCTGTGACATTCTCGTCGATCCAAGGTGGTGGTAAGATCCTCGTCCTTCGATGTGAATATCTCTACACCCACAATGGTTGCAGAGCCATTGCCTACTCTTCCTTCTTCTCCGGTGCAAAAGACTTCTTCTTCATCCACTCTAGTCTCACACTCCTCACCACCTTTCATTCCTCCTGTCCATGAGAACATGAAGGCTACTTCTCCACCTTCATCCCCACTCCCTTCTCCGGTTGCTGAAGTCGTTGCCTTGGCTACTTCCCATTCTGCTCCCTCCCATTCCCCAAACCTTGCCCATCCTATTGTGATCCTTCCCCTGCTCATGTCATGCCACTCCCTTCCCCTCCTTCCTTACCATCATATTCTCCACTAGGCACTCCTTTGAGCGTTGGATGGTCCACCCCTTCCTCATTGGTATGTCCATGAGATTTTTCCAAATTCACCCTCAAATATGAAGTCGATCTCCATGAATTGCAACCCCTTACAACCCCTCATGAAGAGTTCTGGTAGTTCGGTGTCAATGAACAATGTAATCTTCATGAGTTTGGTCACCTCAACACTTACTCATGCATATGCAATCTCTCATTGCTCATGGTATCTACCATTACCAACAAACCTGCAAATATCTCTGAGAGCATAATGACTAGTTATAGCTCTAAACTCAGCAATTGTGAGGATGAGCTCAACAATCAAGTCTTCACAATTGTCAGTTGGGAGATGCATTGTACTAGGAGTCCCAAAAAACTCAATACTTTAAAGATTTTTTTGAAGAATTGAGGCATGAAACAAAGAGCTGTAAGAAGAAAGTATCCGATTTGCAGGAAGCAAATTCTCAACATCTTCTCTAGATACAGGAATTGGAAAAAGAGACAATGGTCCAAGATGTTGCTATCAATGAGATGAAGTTTCACTTATAGGAGCAAGCTCAAGAGTATGAACTTCTTTAATAGAATGTAGCTACACTAAAGGAAACCAATGAGTAGTTATCTGCCAAAGCAGACTAGCAGGAACAATAGGTCCTTGTTGTACAACAATAGATTTTGGCCTTACAAAAAAGTTTAGACCAAGAAAAACAACTGAAGGAGCAAGCTCTAAAGAGTGATCAAGCTGAAATGCAATGCTACAAACATATCTTTCAACAATATTTTTACCTTCAAGAGGAGTTTGGCTTGCACTTGGTAGAAGCTCACAGTAAAGCCATTTTGTCTATGGCTTCAACATCTAGTGCCACTCCTGATGGTACTATCACTTTGCAACCAGATGAAGTCCAGCACTTACTTAAAACTCTCACTAAAAAGACTCAAGCTACCTTCAAAGAAGTGCGGGATTCTTTTACATCCAAAGTTTTCACTCCATCCGATGAAGAATTGGAAGATGTTGAATAAAGTTCTTCTTTTTCTAATTGTTGATATATTTAGGTAGTGATGTGTCTGAACACATTAGGACCATGAGGGCACTTTTTCCCCTCTTTAGGAGGTTTTTCCCCCCGGCTTGTATATACGCGTATAATCCTAATGGGTCACTTATCTTTGTACATTCTCTCGGTAATACATTAATTAGTGTGTGTTGTGCTTCAAGCTTCTTCTTCTTCCTTGTGTTGTTTGCATGCTTTCATAGACCTCAAACTCCAACAATTGTATCAGAGCAGGTCACCACTTCATCTAGGGCATCATCGATACCCCTCCAATCACAGTCTTAAAATCACATGAAAATCAGTGTGCATACTTAGTGCAATTAGGAGTTCAAAACTGCTTTGCTTTGTGGTGTTGAAATTCCGATCTAAGCTCATCTCGGCCTTCAAATGCAGTATCATAGCACATGTGCAGGCAATTTTGTTTTCTTGTGCCAAAGATATATACAGGTTTTGGTTTGCTTGTGTAAGCATCTCAAAGTCTATTACAACTTTAGTAGAACTCGTCAAGGTAGTTTTGTTCAACTTTTTCAGATGCATTAATTTTTCTGCATCAAGGTATTTTAGTTAGTGGCCATGGCTAAAAGCAGTGATGTATTCCATATTTTGGTTGTTGAGGATAAGTTGGATGGTACCAATTATCCATTATGGGCTTAATGATGCATCACGTATTGGTTGCAAAAGGACTGTGGAATATTGTGCAAGGTGTTGAAAAACATCCGATTACACTTGCAACTATAGTTACTGAAGTTGATGCAGATGGTGTTGAAGATGGTGATATTCTTCAGATTCCTATTTGTGCTATGGTTCTTGCTGCGCCTACTATAGAGCATCTTTGTTGGGATGGCAAAGATGCTCAAACACATGCATTGATAGCATTGTCTGTCAAATGTGCCATTATTCCCTACATTCGCTCCTACAAAATAGCAAATGATGCTTGGGATACATTAACCACTTTATACTAGGAAATGAATGAGGCTCATGTTGCATACCTCCAAAAACAGTTGGAAAGTGAGCACATGAATGAAGGAGATTCCATGGACAATTTTTTGAAAACAATCAAAGATTTGAAGGAGCAGTTGATTTTTGCTGATGAAGTCTTGCTTGATAGTTCACTTGTGCAGACTGTTTTGAATGGTCTTCCAGATGCATATCAGAGTTTTGCTTCTACTCTTCGATTGATGATGAAAGGTAACCAAATACCTTAACATTTGAGGAGTTAGTCTTTTTTTTATTTGCAAGAAGATTAGTCTAGGTAGAATAAGTCCATTATGCATGTTGCACATCAAGCTTTCCTAGCTAGTCAGAAGGGCAAAGGAAAATGGACCTCATCTATTAGTAAGCAAAAATCTGCTAATTTTGCACAATCAAAGAAGAATGATAGAGACAAAAAGAAAAAGAAAATCAGAAATTGTTTTGCAAGTACTGTAAAGGAAATGATCATGTCATAAAGAGTTGTCCAAAATTAACTACAAAAGAGGCAAAGAAAAAAGGGGCTAGAATGGTTGTTGTAGAAGCTTCTACACCCAGAATAGAGTCTCTTAATCTTGTGCAGAATGAAGAATGGGCATTTACTACTTTTTGCAGTTATGACCCATCTTCTCATGAATACTATATGTCTACCCTACCCCGACAGGGAATACTATCACATGCACCAAAAAATCCTCTTATCCTATCATGGGAGTTGGTAACATCATTTTGAATAATGCTGATGGTAGTTCTTTTACATTATTGGATGCTTTATTTATGCCAAGAATCAAGAAAAATATGTTATCAATTTCTACATTAGCCAAGATCAGTTTGGTTGTGAAATTTGTTTATGATAGATGTACAGTTCATGTTCTATCAAATGGTGATGTTTTATTGCTTCTAGCATTTTATGTCGTGGGTAGTATAAGCTCATAGATTATGAAAAATTTGTGAATGATTCAGCATGTGTAGTTCAAGATTCTCAGGCTATGTCAGATGCAAAGCTTTGGCATGCACACTTTGGTCATTTGAATTTTGCTAGTTTGCTATGCCTGCAGAAATCTGAAATGGTGTCCTCTTTGCCCAAACTTGAGGCATGTGTAAACATGTATGTGAAGGCTATATTTTGGGCAAATGGAGCGTTCCTCCTTCCCAAAAGATGGTTCAGTTTGAGCTACTTAGAAATTGTAGCTTGTTCATAGTGATGTCTATGGTCCTATGCTGACACCTTCTTTTGGGAACTACCTTTACTTCATGAATTTCATTGATGATTTCTCCAGGCATGCATGGGTATCCACTGAAAGCAAAGTCCAAAGAGTTTATGTGCTTCAAAGAGTTTCTGACTTTGGCTGAAAATCAGTCAGCATGTAAAATGGGAACCCTCCATTTTGATCGATGGGGGAATATATGTCTTCTCACTTTAATGCGTTTCTAGCTCAACGTGGGATAAAATATCAATGTATAGTGCCACATACACCTCAACAAAATGGAATTGTCAAAAGGAAGAATATGTCACTCATGGAGATGGTGAGATGTGGTCAAGAGTTAGGCTTTACCACATAGTTTCTTGCTTGAGGCTATTATGTGTGCAGTACTTAATAGGTGTCCCACTAAAGCATTGCAGTCTATTGCTCCATATGAGGCTTGGCATGGTCACAAGCCTTTTGCTACTCATTTGCATGTCTTTGGTTGTCTAGCATATGCATTAGTGCCTAAACAACAACACAAGAAATTGGATGATAAAGCAGTGAAATGTATTTTTGTTGGGTACAGTTTTGAAAGCAAAGGCTATCGTTTGTATCATCCATAGAAAAAATGCATTTTGGTTAGCTGTCATGTTGTTTTTGTGGAAGATTTTATTCAACCATTAGTTTCATGTACTAAGGAGACATTAATTAGATCCAAAGATATGTATGATAATTTGTTGCCTCTTTTTTCAGGTGGATAGTCTTGTGCTAGTCCAAATGAGGCAATTTCTCAGCCTTTACAGGTTTCATGAGATGATGCAGATCATTCAATTTCTGATGCAGATTTACATGATGCACTTGTTGATGAGAGAACTCATATAGAGGAGGAAAAAACCATGCCTAAATGGCTGGTCTAGACTTTGTGAGATAGCAAATTGGATGCACCTTTATCATATTATACTTGTTCAGGCTCTCATAGTGCTTCCTTTGCATTAGATTGTTATGCTATGACTACCTCTAGTCTTTGTGATGAGAATGAGTCTATTTTGTTTGATGAAGAACAAAATTTTGAAAATTGGATGGCTGCTATGCAATCAAAATATGATTCTATTATGAAAAATGATACCTAGTCTTTATGTGACTTGCCGCTTGGCAAGCAGGCCATTGGCACTAAGTGGGTATACAAGCTGAAGCATAATAGTAATGGAACAGTTGACAAGTATAAGACTAGGCTTGTTGCAAAGGGTTATGCTCAAGAAAGAGGCATTGATTTTGACGAGACCTTTGCTCCTACATGTCGAATGACTACTATTCATAGCATTTGTGCACTTGCAGCTCATCATGGTTGGAACATACATCATTTGGACATTAAAACTACATTTTTGAATGGTGACTTGCATGAAGAATTGTATGTTTTTTAGCCCCGTGGTTTTGTGCAAAAAGGGCATGAAAAAAAGTGTGCAAGTTGAAAAAGGCATTATATGGTTTGAAGTATTGTCCTATTCCTTCACTGGAGTAGACGAGAGGTTAACAAGTTTTCATGATGCACCATAGAAATCACTCTATAGTGAATTATTATATTCATCCGTTCAATTACACAATTTTGTAATGGGATATGAGCTATAAGCTCTCTACAAATTCCTTTAGATGACAAAAATGGTTGAATTCATGTGAGGTATACTCACCTTCATTATTTGAATGTAAAGTCTTAAGCTTAGTTCCCTTCTCAATCTCTATTGAAGCAAGCCATTTTTTGAAAGAATGCCTCATTCTTAGATTTGATAGGATACACATTGAAATTTTGGTAGCATCATCTATGAAAGGGGAAAAGTAAAAAGCATCACCTAATGATCTAGTGGGCATAGGACCAGATATTTTTGTATGAAAAAGATCTAGTGACTGAATTAAAGATCTTAATTTGTTTTTCATATTGACTATGCTCATAAAATAAAAAATTAGAGAAAGATAATATAGGTACATGTTGGCATACAAGTCAGATGAAGAGCATACTAGCGCAACGGAGGAGTCATGCACAATACGGCAACAAGGCCCAATCATTTTTTTCCATGGACCATTTACAACTCAAGTGATTTTAATCACTACACAAACATTGTAAATTCCGTTTTTGGTAGAATAGACTCCATTTTGTGCAAGCCGAGGAGTCCTCGAGCTTGAGGAGTATTAGAACTAGCTATATATCAATGTTCATAATTTTTAGACTCTGTTTGAGCCCTCAAATAGGCTCTAGAACCTAATTTTTAACTAGGCCGGACACTAGGTCTGGACAAGACCAAAGCTAGTTAGAAAACTATAAAAAGAGCTAGAGAGCTCATTTTTGAGATTAGATTGTTTGTGAATTGAGCTTATGTAAGAGACTTTTTGACTAATGCAAAGAACTCCATTGTTCCTCTCCTTGTTCTTGCCTTGTGTGCGCGTGTGTGTGTATGTGTGTGCATGCTTGTGTGCTTCTCACTCACGCACTTGTGCCTTCACTTGCTCATAGTCTTCATACTAGTCCTCACGTCTCCACGGATTGACAATTGTGAGGTGAATCTTCTCACGTTGGTACTCACCATTGTGCTAGAGTGACACCAAATTTGGCGCCGTTGCCGGGGAGAGAGCTTCGAGAACGAGCGTGTGATGGTAAGACGTAGAGTTGAGACATTGGAGTTATAGGTAAGATCCTTCCTTTTCTTTATTTTTCTTCATTTTTTCCTTACTTTCGCATCACCATCATCACCATCGTCATCCCCACCATCTCCCACCTCCATCTCCATCTCCACAAAAAATTTCAGTTTTTTGGTCATATTACACTCCCCACCTCATTTCCCTCATTTCATTGTGAGAGAGAGCGAGAGAGAGCTTGCATGCTATCTATTTTTGGTGTGTTTTTGAGCTTTTGTTGCAGGAACTAGCTGTACCACCTTCTCCAGCAGTGTGCGCAGGTACGACAGACTCTACACAGATCCCGGGATGACGACCTCTGTCTGTCGCGACAGACAGAAAAACTTAATATTTTGTGAATGCGTGTTTGGCACGGTAACCTACACCATTAGAGCACTCCAACTCACTAGAAGTTTCTCAAAAATTTGCGTTTTTTCAGTCTATCGTGACAGACACCGTCTATCGCGACAGGCACCGTCTATCGCGACAGACACCGTCTATCGCGACAGACACCGTCTATCGCGACAGACCACTCTATCGCGACAGACACCGTCTATCGCGACAGACCACTCTATCGCGACAGACACCGTCTATCGCGATAGACAGACATTTTCGGCAAAAATTAAGGGGTAAATTTTTTGGAAATTTAAGCTAAATTTTGGGCATATTTGCATTCTCAAAAACTCACACACTTGCAAAGGCCTTAGAAAAATGCATTAAAACTCCTGAAAGGTTCTGTTTGTCTGGTTAACCCCCTAAACCCTGAACGGTCATAACTTTTTCATACGAAATCCATTTTTTGAGCTCTAGGGCTTGTCGGAAAGCTCGTGGATAGGATATTTGGAAGTTGACACACTGAGGGGTAGGAACACCAAGGGAGCTCTAGAGGAAAGTTTTAGCAATACAAAAGGGGAAACAAGGATCATTAAAAAAGTGTCTGAAATAAATTGTCTGTCAATTGAAGGATCAACTTGAAGCTGAACTTGGGATTCTTACAGGATCATCGAGAGCTCTTGGAGAAAGCAAAGTAAGTGCCAAGGAGAACAAGCTCGGGAACGTGCTTCCTGGGTAGACCAGCATCGCCAAGAGGAGCGACTTGAGGTTGGAACATCACTTAACCCCCTCAGTCTATTCTTAGCATAGGCTAAGTGCGAGTAGTTGTTCTGATTGACTAGGGGTACGATAGGAACACTCAAGTTTGAAGAGCCCTTAATTTCTCAAGTGCAAGGGTAGGCTAAATTGTAGTCAAGGGATAACTTAAAGGAAAAGAACTTAAACTAAGCGGACGCAGAACATCAAGTACGACCCACGAAAGTGCTCCTGATGACGCTTAACTAAAAACAAGAAAACACATCCAAAGGAACCTAAAAGGAACAAGTGACTGGTACCAAAGAATCAGCAACGTACAAAGGGCATATGAACCTTAGGTCAGGTAGACACCTAGGGAGAGACAGACAAAGTCTTAGATCTTCAGAGGCTAGTGTCAATCATACTGCGAGGTCTTGGGCACAGCAGTTGAGCCATCATTCGTATTACCTTAGTTATGAGACTAGCGAGTCTGAGATGTCCCACGGTATGGAGAGACCTACAGGAAGTTCTGGGGTGCCATATTTACATAGGGTGGAAGGCCCTTACAAGATGCAACTCGAGTACCTTAGGACCAACCGATTAGGTGCTAGCATCTATTAGGACGACCTAGGAAGAGCGGTGGTCCAGATTAAAAACCCTGACCAATCCATTGGACTAGAGCGCCCAGCTGTCAAGTTTGAAAATGGAGCATACTTGGACAAGGAAGGGACAATATATGTAGTCACCAGTCATCCCGATAGGACTGATGAATTTGGGAATGTGGTCCCGGAAACAGACTTAGGTGACCTAGAGCAAGGAAACATGGGCGAAGAACCTAGAACCCCCCGAGGCAAATCAGTTCTCACGAGGATTATCACACTAGAGTGGATTCCCCAAGATAATAAGAGCATAGATCTCCTCTTGAACCGAGAGACAGATGAAGCCTTTTGGAGATATAGACCTAGTCAACCGAGTGAGGTAGGAACAATCATGATATATGAGTTCAAAGATCCTCATATTCCAGGAAGAGTGACCTACTTAGATCACTCTTCAGAGAGGATCTTTGGGGTTACAGAAAATGATAGGCATGCTTACACTTGGAAAGGAGAATTTATCTTCCCCCAACCAAGATCGAATGTGTCCTTTGGTCGCCAAGGAGCTGGAACATCTCAAGCTCAGGGGACTCAAAGAGAAAGGAGTCGAGAGAGACCTGAGGTAAGCTTTGCCAACTCATGGGGAAGAGAAAGAACGAGAATGGACACGAATAGAGGGGAACCTGAGGGACATAGAGCCCCAGGGAACCAAAGAAATGCCGATGATTTCCCTTTGCCAAGACCAAGAGAGCACACGAGGACCTTGAGACCGACCCAGCTAGTTAAGTCCATGAAAAACTACTTCGATGGCACTGGAGACCCCTACGATCATGTAGCCGAGTTTAAGCAAGTCTTGAGAGCTGAACAAGTTGAAGACCTTTTCACGCAGTACAATGCCTTTGGTTTAATCCTTAGGAACACCGCCCTAACATGGTTTCAGCCACTAAACGAGAGGCAATTTAGAAGCATAGATCAACTTTTAGAGGCATTCATTATCGAATTCTCTAAAAGTGGCATAAGGCATAATACTTCCTCATTGATATACAGCTTCAAGCAGACCCCGCAAGAGGCTGTGAGACTTGCAGGAAGAAGATTTAGGCAATATCTTGAGCGATGTCCTGGTCTTGAGTTACCCACAGCCGCTAAGCAAGTGGCTTTATTCTTGGATGGATTGCTAAGTACCAAATTGAGATCATATGTGTACTTGAAGGACCCCCGGACTATAGAAGAATGTGTACGCATGTGCATCGATATTGAGGATAACCTAGGGGAGGAGTTAGAGCTATCCAAAATCTACAAAGATTCAGATAGTACCTCTAGCCTCTCTTCCTCACAATCCACATCAATTGAGGAACTTGCGGAAAAAGTAGCTCAAAAACTAGGCGTCTCTAGTAAACAAATTCCTAGATTTGCCCCAGTAAAGAGGTGCTATACTTGCGGTGGTGACCATATGGCAAACGCATGTCCCATCACGGCTCAACCCCAAGTGAACCCTAGCAGCCAATATTGCACCATAGAGCGAAGGTACACAAATCACTCAGCACAGGACTGCCCATACAATAAGCAAGTGGTTAGGCAAACCTACCCTCAGCCATACCCTCAACAAGGCAGATACCAGAGTCAATATTCACCACAACAGTATATTAGGCCTCAGCAAAATTACCAACCGCAATATCAGGCCCAACTGAGACCCCAGCCAGTGCTAGCACAGTAACCACCTGCTCCTACTAATGTGATTCCGGTCAAGTATGCTGCTGCAGAAGAAAACCTGAATAGAGCGATAGTCCCAGTAACACCATTAATCTCAGAAAGTGATCCCAGTGACCATAGCTTTGATTCTACACATGTTGATAGTCCCCAGGCTTACTACATGCAGTCTCCTGAACATGGTGAGTCTTACTACAGTGAGGAACCGAGTGAACCTATTTGGGAGCCTGAATATGCTAATGTCATGTACACAAACCCCAACTCTAGACCCCAACCTAGGCAGATACGACCCCCTTTTCCTAGAGGACCTTACTTCAGATGCCAGGGTGATCACCTCATACGTGATTGCCCCATGCCTGCACCTACACAACCCCAATCAGTGACGATCCAAGGCTTTTGCCAGGAGTGCGGAAAGGAACATCTCTTACGAGATTGTCCCAAGAATCCCAACAATATGCCAAAAATCACTCCGATTAATGTTATTGGGTTAGTGGTCAATTCCACAGGAAGTGTCACTTCCACTGCACCAGTGCAGGTAATCACTAGAGCTCAAGCATTGCAGCAAAACCAAGGGGTAAGCCAGGAAAAGAGCCCAGACGCTAGCGATACTGAGAGCCAAAATAAGAAGAGAACAAGAGCTTGGAGAGATAGCCGTGAACGTATGAAAAGGCAAATCACACATTCCCACCGCTACCATCCCCATCACCCTCCATCTCTCCACCCTCTAATACACCCCACGTAACCCACCCACCACCCCGAGCAGGATCAGTATTAGCTGATCCCACTCCTGAAGACATAGACATGATGCTTAAAGCATATCAGGCCAGAATCCAAGAAGGTCCAAATGTAACGGATCATGACAAGTGCTACCCTAGAGCTGACCTAGAGATAGAAAGAACCAAGCTTTGCGCGAAAATGGTCGCATTGGCTCAGACTATGTTTGAAGCCAGTCGCCTTTTCAATTACTCGGGCTCAGCTAAGACGCAATTACACTTGGATGGACTTCTAGAGAAGTTAGAGGGCATAATTGCAAGATCTGCCAAGGAAGAAAAAAATCAAGAAAGAGATAAAGCAAGCAAAAACATGACCCATTCCCCACCAAAAGCTTATGGGCCCAATCCCACTGAACCAGACAACCCCCCCTCCCTAGAAAGAATAGAGAATCTAATTGCACAATCACAAAAGGAACCCGCCCCTCAACACCATGACAAGGCTAGTGAAAGAGCAGGTCTTCCTACCCAGAAAGCCTATGTGCTTGAAGCTTATGTGCCTAACTCCACTGAACCAGACACCTCTTCTTCTATGAATCAATACACACCAGAATTCTTGCGAGAGATTCAAGAAGAGAAATGGGCTAAAGAGAGTGAAGTTCCTCCTCCCATTGAACTTGTGGATGACACACACGATCAATTCCCACAAGACCTTCCTTCCATTTATGGAGAGCAGGAGAGTGCCCAATCTCAAGAAAGATTAGACTTCGAGTCTAATTCTTTACAAGAACTACCCCATTTCACAGGCCCATGGGAAGCAAAGTCCACCTGTATGAGAGCACCTACAATCATGGTAAGAAACGAAGGTTCAGTCATACCTAGGAACACAGAGGTAGTGAAGAACACCAAAGTGCAGTGCAATCTCACTTTGGAAGAGCTGCTTAAGGTTAGACCAGAAGTGTGGAAACATGTAGCCAATCAAGTGCCCGAGATCGCAAAACCTCGTTCCCAGGTAGGATCCCAGAGAACAGTGCCAGAAATACCCTTAGACAAGATAGGAGACATGAGTGAGGGCGAAGAGGGAAACACATATCTCCCCATCACTCATCAGGGATACACAACCAAGGCCATCTTGGACTCAGGTGCAGGAGTTGCAATTGTTACCACTTCCTTATGGAAACGATGGGGCAAGCCAGCTCTCAGGCCAACGAGAATGAAATTGCAGATGGCTGACGGGCACATAGAAAGACCCTTAGGACTACTCGAGGGGATAACTCTCACTACTTGTGGTGTAGAGTTTGAGCACACATTTGCTATCTGTGACTTTAGCAAAAATCAAGCCTATGAGATGATCTTGGGAAGACCATTTATGCGGCAGTTGCAAGTGGTACAGGACTGGGGAACCAACTCCTTGTATTTGCAGCACTTAGGTGTTACAACCAAAGTCAATCTCAAGGATTACTCTCATAGAGATGTCCCTCCTATCCAATGGAACCCCATCCATAGAGCCAAAGATGATATGGAATCGGTGCATTTTCCCTAGGATCAGGATCCTCATGGATGCATGAAGACACTCACTTATGGATGTGTAAGGTAGCAGTAGAAGAAGAGAAGAGAGAAAAAGCCAGGGAGATAGGTGCAAAAGAAACCCATAGATCAATGCAAGACCCAGCCTATGCACCTGTAGTTTTTCCAGACGAAGAATTCGAACCTCACGGCTGGGCAGAAATTCTAGCAACCATGGATGTAGCCATCAATGAAGAACAATGGACACCTCACTGTGATGAGGATGGCTATGACATTTCAGTCTTCTCCATAGAGCCGATCATGGGAGAGGCAGTTTTAGAAGAGTGTGAACCTAGCCCTGATGCATTTGAGGATGCGAGTGACTCCGACCTAGAGTCAATCATTATGGACCCACCTTTTGCATCAGATGAAGAATACTTCTATGAAGTAGAATTTCAACCCCAGAAGCACAGAGAGCTTACAAAGGATGTAAGGCTAGCCACACATGTAACCCATAAGGAAGAAGGAAAGAAAAGAAAGAAGAGAGAAGTCACACCAGAAGAGGAAGAATCTTTGTTTGAGGTCCCGGAAAATTTTAAGAAGTATGAGATAGATGACAGGAGAGTCATGATTAGAATGCCTAAACGAGAGGCGCAATCGGGAGAGGCCTATGATAACAAAGAAACCACCAAGAAAATAGTGGTAGCCATAGAAGAAGGAGAAGAGAGGTGCACTTACATAGGACATGACCTCACTGAGGAAGAAGAGCATGAGCTGATAGCCTTGCTAAGAGAATACAGAGATGTATTTGCTTGGAGTTACAAGGATTTGAAAGGAGTGGACCCGGACATATGCTCACATACGATTCCCATGACTACAGAGGCCAGACCCTCAAAACAAAAGCCATACACATACAATGACAACTATGCTGCCAAGATCAAAGAAGAGATAGACCGCTTGATTGAAGCTGGATTTATCTATGAAATTGAGCACACTGAATGGGTATCCCCCATTGTGGTGGTGCCCAAGAAGAACGGCAAATTACGAGTATGCATTAACTTGAAGAAGGTTAACGCAGCCACGATCAGGGATAATTACCCGCTTCCTATCACTGAGCATCTATTAGAAAGGGTGGCAGGCAAGGAAGTGTACAGCTTCCTAGATGGGTTCTCTGGCTACAATCAAGTGGCCATTGCACCAGAAGATCAGCATAAAACGGCTTTTGCCACAGAGTGGGGTATATTCGCTTTTAGGGTAATGCCATTCGGGCTGACCAATGCTCCCGCAACCTTCCAAAGGCTGATGTGCCATGTATTTAAGGAGTTCCTGAGGAAGAACTTAGAAGTCTATGTTGATGATCTTTGTGCTCATTCCAACATTAGACAAACCCATATTCCTGAACTCAGACAAATCTTTGACAAATGTAGAGAATATCAAGTCTGCCTAAACCCAGAAAAATGTGTTTTTATGGTCAGGCAAGGAAAAATTCTAGGACACATAGTGTCAAAGAATGGCATATCTACGGATGAAGAGAAAGTAAGAGCTATAGCCGAATTACCTAGGCCAAAGAATGTCAAGGAAGTACAAGCTTTCATGGGGCATTGTGGTTATTACCGACGATTTATACACATGTATGCCATCATTGCAAAGCCTCTGTACGGACTTCTGACAAACTTTGAGTGGACTGAGGAATGTGAGAATTCCTTCAATGAGCTTAAACGGCGATTATGTTCAGCACCAATCTTAACCACACCGGATTGGAATAAGCCTTTCCATGTTCATGTGGATGCATCCAATTATGCCATTGGATGTGTGCTTGCCCAACCTACTGGTGAAGGTAATATGGATCTTCCTATTGCCTATGCTAGTAGACAATTGAATGCAGCTGAACAAAATTATACCACTACTGAGAGAGAAGGCTTAGGCATGGTATATGCAGTTAAGAAATTTAGACACTATTTGCTTGCAAATAATTTTAAAATTTTTACTGATCATCAGGCATTGCTATACCTCGTAAACAAGCCATGCAATACAGGAAGATTAGTAAGATGGTTTCTCTTGCTAATGGAATATGATTTTGAGGTTGTGGTAAGGAAAGGGAAGACTCATTTGAGAGCAGATCACCTTTCTAGGCTCACATCGGGAGAAGCCCCACAAGGAGTGTCAGATGACCTTCCTGATGCTTACTTGTTTAATTTGAGGTGGTGCCGAAGTGGGCTAAGCCATTGGTACCAGTATTGACATACGGACCTAACCACCCAGTAATAAACACACAGGATAGAGAGGTAGTAAAAGCCCAAAAGTATCACATCATGGCAGGAAGTATGTACAAGCACACAGATCAAGGGATCTTGGCTTGTTGTGTGGAAGAGGATGAGTACGCTAAATGGTTGCAATTAGCACATGTAGGTGCGTTAGAGCAACACTACTCAAAGCAACGAACCTTACAGACACTAAGGAGACTCGGAGTGCATTGGCCGACTATGGAAGCTGATGTCCAAAAGTTGTGCAAGGATTGCCCAATCTGCTGCACTGAACCACCTGTGGAACATGCCACTCTTTATCAAGTGTCCATAGTGCCAGATTGGAGTGAACCACTAGTATCCTTTCTGAGGACGAAAACATTCCCTCCAGACATGAATCTGGCTAGGAAAAGGAGTTTAGAACAAGAAGCCCAGGATTACTCACTCATTGGTGATAATCTATACAAGCGTGGTAAAGATGGTTACCTGAGACTATGTGTCCATGAGAGTGAATATCTCAAAATCTTGGATACTGCTCACCAAGGTGTAGCAGGGGGACACTTTGGACCAGATCGGGTAATCAAGGCAATACTATTTGCAGGCCTTTGGTGGCCAACCCTTCACATGGATGCACATACCTATGTGAAACGGTGTGATGTTTGTCAGAGAACTCAGTACCCTATACGCAAGGATGAGATGCCACTGAAGCCTATGATGGGCGGACGTGCGTTCTCTAAATGGGGAATAGACTTTGTTGGTCCTATTAATCCCCCAGCTAAGGGTTCACATGCTGAATATATCATCGTGGCCACAGACTATCTAACCAAGTGGGTAGAAGCAAAAGCTACTACAAAAAATGATGCTCAAACAACAGCAAAGTTCTTATTTGAAAATGTATTCACGAGGTACGGATTGCCAATAGAGTTGGTGAGTGATAGAGGCACACACTTCTTGAATGAAGTCATAGAAAACCTTCTCCAAGAATTCTTGGTGATACATAAGAAATCGGCCCCCTATCACCCACAAGCTAATGGCCAGGCTGAGAGCACTAATAAGATCTTATGCAATGTGCTGACTAAACTAGTGAACAATAAACGCTCTGATTGGGACAAACAGCTACACCATGCTGTTTGGGCATACCGGGTTGCCTATAAAACGGTACTCCAAGCCACCCCCTTTCAGATGGTATTTGGCCAAAATGCTGTGCTACCCCTGGACTTTTTGATACCTACATTGAAGGTAGCACAAGAGCATGACTGGACAGGCCATGAACTCTCCTCTCGAATCCTTGATCTTGAACGTCTAGGCGAAACACGATTGAGAGCTGCAGCAGGAATCTATGCAGCGAAGAAGAGGCAAAAGGCATATTTTGATACACATGTGAAGGATAAAGGCTTGAAAGCAGGCGACCTAGTCCTAGTCTACACATTGAAGTAGCATGCACGGAAATTAGAGAAAAGAGGTTACGGGCCAATGATTATCAATAGAATCTCCACAAGTGGCGCAGTTCAACTAGCCACTTTAGAGGGCGATATTCTACCAAGTTACATAAGTGGATGCAGAGTCAAGTTATATCAGGAACCCCTTACTGAAGAGATGCTAAATCGACTCAACACTGCCAGGGAACGTAAAGAAGAAGAGAAACTAATTAGAAGAGAAGCACAGGCAGAAGCTTTAGAACGCATCCGACGAATGAAATTGAGGAGACAAGGCAGAGACCCGCCTATGCTTGACACTCAAGAATCTGTAGGCTATCCTATGGCCATGTGCGAGACTTCAAGTGGGCATTCCCATAGAATAATCGACCGACGGCCTTTTTCAACCCTAGGAGTAGGACAAGGAAAGGGTGCAAAGATTATAAGAGCTTTGATTGACTCAGGTGCCTCCACTAGTGCTGTCAAGTTGTCTTACTGTCAAGAATTGAAATTAACTGTCGATCCTATAGAAGCATATCTCATAGGATTGGGAGGTGTGGAAACTCCTTGCATGGGCGAGGTGGATCTTCCCATCTCCATTCAAGACGAAGTGATGACAGTCAAAGTACTAGTGTGTCAAGATGAGGACCTCACTGAGCCTCTTGTCTTGGGTCAGGACTGGATCTATGATCATGCAGTCAACCTCAACCTAAGAAGTGGACTTCTTCAGGTATGGGTAGATCATAGCCGAATTACAGTTGAATTGGAAAATGAGGCACTCAAGGAACTAGGCAAGGCACAAACTCCTGGTCCTGGGGCACACATGAAGTTGACAATGCTATTTTTGTCCAAAACTGTATGATGCAGAAAGAGGCTAATCTCAACAACGGAGCCAGGGAGAGGACGGAACTCCCTTCTTTTCCAAAGACCAGAAGGTTGCAACAACCCACGGCAGATCAAATACAAAAGAAGCAGAACTCTACCGATACTAAATGCCAAAAAAAGGAGCAAAGCAGATTGTTTCAGCCATGGAAGCAAGTATGGAGGCGAAAAGGCGAATACCCTGTTCAGACCAGGCCGACCCCACGGCCAAAACCTCTTATTAGTAGTCAACAACATGACATTAATGAGAAGTCCTTCATTAATTCTTCTGCGAAGGTGAAGTCTATTTGGGTACCCAAGAAGTCAATGAAGGCCAGCCCACAATCACGACAAATCTGGGTGCCTAAGGCTTGCTTGCGGGCTCAAATAGCTACACCAAGGCCGCAACCGGTACAACATGTTTCACTCACTCGAACATCTGAGGCCCAGTCTTACGCATCACGCATGGACACATATTCTTCCATGAGCACTAGTAGAATCACTTGTAAATGGGTCCCTAAAAAGCATCATCTTCAAGCAGATACCCCTATCAAACTCTTCAGAGTCTCCACAAAATCAAGATCAAAGCCCATCCACTGCATTTGGCAACCTAAAACTTGTAATAAACCCCTGGACCCCAGTTGTAAATCCATGCCCACCTACTAACTACGTCACTCTCACACTACATCATTCCACTTAGTTCTTAGGTCCAACCAATTCCTAACTACACACACAAGCACCGAGCACTTATTAACCTACTAATCTCTCCCAAACCTCATGATAATGTTGTAATGGGGACAAAAACGGTTCTAACTTGTCCTTTACAATGTTAACACATGTCTCTATATTCTCACAGAATCAGGAGGCAAGAAGTAACATGGCAGAAGCGACAGGTCCGAGCTCACAAGTAGGAATACTTACTGCAGGAATCGATGTGGATAGTCTACCTGTGGATGTGCCACCAACTGAACGACCTGTGGAGCTGCAACACCTTCAGCAGATCCCGGTATCGGATCCACCCACAGGGATCACAAAAAGAGTCCATTCCAATTCTCATTGGTTCAATGGCATGCCAGGTCCATTAGGAGAGGCCAAGTATATATGGGAGTCTAAGTGCGAGTATGACAGATCATGGGTTCGATTCCAATTTTTCTCCAAGGAGTTTGAGACTCTACAGAACACCGAGGATCTCTAGACCATATGGCAACGTGCAGGGCTAGCAGAATACTTTGAAGCACCACTACCTAAACCGGATCTCCTCCGATGCTATTATTTGGTCTCCACATTACAAGCTAATGAAGAAAAGGACAAACCAGGATCATTTGTTCTTCCTTCCTTGCTGGGCAACAACGAGTTAAAGAGGTTTGAACTTACTGTGGAGTTGGTGAGCGCTGCTTTGAATATGCACGGCACACATGTACCTTCTAAGAAGGATGCTCTCGTTCCTACTAACATGAAGGATAGGAAACTATTGAAGCTTAAAGACATGGCAACACTCACACCAAACGTGTCCATCCCTCTCCGTATGTGCATGCAACATTTTGCTTTCCCCGGCCAAGACCGCTTCACACAACCACACAAAAGAATCTGGTTCGCTTTCTACTTAGCGGAGGCAGGTGCGTTACCAATTAAGCTGCCGGTATGGATTATAGATCAATTGTATGAAGCAAATAAAAGGTCTTCTAGGAAATTAGTGGTGAACGGTTGCTGTGCAATCACACGCATTATTTACCGGTGCCTAGCATACGATGTTCCCATTGAACGTGCCTTAACTTGGGCACAATTACAAATGTTTAAGAAGCTCAAAATGTCCACACATCAATCCAAGCGCATGAGGGGTGCGATCCCTTGTGTCCAGACAAGGGAAGTTCTGACTACTCCTGAAGTATTGCCATGAAGGGAGACCACTGTACCTCCCTTTACCATTAGGATACCCAGGTCTGGATCTGAAACTACGACACAAGCTACCCCTTCAGCTCCTCCTGCTCCATCTGAATTTGAATTTGCTACAACTGGAGATGCTGAAGGAATGGATCCTCAGGACTTCGAAGCATTCTTACAAAGTACACAACTCTCTGATGTAGAGTATTATTCAGATGCAGAAGAACAAGGCACATCTTCACAAAGAAGAAGAAAATCTACAGACGACCGCCATGTACATTGGAGTGACGCCCAGCAAGGTCAACAACAAGGACACCTAGAAGAAGAAGGAGCATATGAAGAGGAGACCACGGAAGCCCCAGCCTATACAGCGGAACTCCGAAGGCTGTATCAAATTATGGAACGAGTGTGATCGCAACAACTGCTCACCAAACAGAGCAGTAGAGTACTCATGACTCAGCTGTTGGAAGAAGCCGGAGTTGACTCAGAATATAGTGAAGGTCTCTTATTGATGGCAGAAACATATGGGGTAGTAGAAGCAGTGCGGACCGCCATTAGGAGGTCTCCAGTTCAATATGATCCACGAAGATTCCAGACACGACCACGCTCAGGTAAGAATATCCAGATCCCCATTACAACGGCAGAAGGGCCAAATATTACATCCGAACCCATCAGGACAACCTCCCAAGCAACAGAAACTACTAGCCAAGAGCACCCAGTCACCCATGAGGAATCCACCGAGCCACTACCACCCACACCCCCACCATTGCCTCGTAGAGCAGAAACCGTGGAAATCACCTCGACCACTCAACCCACTGAACCAACCTTCATCTTCCGTACTCCCATCTCTAGTTCAACCCTATTCTCCACCTCTGATAACCCAATCTATGAAGCAACCCCCATCACTACACAATCCATCGAATCGCTCATAGAGCCTGCCCTAGGACAACCATCCTCCATGCCCTCAGTCTTAGGTCATCCTGACCCTAGATCCATATTCATGGGTTTCCCTGCTACCACGCAACCCTTCATGCCCTCCTCAACTCTACAACCTCAACCCCCGACCTCCATCTCTCCACTTCTCCAATCCCTCCATAACTTCCTTGCTAGAACTTTTCAACCCAGGTCTCAACCATTCCCTTTATTTTCAGCTCCCCACCCCACTTCTCATCTATTCACCACTTTCACACACACACACCACCTACCATTCCAATGTATATGGTAGACCCCACACTCGCACCCACTCCTGAAAGTATGGACATTTCACCACCCACGGCACCTCCCCCTCCCCCCATGCTTCCACCTCCTCCCATTTCCCCTCCACCAATTTCACCCACACACTCGTCTTCAATAGACACATCATTCACTCTTCCCCTTCCCCAATTCCCTTCCCATGCATCTTCCATTGTAAACACCACCCCCTCATCTATAGGAAATGTATTGGACACCATGCTAGCTTGTATATCAAACTTAAGGACAGATTACAATCAGCTCCAGCAACAGAATGAACGCCTGCAAGAGCACTCGGAGACACTACAACACAGACTTGCTGCACTAGTGGAGGAAAATGCTCACCTCCACACACAATTCCAAACTCTCCAAGAGGCTCATAGCATATTGGAGGTACAGTTACACAACACAGATCAGGAAGCAATACAAGTGGTAGAAGGTCATCTACGGACACAACTGGAACGCAATTCAAAGCTTCAGCGAAATATGGCCCTACTCAAGCGACATCTTGCTGCCGCTCATGAAGAGAATCGACGCCTGCAATTACAAAATCAGGAGAACCTAGAAGCAGCTATCGAAAGCACACCTGGGGCACCCATCAGCCCATCAAAGTTTCAGCAGTGACCCCCGACAATATCAAGATCATATTGGAAGACTATGCCATGCTGCTTGAAGCACATGACCTGCTATCAGAGGAACTGGGTCAACTGAAGCAGAAACACCAAAAAGAAACAATAGCAGCCTCTCAAACCACCTCCTCCGCGGCTTCACTTCTCACAGACTCTGAGGCCTTAAAAGATCTCCAGAAACAGGTTACCGAATTGCAAGCACGTCTACTACAATATGAGAGACCACCTTCCCCTCCAGAGGCTCCCACTGACGAAGAAGTAGTACAAATTCCTGTGGAACAGACATTTGAAGAAGAATACGACCCACAACCCTTCCCAGGAGGCCAACAAACGGAAGAAGCTCAGGACACATTCGAGGCACCACGGCCTCCATGGCTACGTCAAGTGGAGGAAATCGGGAGTTCTCACGAAGAGCGCACAGTAGTGCAAAATCAGGCCATGAGGGTCATAGAGGAAACTATGCTACAATCTGCTTACTTTAAGAACCTGTCATCGAGACGCCTTATCCTCTCATCTGAACTTCAATACAGGCCTTATTATATTATCTTGGCTGATTATAATGCAGAAATACAGAGAGTCACGGGTCAGATTCCTACCTTTGCTACCCAATTTCAACCCGAAGACCTTCCTCCAGAGGCGCAAAAAGGCAAAATTCGTCAACCCACCTGGCGGCAGAAACTTCTAGCGACATATCCAGAAATGCTACGCACATGGAACAATGCGCCTTTACATCTCCTATACAATCCATGCTACGGTCCAGTTCCACGCCGCAGGTCTTGGAAGGCATTCAATATCAAAGTGCAGAACAACACGCAATGCAAGGAATGGCTAAACTACCCGTACATTGCACCACCACAGGGACCACCGTTGGTAGCATACATGATGGGAACAATTCGCCATTGGATGCCGCGATTGAAGCCCATGCCAGATGTAGCAGCTCAAATGATGCTTAAAATTTTAGATATGATGCAGGTAGTCCTGAAAACTTTTAGAAATGCAGCCGCACCACATGTACGTCTCTCGGGGTTTACCAATGGAAATTATGATTTGGTGTATGACATGAGCACCACCCCCAGTATTCGTGTGGCTTACGCCTGGCATGCACGCATCAAATACCTCCCTGCATGTTACAAACAGACCTTCGAAGAAATGTTCAGATCAGGTTTCTGGGAGTATCACTCGGAGATCTTCGCACCGAAGCCAATACACCTGCTCCATCTCTTTGCTTGTGAACAAGCAATGTACTCTGAGTACTACACCACCCCGCAACCAGAGGTCCCTGGCGCAATAAATTGGGATGCATTGGAAGCTGATCTAGCAAGAGGCTTAAGGATAGGAGAACACAAACTTGCCACCAATGTCATCCAATACTATATCGACCACCCGATAGAACAGAGGTCTGTCAGGAGCGACAGACGCTAGGAAGGGGGGCGTGTTGGCATACAAGTCAGATGAAGAGCATACTAGCGCAACGGAGGAGTCATGCACAATACGGCAACAAGGCCCAATCATTTTTTTCCATGGACCATTTACAACTCAAGTGATTTTAATCACTACACAAACATTGTAAATTCCGTTTTTGGTAGAATAGACTCCATTTTGTGCAAGCCGAGGAGTCCTCGAGCTTGAGGAGTATTAGAACTAGCTACATATCAATGTTCATAATTTTTAGACTCTGTTTGAGCCCTCAAATAGGCTCTAGAACCTAATTTTTAACTAGGCCGGACACTAGGTCTGGACAAGACCAAAGCTAGTTAGAAAACTATAAAAAGAGCTAGAGAGCTCATTTTTGAGATTAGATTGTTTGTGAATTGAGCTTATGTAAGAGACTTTTTGACTAATGCAAAGAACTCCATTGTTCCTCTCCTTGTTCTTGCCTTGTGTGCGCGTGTGTGTGTATGTGTGTGCATGCTTGTGTGCTTCTCACTCACGCACTTGTGCCTTCACTTGCTCATAGTCTTCATACTAGTCCTCACGTCTCCACGGATTGACAATTGTGAGGTGAATCTTCTCACGTTGGTACTCACCATTGTGCTAGAGTGACAATACATAACCAAAACAAGAAATACTTTCCATTCCACTATGAGATATGTGGCCCTACATTGTTTAGTGACAACTAACAAGTGTTCTTTTCATGAAATAAAAAACTAGAGAAAGATAACATAGGTAAGTAAATAGAACAAGAAAGACTTTCCATTCCACTATGAGATATGTGGCCCAACTGGCCATGCCATATACAAGCCATAGGTTGTTTAGTGAAAACTAACAAGTGTTCTTTCTAGAATTTATACTACCACCAGGTGCATAGTTACTAGTGGATGCGTAGAAGATACCCCACAAGAGTGACAATGTGCATAACAAAAGAAATGTTTTCACCTCATTGTCCATGCTATGCTTGCGACTATGAAAAGAATGCACAAAACTCATTTAGATGATAGCAAATACTATTTGTATCCTTCATGCATAAGTCATATGATCTTTTCACGAGGTACACTTTGTCTGATGTAGTGTTCTTGTTGGAGAGAAGAAGGATGGGATTGTTTCAAATTAAAGCTATGGAGCTAATTGCATACACGAATGTGAATCAATTGCCAGTGGGGATCATAATTTTTCTAGATTTCCCTTCAAATTGACTATTTACACTTAGAAATGCCCTTTCTAGAACATGTCCAAAGTCACTATTTGTAGTTATGTAAAGTTGGGTTAAGCTTGTGGAGGGATAGATAAAATAAGACACTATAAATTTCCAAGATTTTTTGGATCTCAATGGAGGTCAAATGAGGGCTTAGGACCTATTTTTAAGTTAGGATGGACATTGGAATGTGATTAAAGTCCAAACTTTAAAATTGCCTATGAAAGACAATGGAATCTCATTTTTTAGGGTTATCTTATAACCTCTTGTATTCTTTTTCTTTTGTGAATGGATGTGAGTTTCTTGGAGTTTTTATTGTCTTGCTCATGAGAGTGGCTTGCATGAATGTGTGCATGTGGGTGTATCTTTCTTGATGACATAATGTGAATGTGGAGGTCTTCACACCATCAACTTTATTCCCTCAAATTGACATTATGGGTTGTGGATGCTACATTTGACACTCGTTTGAGATCATGAGGCTTGGAGCGATCTACAACTCAACACATTGGCACCACCATCATGATCATGCTTGCCAGTTACCTCATTCGATGAATTGTTCTTTGTGAGAGTTATATGCTCCAAGATTTTTCCATTTTTCTCATTTACATGACTTGGAGGATGCACATGCCTATGCTATCCTCATCACTTTGTATTTGTAGGTAGTTTTTTTATTATTTTTTGGAAAAAAGTCTAAAAAAAACCCTAAAAGCCAATTTTTTCCTTTCTTCTCTATCATTATTGCCATCATCATCTCTACATCATAGAGTAATAGATTTAGTTTTTTTTCTTGTATTAGAATGTAGCTTAGAGCTTGTGGAAAGGCATCCATAGCTTGTAGATACATGCACAAATGTTTGTCTTAATCACTGAATCTCCTTAAATGGAAAGAAGAAAAGTGTAGCTCTAGTTTGTTTTTATTGGAGAAAAACCTCACATAAGGAATGTTGGAGGAGATGGTGCTACAAATTCCCACTTCACACCAGCCAAAATTGAGTTGAGTGCAAAGTAGACCTCTTGAGCTTTCCAGGAAGTGAAAATAATCACCCAAGTACTTTGGAATATGATCCTCAAATCATTGGATCAAAACAGATGAGTAGGAGTTTCAACTATGAACCAAAACTTGCTATTTCAGTCACTACACCTGCTCAAAGAAATGAATAGTATTCCTTCTCTGCTAGCAATTGAGTAAAACCCTTTTGGGCATATCTAATTAACTTGGAGAGATAAATTTTGCAAGTTATTTCACTTGAAATGATACACCATGCTCAGAGAATGATGCTTAGCAAGCTAGAGATGCACCCCGACATTTTTAGTTAATACATGAATGCACATATGAGCTTTAGGATAAATGATCAAGCATTTAGGCTTGGAGTAATTGCACCAATAGCTCCCCCTCAAGCCTGTTGGAGAGATGGATGGATACCTCAAGGAAGTGAGGTGGTACTACTAAAACCTGCTTTGTATCAGTCCTGATACATTTCAGAGTTATCAGGTCTTGTACAAAGCCTTGATACACTTTAGAGTTATCAGAGTTGGAGAGATGGATGAATACCTCAAGGAAGTGAGGTGGTACTGCTAAAACCTTCTTTGTAGGAGCCCTTTTAACTTTCAAATGACACCAAGAAAGTACCTATGTACTTTGGAGTTGATGCTTGAAACAATTAATCCAAAACAGACTAGTTCAAGAATAGCTAGTGTTGAAAAACTTGCTATTTTAGTCCATACATCTGCTGGCTTTTTTACTCAAAACTCATAGTACAATAAAAATTGACAAAATTACCTTTGAGGGAATTCAAGTACCTTATATATCTAATGATTGCAAGTGGAATCATTTAAAATGATCAACCATGCTCTGAGAAATAACTTTAGCAAGTTAGATCTTACCCCCGACTTTTTAGGGACTAACCAGTAGATGACCAGTGAGCACTTCGAAGATGATTTATCCCAGGTGCCTGAACGAAATGCTTTGAACCTTTGGCAACATAAAGTAGACTTCAGGATGGCTCCAAGAAGCCAAAGATTATGAAAAATGATTGAGTATTCACTGAGATATGGCCAAAAGAAGTTGACTGTTCTGAGTAGTCATAACAGAGAAGTAGACAGAGATGTTCAATGAGCTACATGTATTATAAAACATGATTGTACAAGGTCATTGGCATTGTAATGATGCTCAATGATGATGATGAACTAAGTGAGCTATGGTGTAAGCTACTCAAGCCCTACAAATGATCAAGGGATGAACTCTCAATGAGGCACCCTTACCCCGTGAGATTTTACATGCCTTTTTATAAGTATTCCTTCTAAGTTTGAATTTTGAATTCAAACTTGGCTCCAACTAAAAGTGACTCCATTGATTTAGGAGTTATTCTCTCAATTAGGATTTGTAGCTCATACTCTTTGTAACTCCATGAGGTATAATCCATTTACAAGATTCTCCAAGAAATGAACCTTTTACAATGGTAAATGATCAAGCAGTTACAAGCTATGGTTCCACATGAATCATCAAGTGCTTCCACACATTGTCTTCCATGCTAAGCCAAATGTGTAGGCTTGTACATTTGCACCAACAGCTCCGCCTCAAGCCAAACATCTTGGCTTGCATTGCTTCATCAATCTTCTTGAATATCCTATAACCCAATCATGGTTTTAAACCTGCAAAGCTGTTGGAGTTAGATGTCTGCAGAAGCACGCGAACCACACATTGTCAAGGAAGAAGAAGAAGCTTGGAGCACAACACACAATACTGAATGTATTACTAGAGAATGTACAAAGATAAGTAGCCCATTAGGGCAATAGGCATATATACAAGCCAGTCCTAAACAGGGAAAAAAGTGCCCCGGCGGTCCTAGTGTGTTCACACACATCACTACCTAAATATATCAACAAATCCTCCCTGGGAGTGATGCGATGAACAAGGAGCTGACACTCATGTATAAGGAAGTGCCAAGCTATGTGGAAATCACTCCACAAAAGGAAGTAAGCCCAAAGTTTTGCGGAAAGCTTCAAACTTCTCCCTAGGCAAAGCCTTCCTGAAAAGGTCTGCAATGTTCTCCTACGTGGGCACATATGCCAAGCTGATCTCCCTAGTAGAGAAACTCTCCCTCACATAGTGATAATGCACCTCAATGTGCTTAGTGTGAGCATGGAACACACGGTTCCTCGCAACTGCCAATGCGCTCTGACTTTCAGTGAAGATGGTGGTGGCAGAAGTCTGACCAACACCCAAATCAGCCATAAGGCGTCTGAGCCACACACACTCATTAGCCGATGTGAAAGCTGCCCTATACTCAGCCTCACAATTGGAAGTGGCCACAGTAGGCTGCTTCTTGCTCAACCAAGATATACATGAGCTACCAAGCATGAAGCAAAAGCCACTAGTGGACACACGAGTGTCATAGCAACCAACGCAATCAGAGTAAAAAAAAGCATGCAAATCTGGTAGTAGTGATCCCCCCTTGGGATAAAACAACCCAAGTAGCCGAGTACCACTCAAATAGCGAAATATGCGCTTAACGCCTGCCAATTCTTGACTCCTGGGCAATGCATAAACCTGCTCATCTGTGAGACAACAAACTGAATATATGGCTGAGTAATGCATAAGTAAATCAAGCATCCAACAGCCTCCTGATAGAGAACAACATCAAATGCATCTCCAGCATCATGAAGACTCAATTGTAAACCTTTCTCCATAGGAGTGGCAATAGGCTTAGAGTCTTCAAGGCCAAAATGTTGCAATAATGTGTCAATATATTTTGTTTGACACAAAGCCATTCCACCATCAACTTGCATAAAATGAATGCCCAAATAGTGATACAAATGCACCAAATCAGACATCTCAAATGAGGCATGCAAATCAGCCTTAAAATCAGCAATATGCTTCTCAATAGGACCAGTGATCAACATGTCATCAACATGGACAACAATGATCAAAAGCACATCATTATCACGCTTAATATATAAGGTGCTTTCAGTTGGACTGTTCTCAAAACCATGTGCAATCAAATAGGCATGTATCCTCTCATACCATGGATGTGGTGCTTTCTTTAAACCATATCATGCCTTCTTTAGCCTGCACACCAAGTTTTCATGCCCTTTTTGCAGAAAACCACGGGGCTGAAAAACATACACTTCTTCATGCAAGTCACCATTCAGAAATGCTATTTTAATGTCCAACTGATGTACATTCCAACCATGATGAGCTGCAAGTGCACAGATGCTCCGAACAGTAGTCATACAACATGTAGGTGAAAAGGTCTCATCAAAATCAATGCCTCTTTCTTGTGCATAACCCTTTGCAACAAGCCTAGCCTTATACCTATCAACTGTACCATCCGGTTTATGCTTCAACTTGTATACCCACTTAATGCCAATGGCCTTCTTGCCAGGAGGCAAGTCACATAAAGACCAAGTACCATTCTTCATTATAGCATCATATTCAGATTGCATAGTAGCCATCCAATTTTTTGAGTTTTGTGCTTCATCAAACGAAACAGGCTCATTCTCATCACAGAGACTAGATGCAGCCATAACATAGCAATCTGATGCAAAAAAGGAACTATGAGAGCTTGAACGAGTACGATATGATAGAGGTGCATCTAATTTGCTATCACACAAAGTCTGCACCAACCATTTTGGCATAATTTTTGCCTGCTCAATATCAGCTCTCTCATCAACTAGTGCATCATGTAAATCTGCATAAAAAATGGAATGATTTGCATCATCATATGAAACCTGCAAAGGCTGAGAAGTTCCCTCATTGGGACCAGCACTAGACTGTCCACCTATAAAAAGAGGCAACAAAGTATCATACATGTCTTTGGAGCTAACATATGTCTCCTTAGTACATGAAAGCAATGGCTGAATAGCATCTTCCACAAAAACAACATCACAACTAACCAGAATGCATTTAGTCTGTGGATGATACAGACGATAGCCTTTACTTTTAGAAATGTACCCAACAAAAATACATTTTACTACTTTATCATCCAATTTTCTGCGATGTTGTTTAGGCACTAATGCATATGCCAAACAACCAAAAACACGTAGATGAGCAACAGATGGCTTGCGATCATGCCAAGCCTCATATGGAGTGATAGACTACAACACTTTAGTGGGACACCTGTTCAGTAAATATATTACACACATGATAGCCTCAAGCCAGAAACTATGTGGTAAAGCCTGACTCTTGACCATACACCTCACCATCTCCATGAGTGACATGTTCTTTCGTTTAGAAACTCCATTCTGTTGAGGTGTATATGGCACTGTACGCTGGTGTTTTATCCCACGTTCAACCAAAAATGCATTAAAATTAGAAGACATATATTCCCCCCCTCGATCAGAACGGAGGGTGCCCATTTTACATGCTGACAGATTTTGAGCCAAAACCAAAAACTGTTTCAAACACATGAACACTTCAGACTTTTCCTTCAATGGATATACCCATGCATGCCTGGAAAAATCATCGCTGAAAGTCACGAAGTAAAGATAATTCCCAAAAGAAGGTGTCTGCATAGGACGATAGACATTACTATGTACAAGCTACAATTTCTGAGTAGCCCAAACTGAACCAACTTTTTGAAAGGACGAACGCTACATTTTGCCCAAAATACAGCCTTCGCAAACATGTTTTCCAGCTGTCTCAAGTTTGGGAAAAGAGGACACCATTTCAGATTTCTGCACGCATAGCAAACTAGCGAAATTCAGATGACCAAAGCATGCATGCCAAAGCTTTGCATCTGACATAGCCTGGGAATCATTTACTGCACATGCCAAATCATTTACAGATCTTTCATAGTCTATGAGCTTATACAACCCACGACATAAAAAGCCAAAAGCAATAATCACATTGCCATTTGACAGATCATGAACTGTACACCTGTCATCAACAAATTTCACAACCAAGCCAATCTTGGCTAATGCAGAAACTGATAACAGGTTCTTCTGGATCCCTGGCACAAATAAAGCATCTGACAAAGTGAAATAACTACCATCAATAGTAGTCAAAATGATCTTACCAACTCCCATAATAGGATAAGAGGAGTTGTTGCCACATGTAATAGTATTCCTTGTAGGGGCAGGCTCAAGTGAAGAGAAGAAACTATGCTACGAGGTAATATGTTTGGTCGCCCCACTGTCAAAATACCAAACATCTGAGTCTACTGCAGACATGCACTGCTCATGAGAAGATGGGTCAAAACTGCAGACATTAGTAAACACCCATTCTTCTTCCTGCACAAGATTAGCAGACTCTGTTTTTGGTGTAGAGGCCTCTGCAACAACCATTCCAGCCTCTTTCTTCTTTGCCTCTTTAGCAGTCAGTTTTGGATAGTTTTTTATGATATGATCATTCCCTTTACAGTACTTACAAAACAATTTCTGCTTTTCTGATTTCTTCTCATCTTTATCTTCCTTCTTCGAATGTGCAAAATTAGCAGATTTTTGTTTACTAGTTGAAGAGCTCCATTTTCCTTTGCCCTTCTGACTAGCCAGGAAAGCTTGATCTACAACTCGCATAATGGACCTATTCTGCCTAGACTGATCTTCTTGCAATAGAACACAGACTAACTCCTCAAATGATAAGGCATTTGGATTGCCTTTCATCATCAACCAAAGAGTCGAAGCAAAACTCTGATATGAATCAGGAAGACCATTCAGAACGGTCTGTAGAAGTGAGTTATCTGGTATAACCTCATCAGCAAAAATCAACTGTTCCTTCAAGTCTTTGATCTTCGTTAGGAAACTATCCATAGAATCACCTTCATTCATGTGCTCACTCTCCAACTGTTTTTGGAGGTAAGCAACACGAGCCTCATTCCTAGCTTGGTACAATGTAGTAAGTGTATCCCAAGCATCCTTAGCTATTCTGCAAGAGCGAATGTGAGGACTAATGGCACGTTTTACAAACAAAGATATCAATGCATGTGCCTGGGCATCTCTACCATCCCATTGAATCTGCACTACAGTAGGTGCAGCAAAAATGCAACACGAATAGGAATATGCAGAATATCATCATCTTCGACACCTTTTGCATCAGCTTCAGTACCTACACTTGTAACAGTTGCAGGTGTGATAGGACGTTTTTTGACACCCTGCACAATGTTCCACAGTCCTTTTGCAACCAACACATGTCGCATCATATAAGCCCATAACAGGTAGTTGGTACCATCCAACTTATCCTCAACAGCCAACATGCGGAATACATCATTCCATTCAGCCATGGTCGGTGACTAAAATACCTTGATGCAAAAAATTGACTGTATCTCAAAAAGTTGAACAAAACTGCCCAGATGAATTGTGCTAGACCTGTAGCAGACTTTGAGATGCTTATATTGGCAAACAGAAACTGGTATATACCTTTGGCACAAAAAGATGAAATAGCCTACACAAGCATTGCGATAGTGCGTTCGAAGGCTGAAACGAGCTCAGATCCTGATTTTGGCACCACAGAGCGAAGATGTTTTGATCTCAAAAACACATTGAGTATGCTCATAAAAATTTGTGCGATTCTGAGACTGCAAACGAACGAGTGTCGACGACTCCCTAGATAAAGTGACTACCTGCTCTGATACCAATTGTGGGAGTTAGACGTCTGTGGAAGCACACGAACAACACAAGGAAGAAGAAGAAGCTTGGAGCACAACATACAATACTGAATGTATTACTAGAGAATGTACAAAGATAAGTAGCCCATTAGGGCAATAGGTGTATATACAAGCCGGGGGAAAAAAACCTCCTAAAGAGGGAAAAAAGTGCCCCGGCGGTCCTAGTGTGTTCACACACATCACTACCTAAATATATCAACAAAAGCCTAGTACCATCAAGTGCTTTGGTTAACAAATCAACACATTGCATATTTGTAAATACATATGCCAGTTGAATTTCTTTGCTCAAGAGTTTCTCTCTAACATAGTGATAGTGCACTTCTATATGCTTAGTTCTTGCATGATAAATGGGGTTGGCTACAAGATGCAAAGAACTAGTATTATCACCAAAAATCATAGGTGAATGAGTGTGAAGTCCCAAATCTGAGTAGAGCAATCTAATCCAAATAGCTTCTTGTGTAGCATTTGGTAATCCCCTGTATTAAGTCTCTGTTGAAGATAGAGCAATAGTTGTTTGCTTCTTAGAAGACCATGAGATGGGTTTATCACCTGCAAAAGATAAATCGCCAAAAGTAATTTTTTTGTCATCCTTACATCCTGCCCAATCTGCATCTGAGTACAAGTTTATGTCCAAATCTGATGTGTATAGGAAGTAAAGACCTTGATTTTGAGTACCTTTGAGGTACTTCAAAACTCTTTTAGCAACTTCCAAGTGCAGTGGTCTAGGATTATGCATGAATTGACTTAGAACACTTACTCCATAACATATGTCAAATACTTGTTAATGTTGCATAGTTTAGACTTCCAACTATGCTTTGATAACCTACAATGCCTTCAAGCAAATCACCTTCATGAGCACTTAATTTATGATTTACCTCCATAGGGGTGCTAGCTACTTTTGCATTCTCCAAGTGGAACTTCTTCAACATGTCCTACACATATTTCCTTTGAGTGATGTAGATCCCAGAGTTAGTGTATACCAACTCAAGTCCAAGAAAGTATTTCAGAAACCATAGGTCACTCATCTTAAACTTGTGCATCATCTAGTTTTTGATTTGTTTGATGCCATTGGCATCACTACCTGTAAGAATGATGTCATCCACATATACACATAAATATATCATTTCTGAATTTCTCTTCTTGATAAATAGAGAAGAATCTGCCTTGCTCATCATGAATCCTTGGTCTTGAAGATAGGTTGTTAACCTATGGTTCCATGCCCTAGGTGCCTGCTTCAAACGATAAAGAGATTTCTTTAATGTGCATACATTATTTACCTTGCTTGGATCTTCATAGCCAGGTGGTTGAGCCATGTAAACCTCCTCTGAAATCCACCCATTGAGAAAAGCATTTTTGACATCTAGTTGATACATATTCCAACTTCTAGATGCAGCTACATGTTGAAGAATCACTCACAAATTTGACATACAGATAGACTTAAAGATGAAGAAAGACAAAGAGAAGCAGAAACAAAGCATTCAGAAAATTAAGCCTTAGTGAAGGGACAAATTCACGATTGTAATATAGTTCATAGAAACTTCCTGAAATACGAGTTTTGAATCTCGGAACAAAATGTATATATATGAGATGAGTATGTGAAAAAAAAAGAAAGAGAGAGTAGAGAGAGCATATGTATGCATAGAACTGGAATAGAATAGCGCATATAGAAACTAAGGATAGTGATATAGAAGACGCCAGAGATTGCGCATGTAGATGAATAATAGAACCTGAACTATCGGGTATCATCTGAGAGAGATGGTAAGGAATGACTAATCAGAGTAGGAGAGTTTTCCATAGCTATGAGCAAAGTGAGGCCAAGCTATTTTTGTACACATCTTCTCTAATAGAAAACACATGTTCATGTGGAAGTTTGAGCGCATTCTTCGTATGTGAAGAAATCTGAGTGATTTCATGTTACTGTGAAAGTTAGTTAACAGTTACAGTTTTCTTAGTAAATGTTTTCCGGTACATCTACAAGTTAGATCTCACAACATAGTGTAAAGTTTTTCATACAATGAGAAACATACGCCTGATGGAACAGCTGACAGGTATAAGGCTAGGCTTGTTGCAAAGGGTTATGTGCAGGAAAGAGGCATTGATTTTGATGAGACCTTTGCACCTACATGTCAAATGACTACTATTCCTAGCATCTGTGCACTTGCAGCTCATCATGGTTGGAATATACATCATTTGGACATTAAAACTATATTTTTGAATGGTGCCTTGAATGAGGAAGTGTATGTTTTTGAGCCCCATGGCTTTGTGAAGAAAGGGCATGAAAAGCAAATGTGTAGGTTGAAAAAGGCTTTATATGGTTTGAAACAAGCACCACATGCTTGGTATGAAAAGATACATGCCTATCTGATTGCACATGGTTTTGAGAATAGTCCAATTGAGAGAACCTTATACATTAAGCATGCAAATGATGTGCTTTTGATCATTGTGGTCTATGTTGAGGACATGTTTCTCACTGGTCCTATTGAGAAGCATATTGCTGATTTTAAGGATGATTTCCATGCCTCATTCAAGATGTTAGATTTGGGGCACTTGCATCATTATTTGCACATTTAGTTTATGCAAGTTGATGGGGGAATAGCCTTCTATCAAACAAAATATATTGGCACATTATTGCAATGTTTTGGCCTTGAGAACTCTAAACCTATTGCCACACTACGGAGACAGGTTTACACATTCGTTAGTGATGCTTTGTGCATGAATGATTGAGTTAGTGAGATTTTGAGTCTTTGTCTTTTTCCCTTCTTGGTTATGTTCCATTAGTTCTAATGCCATTGTGATTACCGTGAAGTACATGATTAGAAGATTGCCCGATGAAATGTAGTTGTGAGATTTAAGCGAATTGATACATTGTTGATGGAGAAGTAAAGCACCATAAAATCTGTGTCTATTAGGAAGGGAGGTATGGGTGTTGTTAGTTCATATCAGTAAATGAATTGCTTGCATCAATGAAAAATGGAGAAGACATGTATTGGGTTCGTTTTGAGGAAAAGTTAAGGAACCAAATTCCTTTTGGCTTCCTCCAATAAAGAACGTTGTTAATTTAGCCTTTGGTGGCAACCTCATAAAGATAGTGTGACATGGCAAAAAGAAGCTTACTATTCCATAA
>CM035419.1:109915756-110060756 GCA_020310875.1 Ceratopteris richardii | reverse complement strand
CACAGACATGTTTAGAACATGCCTTAAGTTTGAGCAAAGAGGACATCATTTTAGATTTTTGCAAGCAAAGCAAACTAGCAAAATTTGGATGACCAAAGCATGCATGCCAAAGATTTGCATATGAGGTAGCATGAGAGTCATGAACTACACATGCTAAATCATTTGTATATTTCACATAACCTATGAGCTTATAAAACCCATGACATAATATGCAGGAAGCAATAATAACATCACTATTTGAGAGATCATGAACTCTACATATGTCATCAACATATTTGACAACCAAGCCAATCTTGGCTAATGTTGAAGCTGATAACAAATTTAAGCTATCATGAGGTAGAGCCTAAATGGTATTAGGACTAAAAAGCAATCGGAATCATTTACAATTTCTTATGACCTTATCATGGATGTGCAAACACCTGACTTCAACATATTTCTTGGAAAAATCTTCAATCAAGAGACCAACAAGAAACCAAAGGAAGAAAAATCTAACAAGGTGAATCTAGAAGTGCTCTTTACATAGATAACAAGGATAAGAAGAATAAAGGAAAGATGAAGGAGGAGGATGATGAAGAAAATTCCCAATCCAACTATGCAGGAAAGCACAAGTGGAAAGGGGAAAAGAAAGGAGGAAAGCAAGAGAAAACAAAAAGGAAAAGAAATTCAACCTTATGCCATATATAACAAGACCAAGCACACCACTCAAAATTGCAGGTTCAATGGAAGAAAACAGTAAGGAGCACATAGAAGTGGATTTGGCAACACAAGAGGTAGAGGTGGACAAAACTACAATAACAATAATAGAAATCATAATAGAAGGGATTACAACACTCAAAGGATTAATCGCATGAAGATTCACTACTCCTGATGAATTTCAGTCATAAAGAAGGTAAAGAATATGAGCATTTGTTCTACATAGATTCTAGTTGTTCAAACCACGTTGTAGGCTATGTTGCTCTTTTATTGTACTTGGAGAAACCCAAGCATAAGCATGAAGTAAAAATAAGGGATGATACCAAACAAGTATTGGAAATTTCAAAGCCTCCAATGGAAGAAAAAACATTCTGAGTAAGGTTCTCTATGTACCCACTACTACTAAAAAAACTAATAAGCGTAGGACAAATAGTTGAAAAGGGCTTGCAAGTTAGGTTCACTCAACATGGAGTATATGTGGAAGACCCATGTCAAGGATTCAAGAAGATAGCCAAAGGTGAGAAGCATGGTAGACTCTTCACATTTGAAGTGGGAGAAGCTAGAAATATAACTCTATTCATTTTTGGATCACAAACCATACGTGAGTCACTCTAGCACAATGGAAAGTACCAACGTGAGGAGATTCACCTCATAAATGTCAATGTATGGAGATGTGAGGACTGGTATGAAGACCGTGAGCAAGTGATGGCACAAGTGTGTGAGTGAAAGCACACACGCATGCACACACATACACACACGCGTGTACAAGGTAAGAGCAAAGAGTGGAACAATGGAAGATCTTTGATTACAAAAGAACTCTCTTACAAAGCTCAAATCTACAACAAGCTAGCCTCAAAAATGAGATCTCTAGCCCTTTTTATAGTTTTTTGAGTGGTTTTGGCCCTGTCTAGACCTAGTGTCCGGCCTAGTTAAAAATTAGGTTCCAAGGCTTATTTGGGGGCTCAAACGAAGTCTAAAAATTATGAAAATTGGTAGGATGGTACTTCTAATACTCCTCAAGCTTAAGAGACTCCTCGGCTTGAACAAAATGGAGTCGCCAAAATGGAAAATGGTATTTACAATGGTTTTTAGTGATGAATATCACTATTTTTATAGGGCTTTCTTCTAAAAGTTTGACATGTGCTTCTTGGAGCTCCTTACATGCTCTTTCTTCTTGTGTGTCCACTTCTTTGATGCGCTTCCATGCTTTGTGTTCCACCTTGAGTGTCAACACTCCCCCCCTCTAGAGTTTGTCATCCCTGACAGACCCTTGCTGGAGTGGTTGTTCCATGTAGTACTCTGAGAGGTAGTGTCCATGTATCAACATGAGTGGTCCATCTTCCAAATGTAGCTTGGTCTAGTTCTTCAGTTTTCCACTGCTAGCCTATGCGAGAGTTGGTCCCCTTGTAGGTACTTCTTCCTTGGACTTGAGCTAGATGGTGTATGTGGGAACTTCCAAAAATTGTTAATTGCTCAAAAGAGGTGGTCAATGTTGATTATGAGTAGTTCTCGGTGGTGGATTGCTTCCTTGCTCTTGTTGTTACCATCTTGATGTCCTCTGGTTCTTCGAAAGATGTCGTTCATAGTTTTCATGCCAAGTACTTATAACCCATAATGAATGATGGGTAAGTGCATTAGTGCATGGGTTGAAGAAAATATGTGCCTTGTGCCCGGCCTTGTAATGTGGCCCTATGCATGCATAATTGGGGAATGCATTGGAAGAAGTATGGTGCAAGAAATTGGGTCTTGAGCGAAGTGCTCAAGGGTATGCTGGCAAAGAGGTTTCCTAATCTACCATGGTTATAGTGTTTTTACAGTAGACAATTATTACCATGGTCAAGGGTCCATGGATCTTCACTCATCGTGTTGTACTCCCATCATGCTAATTGACCATTGCCTTGTCTTGCTTGTTGATGGATGTCCTTGCTGATGGTTCACTGAGGAGATTTTTCAAGCGCATGGTCATGTCTCCTCTCTTTGTCTTTTTTGCTTCCTCTTTTTTCTGTTTTTCTTTCTTTATTTATTTTTCTTTTTTCCTTTTTTCTTTTTTTTTTTTGGAACAATGGCATAAAACAAGAAGAAAGGTGTTAGCATCAATAAAATATTTTACATATGTCAGATGTTTCATATGTGCCTGGGATTCTCAATTATGTCTATGCACGGCAGTGTAATGTGGCCCTATATTAATGCACACTTTGGAAATGCATGACCTCAATGGTGCAAAAGACAAGGTTATGCCAAAGGCACATGGTTGTTGCTTGTTGAGGCTTTCAATGTTGTTGGTGGACGTTGATGCAGTCTTTGTTGGAGGTAGCTAGTGGATCTTGAAATGATGTGATCAGTCGATGGTGAAATGACAATTGACCATTGCTCCCTTTAGGGATCCATTTGAGAATAGTAGTTGGCCTTATAGAGATCACCTTGGATGGTTGCTGAAACTTGGTGTCCATCGTGGTTGGCTCTTCGGTTCTCTGGAAGTTACTGGTACTTTTGGCTTCCAAACCCATATCCTTGATGATTGTCTTCTTACTTTTGCCAAAGGGTTGAGTCTATCATCTTTTGTTCTTTGTGTTGGGTTCTTGCCCTTTTCTCTCCTTGGCTTCTTTGTTGAGACCTTTTGCATGGTGGCACGAGCATAGGCCTTTGTGCATGTAAGAGTGCTTTGGGAACCCACATATGTAATCGCCCTTGTTGAGCTGCAACTAATTTTTTTGGTACCCAAATTTGTCGAAGATCTTTTGGTTGAGCTGGTCTTGGTTGCTTGGTTCTTGTCTTCCCATGGTTGGCTTGCCTGGGTGGGAATTGTGTTGGCACCGCTTGTGGTTGCTCTCCTTTTCATACCCAGATCTGCTTTATGCCTGGAACTACTTTACTCTTGAAGGCTCTTTGTCTATTTGATATATCGGTTATCTTGTACTGTTTTGCTTGCTTCTGAGGTTGAACTACTGTGGATGCTTTACCCTTTGAAAAAGAAAGAGGTTCTGCTTGCGTTTGTGCCTTTATTGAGTCCTTCTGGATCATAGATCTTTTGACACATACCACATATTTTTTGCTAAGATTAGTCCTAGAAGAACTATGAGAATGTGTGGCATCTGGATTTATGAGCATGCAATTCACTAATTCTAATATAATGCCTTGTTACCAAACTTGAAGAAGTTGGCTTCTTAGGTTCAAGTTAACGGCATGGTCATAGATCTAGTCTTGACCCAAGACAAGTGGTTCTGTAAGGTCCTCATCTTGACACACTAGCATTTTGACTTTCATTGGAACATCTTGAAGGTAGATGGGGAAGTTCCACCTCGCCCAAACAAGGGGTTTCCACACCTCCCAAACCTATGAGATAGGCTTCTATGGGCTTGATGTTCAATTGTAGCTCTTGGCCGCACGAAAGTCTAACTGCACTAGTTGCTGCACCTGAGTCAACCAAGGCTCTCACAGTCCTTACACTCTTTCCTCGTCCTACCTCCACAATCACAAAGGGGTGTCGATCAATTATGCGAGAAGTAATTATGCCCGATTTTTGGCACATGTCCATGTGATATTTTGGGGCTTTTGGATTGACATCTAGGCCTAGTTGCCTTAACTTATTTCTCCTGATGTGCTCTCTCACCTCATCTTGCACTTCTTCTCTAACCCTCAACTCTTCTTCTTTTCGATTCTTAGCAGTGTTGAGTCTCATTAACATATCTTCTATAAGAGGTTCTTGATACAACTTGACTCGACACCCACTACTATAGTTTGGCAAGTTGTTGAAAGACAATAGTTACGCAATATAACACAGGAGCAATAGCAGAGAAGATAACAGATATAGGAGAATCTCAACAATTTTCTACTAGCAGCAAGTACAAAGATGATGGCGTTGTCCACCCGTGCGCTCTCAAGGTAGAGCTTAAATGGTGATCTAGACAACTCTAGATAGGGAGATACAAGGTAGAGGTATGCTGGCTCAACTCGGTATCTTAGGAAGTGCAGAAGTCATGTATATATAGGATCATGGGTGGCCTTCCATGGACGGCTATACATGGGCGGTAGAGCGTGGGCGGCCACCGCCCGCGTAATTGCCATACAGGGCTTAGACTGGTTGAACCGACCTAACAAATATAAATGATTTCTGACTCCGACAGGGAATATTCCATGGAATATTCCCTTTACCGTCGCGCCGGGGGCGCTACCCCCGGACCCCCACCAGGGGGCCCGCTGGCCCCCTGGGACCCCCCAGCCAGGGGGCCCGCTGGCCCCCTTGGACCCCCCAGCCGGGGCTGCTCACCGCTGCCCCGGACCCCACAATTGGGGACCCTGGTAACTCCCTTTCCTTATAATATCTTACATGGTCCAATATGACCTTCATCCAACATTCAAGTTGGGATTCCTATCAATTGGGTAATGCACTCTTGGCTTCTCCTCATAAAGGGGGCCTTACAAAATGTGCATACAATCATGAGGGGTAGACATTGATCATATACTAACACCCCCCCTCAATGTTTACCGATGATAAATCAAGTAGGTCTCGGTCCTATGCCCATCTGTTGAAGATGCTTGTTGAGCTGCTCTCTTCCAAGTGCTTTAGTGAATATGTCAGCACAATTTGCCTCTATTGGGCAATATTCTAGCTCCACAATTTCATCTTCAATTAGCTCACGAATGTAATGGTACTGTACTTCTATGTGCTTGGTGCGAGCATGAAATACTGGGTTCTTTGCAATAGCCATACAACTTTGATTATCACACTTGAGTACAATTGGCATATTTGATGGAAAGCCTATATCTGCAAGAATTCTCCTTAACCAGACTGCCTCACAAGAAGCAAAACAAGCTGCTTTGTACTCTGCTTCAGTGGAGGAGAGTGCGAGAGTTGGTTGCTTCCTACTTACCCAAGAAAATATTCCTGAACCAAGTGAGAAACAATATCCAGAAACTGATTTTCTAGAATCACAATCTCCAGCCCAATCTGAATCACAATATCCTTGGAGTGTATCACCTATGGTATACAAAATACCAAAATCCAAGGTTCCTGCAATGTACCTTAGAATTCGCATTCCAGCATTCCAGTGACTCTCCTTAGGTTTGTTGGAAAACCTGCTTAACACTCCAACAGCATAGCAAATGTCTGGTCTAGTGTTGCACAGAAAAATAAGACTTCCAACGAGCTTCCTATACTTCTTAGCATCTACATTAGGCATGTTATCATCCATAGATAGCTTATGATTTACCTCCATAGGTGTGCTAGTTGGTTTGCAGTCCATCATTCCAAATGCCTTGAGAATTTCTTTGGAATATTTTTGTTGTGAGATGAAAATGCCATCCTTCCTTTGCCATACTTCAATTCCCAGACAAAAATGGAGTAGACCTAAGTCTGTCATTTCAAACTCAGTTCCCAAGCTGATCCGAGTTTGATTGATGAGTTCCTGATGATCTCCTGTAATGATCAAATCATCTACATATACAATGACAACAACTAGCTTGCTATCCCTTTTCGTTACATACAGGTTAGCATCAGAAGTACTTCTTTCAAAACCCATATTTTTGAAAAAATGATCTATTCGTTGGTACCAAGCCCGTGGAGCTTGCTTAAGTCCATACAAAGCTTTCTTCAACCTGTAAACTTTATTTTCTGAATTGGGCACCTCAAAACCTGGTGGTTGAGATACATATACCTCCTCCTTGAGGTGACCATTCAAAAATGCAGATTTGACATCCATCTGGAAAATAGGCCAAGACTTTTGTGCAGCTACTGCAAGTACCGTCCGAATAGTTGTCATGCGTGCTGTTGGTGCAAAAGTTTCTTGAACATCAAATCCTTCAATCTGTGAAAAACCCTGTGCAACTAATCGTGCCTTATACTTTTCTAATGTTCCATCAGCTTTATACTTAGCTTTCCAAATCCATTTAGTACCTATTACCTTCTTCTTTGGCGGCAAGTCGACTAGATCCCATGTATCATTTTTGAGTATACTATCATACTCAGACTGCATTGCCGCTCTCCAATCTGGATCATCAAGGGCTTCTTCAATGGTGGTAGGTTCCTTTATCGAACCCATGATATCTGCCATTAGAGCCATGTTAACAATGTGTTCTGAGGCTCTCCTTTGCTCCTCTATTCTCTTTGATCTTCGTAATCCATCCGATGATGATTCTGGTACATCTACATGTGGATTGTGATCATCAAAGAGCTGTTGTGCCCACTTCGGTAGTGGCTTACGCTGTGCAGCTACAACTGGTTGGCTTTTTATTGAGGAAATTTCTCCATTAGATGTTTCCTCCTCCTCAACTTTAACCTGTCTTCTGATAGGCACAAGGTGAGATATTTCTCCGCTTGATGAGATAGTAGATTTACCTTTATCTTCTACTAAGTGTGGTCGTTCATCAAACACCACATCTCGGCTGACAAAAATCTTCCTTGCCTCAGGATCCCATAACCTGTATGCTTTAGACTCTTCACTATATCCTAGGAAGACACACTTTTTGCTTTTTGAATCCAACTTTGATCTTGTTGAATCAGGAATATGTGCATAACAGAAACAACCAAAAATTCTGAAATGCAAAACTGAAGGCTTTTTACCAGAATATGCTTCTTGAGGAGTCATCCCCTTTAAAGCTTTTGTGTAGCTTCGATTGAGGATGTAGACTGCTGTATTGACTGCTTCTGCCCAGAATGAATCAGGCATGTCTTGAGCCTTCAACATACAACGAGCCATTTCAACTACTGTCCTGTTCCTGCGCTCAACAACGCCATTTTGTTGGGGTGTATGAGCTGTGGTAAGTTGCCTTTTCACACCATGCTCCTTACAGTAATTGTTGAATTCTGTTGACAAGAATTCACCTCCTCTATCTGTTCTAAATTTCTTCAGTTTCCTTCCTGATTCATTTTCTACATACTTATGCCACGTTTTAAATTTTTCAAAAGCATCAGCCTTCTCTCGAATGAAATAAACCCACATCTTTCTACTATAATCGTCGACTAACAGCAAGAAGTAGAAAGATCCTCCTAAAGCAGGTGTAGACATTTTACCGCAGAGATCAGCATGTACCAACTCTAGAGGAGCTTGAGATTGATTGCTGGTCTCTCTTGGAAATGCCTTTCGTTGTTGCTTGCCCATCATACAAGCTTCACAAGGTTCCTGCAACTCTGAAAATGCAGGCATATGAGCAACCATCCCTGTTCGTTGCATCTCCTTCAAAACTGCAAATCCGAGATGCCCAAATCGTCGGTGCCATAACCTGCTTACATCTTTATCTTCTGTAGCAGTTAAAGCACTTAACTCATACAAGTTATCCCGTCGTATGCCTTTACCTACAACATTACCTGATGAATCCATGATTTCCGCACCACTCTTATTGAAGTGAACTTCGAGTCCACGATCTGTTATTGCAGAAACTGACAACAAATTTCTTTTGAGTGTAGGTACATAGAGAACATCGGATAACTTTTTCTCAACACCTGGAGAAGTGATAAAAGAGATGGTTCCAGTTCCTTCAGCTGGACACTTGGAGTCATTTCCCACCACTACATTGATGGATTCCCGCAGAGGCACTAGGGAACTATACCAATCCTTTTTACTAGTCATATGGCGAGAAGCTCCACTATCTAAAATCCATGGCTCATCAACACGAGCTTGAGCAGATGAACATACCTCTTCAATAGCTACCCAAAGTTCCAGCTCTGTGTTGTTTGCAGACTCTTTGTTCTTCCATGATGATTTTACAGTCCCATTCCGTTCATCAGCTTGCTTCTTTCTGCAATCCTTGATGGCATGGCCTTTCTTTTCACAATAGAAGCAACTTCCTGTGAACTTTTTCTTCTTTGGCTTCTTCTTTGATCCCTCTGAAGAGCCTTTACCTTTTGCATTTGCTGAGAATGCAGCATCAGTTGTACTTTGCCGATTCTTCAGCCGCATCTCTTCTTCTAAAAGCATGGCACAAAACTCTTCAAATGTAAGAGGAGTTGGCCTTACCTGAGTGTTAAGGGCTGTTACTAATCCATCATACTTTGCTGGAAGAACACGTACAGATCTTCGAGCCAGCTCTTCTGGTGTTATAACAACACCAACTGCAACCAATTGATCTTGAAGATGCTTTATCCGTTTGATAAAATCTTCAGCCTTTTCAGAATCAGAATGCTTTTCATTTGCCAACTGATTTTCTAAATTCTGTATCCTAGTGTGGTTCTTGGTCTCATATTGTCGAGCCAATATGCCCCAAGCCTCATGTGCTTTAGTAGTATGTTGAACTAAAGTAAGCACAGAATCACTTACACTAGTGACAATCGCACATAATGCATCAGCATTCTGCCTCTTCCAAGCTCGTAGAAGATCTGGATCTGGCTGAATCATCAATCTTGAATTTGCTGGATCTTCAACTGGTATAGGCTCTGGATCCAATCCCATCGGTCCCATGACAGTGTCAAGTAATTCATAGGAGTCCAAAATTGCAGAAATTTTGAACTTCCAGAGTGTATAATTGGTTCCATCCAGCTTCCCTTCAGTGAATGCGGGTGGACGAATTCGAATAGGTGCAGCATTAACATTAGCTGAAGCACCAAGACTACTATTCGACGATGAAGCCATCATGTAATCACTCGAATAATCTACTGATATTCTAGTCTGCTAGTAGGCTAAAATAATGATACTTCTCAAGCTATTCGAACCTTACAGCTCTGATACCATGAAAGACAATAGTTACGCAATATAACACAGGAGCAATAGCAGAGAAGATAACAGATATAGGAGAATCTCAACAATTTTCTACTAGCAGCAAGTACAAAGATGATGGCGTTGTCCACCCGTGCGCTCTCAAGGTAGAGCTTAAATGGTGATCTAGACAACTCTAGATAGGGAGATACAAGGTAGAGGTATGCTGGCTCAACTCGGTATCTTAGGAAGTGCAGAAGTCATGTATATATAGGATCATGGGTGGCCTTCCATGGACGGCTATACATGGGCGGTAGAGCGTGGGCGGCCACCGCCCGCGTAATTGCCATACAGGGCTTAGAGTGGTTGAACCGACCTAACAAATATAAATGATTTCTGACTCCGACAGGGAATATTCCATGGAATATTCCCTTTACCGTCGCGCCGGGGGCGCTGCCCCCGGACCCCCACCAGGGGGCCCGCTGGCCCCCTGGGACCCCCCAGCCAGGGGGCCCGCTGGCCCCCTTGGACCCCCCAGCCGGGGCTGCTCACCGCTGCCCCGGACCCCACAATTGGGGACCCTGGTAACTCCCTTTCCTTATAATATCTTACATGGTCCAATATGACCTTCATCCAACATTCAAGTTGGGATTCCTATCAATTGGGTAATGCACTCTTGGCTTCTCCTCATAAAGGGGGCCTTACAAAATGTGCATACAATCATGAGGGGTAGACATTGATCATATACTAACATTTGTCACCTTCTAGAGTGGCCAATTGAACCGCACCACTAGTGGAAATTCTATTAATGATCATGGGTCCATATCCTCGTTTCTCTAATTTGCGGCCTTTAGTGTATAAAGCAGCACTAAGTATCCCTCTTTCAGTCCTTTATCCTTGATGTGTGCATCAAAGTATGCCTTTTGTCTTTTCTTTGTAGCATAGATGTCTGTTGCCGCTTGTAGCCTCGTCTCACCTAAGCATTCTAGATCAAAGATCCTAGAGGACAATCGATGTCCATTCCACTCATGCTCTTGTGCTACTTTTAATGCTGGGATTAGGAAGTCCAATGGTAGCACAACATTCTATCCGAAGACCATCTGATATGGGGTAGCATTGAGTAGTGTTTTGTAAGCAACTCGATAAGCTCAAACAACATGATGAAGTTGTTTGTCCCAATCACAACATTTATTATTTGTGAGTTTTGTCAATACGTTACATAGGATCTTATTCGTGCTCTTGGCTTGTCTGTTAGCTTGTGGATGATAGGGGGCAAACTTCTTATGTATTACCAAGAATTCTTGGAGAAGGTTTTCAATAACTTCGTTCAAGAAGTGCATACCTCTATCACTTACTAACTCTATTGGTAACCCATATCTGGTGAACACGTTCTCAAATAAGAACTTAGCCGTCATTTGAGCATCATTCTTTGTCGTGGCTTTTACTTCTACCCACTTTGTAAGGTAATTTGTGGTTACAATAATGTACTATGCATGGGAGTTTCTAGCAGGGGGGTTAATAGGACCTACAAAGTCGATACCCCACTTCGAGAATGCATGTCTTCCCATCATTGGTCTCAAAGGCATCTCATTTTTTCTGAGTGGATATTGGGCACGTTGGCATGTGTCGCATTTCTTCACATAGGTATGTGCGTCCATATGAAGAGTGGGCCACCAAAGTCCTGAGAATAGAATGGTCTTAATTACTCGGTCAAGATTGAAGTGTCCACCTACAACACCACTATGTGCAGTCTCTAAGATTTTCAGAATATTCCATTAGTAAGAGAAACCATCTTACGAAGTGTCCTGTATTGCAAGGTTTATTGACCAAATATAATAAAGCTTGATGATCTGTAAAAAAACTTGAACTTGTTGGCCAATAGATAGTGTCTAAACTTCTTCACAGCATATACCATGCCTAAACCTTCTCGCTCAATTGTGGTATAGTTTTGTTCAGTAGCGTTCAATTGCCTGCTAGCATATGCTATAGGCAAATCTAAATTTCCTTCACCTGTTGGTTGTGATAGCACACATCTTATTGCATAATTGGATGCATCCACATGGACATGGAATGGTTTATTCCAATTGGGAGTGGTCAATATTGGAGCTGTGCACAAACATCTCTTCAGCTCATTGAAGGAATTCTCGCATTCATCATTCCACTCGAAATTTGTCAACAAACCATAAAGAGGTTTAGCTATGATTGCATACATGTGGATAAACCTACGGTAATATCCACAATGGCCCATAAAGGCTTGTACCTCTTTAACATTCTTTGGTCTTGGCAACTCTGCTATGGCTCTTACTTTGTCCTCGTCTGTTGATATTCTATTCTTAGAAACAATGTGACCTAAGATTTTACCTTGTCGTACCATGAACACACACTTTTCTGGGTTCAGACACACTCAATATTCTCTACACTTGTTGAAGATCTGTCTGAGCTCAGGGATGTGGTATCTTCTTTCTTGGGAATGAGCGCATAGATCATCCACATATACTTCTAAGCTCTTTCACAAGAACTCTTTGAAGACATGACACATGAGCCTTTGGAATGTTGCAGGTGCATTGGTGAGCCCAAATGGCATCACGCAGAATGCAAAGATTCCCCATTCCGTGGCAAAAGCTGTTTTGTGTTGATCTTCTAGGGCAATGGCTACTTGGTTGTAACCTAAAAATCCATCAAGAAAGCTATAAAATTCCTTGCCTACAACACGCTCCAAAAGATGTTCAGTGATTGGAAACGGATAGCTATCTCTAATCGTAGCAGCATTAACTTTTTTAAGGTTAATACATACTCGTAACTTTCCGTTCTTCTTGGGAACCACTACAATGGTGGAAACCCATTCAGTATGCTCAATCTCATAGATAAATCTAGCTTCAATCAGTCTGTCTATTTCTTCTTTTATTTTAGCTGCATAAGTGTCATTATATATCTAGGGCTTTTGTTTGGTGGGTTTGGCGTCAGTAGTCACGAGGATCGTATGAGAGAAAATTTTCAGATCTACTCCCTTCAAGTCTCTATAGTGCCATGCAAACATGTCCCTATATTCCCGTAATAGAGCTACAAGCTCTTCTTCTTCTTTTGCTCTTTGGTCATCCCCTATTTACATACATCACTCTTCGTTCTCTTCAATGTTCACTACAATCTTTTTGGTCTTTTCTTTATTGTCATATGCTTCTCCAATAATGGCCTCTTGCTTAGGCATTCGTACCAAGATTTTTAAGTTTTCCACTTCGTATTTCTTGAAATTTTTTGGTACTTCGAACAATGATTCCTCCTATTCTTGTTTCACTACTTTTCTTTTTTTTTTTCTTTTTACTACCTTCACTTCTATGCTTTGAATTTACTGTTTGAATGCTTGTGAGAGGTTCTTCTTCTTGTTGGTTAAATACTCCTACATCTTCTAGATAGTGCTTTTCTGAATTAAAGCAACTATCCATTACAATGTATTCTAGATCATCGTCGTTTTCTTCTTCTTCTATGACATCACTAGGGTCACATTCTTCTAGAAAGGGCTGACACATGAACACTGATATATCATAACCCACCCCATCACAATGAGGTGTCCACTGTTCTCCATTGACAACAATGTCCATGGTGGCCAAGGTTTCTCCCCAGCCATGAGGCTCAAATTCCTCATCTAGAAAGATCATCGGTGTATAGGCTGGGTCTTTAACTAGTCTATCTTCTTGAGAAGTTCCTTCTTCTCGCGCTTTTAGGTGTCTTTCCTCTTCCTCTGCAACCTTGGACATCCACAAATGAGTATCTTCATGCATCCAGGATGGGTCAGGTGAACTTCCAAAATGCACAGAGATAGAATGTTCTTTTGCTTTGTGGATAGGAGTCCACTATAAGGGTGGTACATCTTTGAAGGTGTGATCCTTCAAATTGAGCTTGGTGGTGACCTCTAAGTGCTGTAAGTACAAGGAGTTGGTTCCCCAATCTTGTACTATTTGTAGTTGTCGTAGGAAGGGTCTTCCTAGGATCATCTCGTAGACATTATTTTTTTCAAAGTCACATATAGCAAATGTGTGTTCAAACTCTACACCACAAGTGGTTAGAGTTATCCCTTCGAGCAATCCTAGAGGCCTTTCAAAATGAGCATCTTCCATTTGAAGCTTCATTCTAGTTGGTCTTAATGTGGGTTTGCCCCATCGCTTCCACACGGAGGTGGTCACAATAGCAACACCAGCACCTGAATCTACGATTGCTTTGGTTGTGTAACCCTGGTAGGTGATCGGAAGATAAGTATTACCTTCTTCATCCTTGCTCATGTCTCCTATTTTATGGAGAGGTATCTCTAGAACTTTTTGCTTAGAGCATGCTTTTGGCATTTTGGAATCAAGTTCTAGCACTTGATCTATCACATGATTCCATAGCTTAGGTTTTAATTTTAGTAGCTCTTCCACGGTAAGATGACACTGAACCTTAGTGTTCTTCATGAAATTAGTGTTCCTTGGGACCATTAAGTCTTCATTTCTTACCAATATCGTGAGAGATCTGATCTAAAGAGATTTAGATTTCCATGGGCTTGTGAATTGTGGCAGCTCTTGTAAAGAATTAGATTCAAAATCTAATCTTTCATCTTCTTGTTGCTCTGCTTGATCTCCATAGATTGATGGAATGTCTTGGGGAAATTGATCATGAAGGTCATCAATCTTAGGAATAGGAGGGGGATTACCCTTCTCCTTGGCCCATTTTTCTTCTTGTATTCCCTGCAAGAACTCTTGAGAGTACTGTTGAATAGAAGGAGGTATGCTCGCATCCACAGAATCAAGAACGTAAGCTTTTATTGTTGGTGAGCTTTCTCTTTCCAAAACGGGTTGAGCCTGTGGAGGTAAAGAAACCTAGGGCTTGTTTACCAGTTGCTCTAATCTTTCTAGTAAGCCCTGGAAATGCAAACCTGGTTTGATATAATTAGTTTGATTGAACGATTGACTGGTCTCAAGCATAGTCTGAGCTAGCTCTACCATTTTCATGCACATTTTTGTCCATTCAATCTCTAAGTCTGCTCTAGGGTAACTCTTGTCTAAGTTTGCAATTGTTGGCCCTTCATGAAGTCGAGCCTGGTAGGCCTTGAACATCATGTCCAAGCCTTCTAGGGTTGGATCTGCAAGAACTTTTGCATCCTTCAGGCTTTCTTCTAGTTTAGATAGCTTTTTATTCCACTTGCGATTAGCTTTCTCCTTGGTATCCTTCCATGTTCTTGTTTTCCTCTTACTAGGCTCTCTTGATTCACTTGACTCTGATTGCTCTGCTAGTTTATCTTGTTTTAATGCTTGTGCCCTAGTAACTGCCTGTGGAGCCACATTACTACTACATGCACTTGAATCCACCACTAAGCCTACCACATTAATGGGGGTAACCTTGGGAGCACTAGAAGGGTTCCTGGAACATTCTCTTGAGAGATGTTCTTTGCCACACTCAGGACAAAAGCTTTGTATTGTGATGTTTTGTCCTTGTCCCAGAGTTGATGGGTGAGGACAATCATGAATGAAATGGTCACCTTGACATCTAAAGCATGGTCCTCTAGGGGCTTGTGGTCTTACTTGTCTGAATAAGGGCCTAGGTTAGGATTTCTATACATGACATTGGAGTATTCTGGCTCCCAATTTTGTTTCATTGGTGCCTCATATTGATTTGAATAATTCTCACTAGGCTCAGGTGACTCTCTGTAATAACCATGTGGACTATCTTCATGGGATTAGTCTGAACTATGAGCATGAGAGTCATTTTTTGAGATCAAAGGGGTCACTGGCACCAATGCTCTATTAAGGTTCTCCTCTGCCACTGCATATTTAACAGGAATCACATTGACAAGAGCTGGTGGTTGGTTTCCTAAGACTGGTTGTGGCCTATATGGTGCCTGATATTGCTGTTGTGGCCTATAATATGGCTGTTGGTATTGATTCTGATACCTACCCTGCTGGTAAGGTTGCTGAAAATTTTGTCTGATAGCCTGCCTGTTGTATGGACAATCTTGAGCCATGTTGTAGCTCAGTGATGAGTAGCACCTCCTTTAATGTCAATCCGGGAAGACGTGAGGATGGTATGATGACCTCAAGCAAGTGATGGCACAAGTGTGTGAGTGAGAAGCACACTGACATGCACACACATATACACACACACGCACATACGGCAAGACAAAGAGTGAGCAACAATGGAGTTCTTCGATTACTTTTCAGAAAGCTCATACAAGTTCAAATCAATTACAAGCTAACCTCAAAAATGAGCTCTCTAGCTCTATTTATAGTTTTTGACTAGGTTTTGGCCTTGTCCAGACCTAGTGTCCGGCCTAGTTAAAAATTAGGTTCTCTACCCTATTTGGAGGTTCAAACGGAGTATAAAAAATGTGAAAAGTGATAGGTAGGTACTTCTAAAGCTCCTCAAGCTCAAGGACTCCTTGGCTTGCACAAAATGGAGCTACAAAAATATGAAATGGTATTTACAATGGTTTTTAGTGATGAAAATCACTATTTTTGTAGGGATTTCTTCTAACATTTTGACATACATTTCCTGGAGCTCCCTACTTGCTCCTTCTTCTTGTGTGCCTAACTCTTTGATGCCTGAAAAATTTAAATGGCCTACTTGCCAGATCTTCTTTGACTACTGTGCCTGCTTGTGTTGTCTCTTCGCTCCGACTCCCTTCGTAGGCTTCCTTGTCTTGTGACTCCTTCAGTTCCTTGACTACTGCCAACACCCCCCCCCTCTCTCGCGTCTGTCGTCTCTGACAGACCCTTGTCTAGCAGTGCGTTGGACATAATATTGGACGACATCGACAGCGAGGTGGTGTTCTTCTAATCGTAGCCCCCGTGCTAGATCTGTTAACAATGCATCCCAATTCACTGGTCCTGGTACGTCCGGATGTGGCACTCGCAGTTGTTGTGAATGGATGGTTCTCTCCACAGAAAATAAGTGGAGGAGATGTGAGGGCCTAGGTACAAATATTTCTGAGTGATATTCCCAGAATCCTGTTACGAACATCTCCTCGAATGTCTGTTTAAAGCAAGCTGGGAGGTACTTTATTCTGGCGTGCGAAGCATATATTACCTCTATTGATGGGGTGGTGCTCATGTCGTATACCAGATCTTGGTTTCCTGTAAGAAATCCGACACTTGAGAAGTGGGGGTCTTTAATATTCTTGAATGTCCTGAATGTGACTAGCATTAGTTCAAAGATTTTCATGCACATTTGGGCCATCACATCGGGGGTATTCCGTAGTCGAATGCTCCAACGACGGATGGTAGAAATCATGTAGTTCACAATGGGAGGTCCTTGAGGAGGTGTTAGATAAACATAGTTTAACCACTTTGCACAACCTTTGATGTTCTTGACAGCAATTGTAAACTCTGGCCAGGTGCGCCTGCGGAAGACTGGAACATAACAAGGATTGTATTTAATAAAAAGTGGCATGTTAATCCAAGTACAAACCATCTCTGGGTAGGTCTCAAGAAGACGGATCCTCCAGGTGGGTTGATGAATGGATCCTTTCTTAGCACTTTCTGGGATATCATCGGGCCCAAATTGTGTGGCAAAAGCTGGAGGTTTGCCACATCTGCGTTGAATCTCTGCGTTGTAATCTGCAAGGAGTACACAATATGGCACATATTGATCGTCGTTGGTGTCGATTCATCTATGATGAGACATGCTGCGGAAATATTTGGACTTTATGATGGTGTCTTCTAATTTGGCCATTGATTGGATTTGAATGGCCACTCGGTCTTCATGAGTTGTAGCTGTCTTTTCTAATGTTTGGAGCCATTCCGGTACTTCGACTTCTAAGGTGTCCATTCCTTCAGAGGTCTGTTCACCACCTGGCAGGGCATAGGAACATATGGTTCCTCATACGTTTCGTCCACCTCAATGGGTACCAAGTTCTCAGGTTCTAGTTCTACAACTGGAGAGGGTTGCCTTTCATATTCCAGTAACTTCTTCTGCAGTTCCGCCACCTGTTCTGTCAATGCCTTTACCTCCACTGAAGTCGAGGTCGTTTCTATGACTTTGGGTTGTGCCTCCTGTTCCCTGAGCTGGCTACGTAGTTCATCCCGTTCCCTTTCCAAGTCATCATGTGCTTCTAATGAATCAGCGTAGCTTTCCAAGATTGTTTTCATTGTTTCTGAGGGAATTGCTTTGAATTGTTCTGGGTCGATCTCATGGGGAGAGCCTTCCATGGCAGCTTCCAGGTTTTCTTCGTTTTGTTTCTGCAGACATTTGTTTTCTTCAAGGGCTGTAGCCATGTGTTTTCGGAGTAGAGTTAAATTTCGCCGGACTCTCAGATTATCTATTTGGTAAACCTCCAGTAAGGCTTCAAGTTGTTTGACACCTGACTCTTGTGATGGTTGGGGTGTCTCCAGGAGGGTTTGATGAGCTTGTTCGAGAGTGGTGTAGCATTGATTGAGGTCTGCATTTTCTTCTTCTATACTTGTAAGCCGTCTTTGTAGTTGTTGATGATTCGTCGTCAGCTGATGATGACGGTCTTCGAGAGCCTGGTACTCACTCTGAAGTTGATACACGCATTGATGTAATGCTATGAATATACTATTTACATTAAACGATGCAGGGAAAGATGAAGATGTAGGGGGGATAGGGAACGGGAAGGGAGTTGTGAATGCTGTGGACTCAAGTGGTGAGGTAGGTGGAGGGGTAATGGGAGATTGAGGTTGCGTGGGGGGTGGGAGTGGTGCTGTGGCTGGTGATGTTTCCATTGTGTCGAATGTGTGTGTGACTGTGTAGATGGGAACAGTGGGTGGGGTGGATGTGATATTTGTGAAGAGTGTCGTGAAGGTGGGCCTGGTAACTCCTCCAAATTGGATGCCGAGAGAGAGAGGAATTCCAATGACGACTGTGGTAATGGCAAAAATAGGTGTGGTCAGGTGGTGAGGTGACATGTGTAGTGAGAGGTGAGGTGGGTGGTGAGAGTGGTTCCTCCTGATGTTCTTCTGTTTGTGTGTTGCCTCCTAGTTCTGATACATTGATGTGTATTTGTTTGCCAGATCGCATGGGACGGGTAGGCACTCGTTTCTCAGATCGATTAATATAAGTCATGGCTGCATGAACAACCTCATCTAAGCCCACTACATCAGTGTGCAGGTTCATTGATTCGATGAACATGTCATCCACACCTTCCTCAGCTAACATTTGACTCATGATCATCTTTCCTGTTTCGAGCGACAATTTGTGTTGCTCTTGGACCCGCTTCATGGTTTCGTATAATCTTTTTATTTGGGCTGAGTATGCCGGGGCACTTGCTAGTTCTGAAAGTTCTTCATAGTCTTGATCATACTCTTCGTGTGCCTCTTGTTCTTCTATCTCTTCTTCATCATCTTCTACTTCTACTACTCCCGGTTGGGTCGGGGCTGAGGTGGTAGTCGTGGGTTGTTGTTCTTGGGTTTGCTCCGCTTCTGTCTCCAGGTTAGATTCATTGATCAAACGGGTGATTTCTTCATCTGTTAGATCAGCAAGGGTGTAACCTTGAGGGAACTCCAAGTCTGAAGGAATAGGAGGAAACACCAGGTTGGGTCCTTCTGCACTTGGTCTGGGTAGGCGAATGGTGAATGGTCGGACACGCCTCGTTTGTGGAGGAGTGACCTCGGGTGTGGTAGTGGCTCCCCTTGGTTGAGCGCATGGTAATTGAACTCCCCCTCTCATCTTTTTCGATGGAGGGCCTGTCGTTGATAGTCGTCTTTGGAACTCTTGGGCCCTGGACCATACTAGTGCTCTTTGAATGGGCACGTCGTACGCTAAGCACCTGTAAATTATTCTTGTGAGAGCACAGCATCCATGCAGTACATTTTTCTGTTTCTTATTCCACCGTTGATGGGCTAGATGTATTTGATCGATGATCCAGTGCGGTATGTTGATGGTGAGATTCTCTGTCTCCGCCAAGTACAAGCTGAACCATATCTTTTTTGGTGGCATAGTGAATCGTTCTTGGGCGGGAAAAGCAAAATGTTGCATGATAGTTCGTAGGTGTAGAGCAATGGTAGGTGTCATTGCGACCATGTCCTTCAATTTGTTGAGATCCTTATGCTTCATCCTGCCTGGAACCATTAGTTCTTTCTCAGTGGGAATATGCATTCCTTGCATGTTCAATGCTGCTCGTACCAAATTGAGGGTCAGTTTGAATCTCTTGAGTTCGTGGCCTGGCAATAGTGAGGGTAGCACAAAAGTACTATCGCCTCCCTTGGCCCTGCTAGGAGTGATGGTACTGATAAAGTAGGAGCAGCGAAGAAAATCTCGCTTAGGCAAATGTGCTCTGAAGTAGCTATCCAATCCCGCTTTGGTCCAAACCGATCGCATTACTTCTGCATTCTGATAATTTTCAAATTCACGAGTGAAAAAATGATAACGTCCCCATTTGCCATTGAATTCAATTTCTGCCTCCCAGAAATAGGTGCCATCACCCAATGGCCCTGCGACATCTAAACCAATGAGCGTGTTTCCCCACTTGATAAGTGTGTCCCTAAGGAGGGTCCTGAATCGGGAGAACATGCACCGCTTGAAGTTCTTGAGGCCTTTTGGTGAGTGGCGGTTCCAGGAGGAGGGTTTCAATGTCCACAATCTGTGTGCTAGATCCTGCCTGGGAACTGGTGCCTCCTGCTTCTGCCATGTGTGCTTGCTTGCTTGTTCTGTGAGAATATAGAGTCATGCATTAATATTGTAATGGACAAGATAGAACACTTTTTGTCCCCGTTACAACATTACCATGAAGTGAGTAATGGGTTAGTGGGTCAGTGAGTGCTCGATGACTGTGTGTGTAGTGAATGCTTGGATAGTCCTAGGAGCTAGATGGACAGATGTAGTGTATGAGTGATGTAGTTAGCAAGTGGAGATGAATTTACAAATGGGGGTCGGGGGGTTTATTACAAGTCTTAGGTTGCCAAACACAATGGATGGCTTTCGGTTTTGGTTTTGTGGAGACTCTGGAGGTTTTATTAGTAACTCTGCTTGGGGAGGATGCGTTTTTGGGACCCATTTACAAGTGAGTCTGTGCGTGCTTCTGGACGACTGTGTGTTCGTGCGTATCAAAAAAGAATGGGTAACGGCTCCTTGAGTGAGTGAACCCTGTCGTGTATGATGTGATTCGTGCGGGACTAGTTGAGCCCGCAAGCAAGCCTTAGGCACCCAAATTTGTCTTGATTGTGGGCCAGCCTTCATCGACTTCTTGGGTACCCAGATAGATTTCACTTTCTCAAAAGAAGTTTTGGACGTCTTCTTATTAGTCTCATGTTGTTGATTACTAATAGAAAGTTGAGATGATTGTTGTCGCTTGAATGTAATAGGCCGCTCGCCTTTTCGCAACCACAATTGTTTCAATGGCTGAGTCATTCTGCTTCGCACGTTCTTTTGGCCTTCCGCATAGGTAGTCTTCAGTAATTGAGCTGCCTTTGGTTGATGCCTCCCTCTGGCCTTTGGAAAAGAAGGGAGTTCCGTTGAGGCCTTGACTTCCTTATTGAGATCACCCTTCCTCTGCATCACATAGCTTTGGACAAGAACAACATGGTCAACCTCATGTGTACCCCTGGAAGGACCAGGAGTCTGTGCTTTTTCTAGTTCCTTGAGTGCTCCATTATCTAACTCAACTGTAATTCGACTCTAATTCACCCATACCTGAAGAAGTCCACTTCTTAGGTTTAAGTTGACTGCATGGTCATAGATCCAGTCTTGACCCAAGACCAGAGGCTCAGTTGTTGGGAGTGATGGTTGGATGCACTCAAGAGATTGAGTTGAAGCTACTAAACCTGCTTTGCTCCAGCCCTCCTTGACTCCAGATATGCTTAGTACACTTTCTTAGCTTCCAAATGATACCAAGAAAGCATATATGTACTTTGCAGGTGATATGTGAAATGATCAAACCAAAACAGATAACTTGGCACATCAAAGATTAAAAAAAAACTTGCTATTTTTGTAGTGACACCTGCTCAGTCTTTTACTCAGTGTGACCAGCACACTAACAATTGATCTAATTCCTTCTGGACATATTAAACTAGCTTAACAAGCTACCATTTGCAAGTGGAATGAGAAGAAATGATAAACTACTCACTGAGAAATCAATTTAGCTAAATTATATGTACCCCCGACTTTTTAGGAATTCTGCAGACACAGACCAGTGTGCACTTCGAGCGAGCTTTCTCCGAGATGGCTAATCCAATTGACTTGAAACTTTGTAGGTGTATAGTAGACTTTGAGCTGAATCCAATGTGCTTTGAATCACTTGATTTGGTTCAGTAGATCCTGAGATATGCTCCTTAGAAGTTGACAGACATGGAGATGATGACTCAGAGAAAACCAGAGATAGTGAATGTAAATCTTTCTATTAGTTCACATGAATGTACAATCTCATTGGCTTGATAGATGTAGCCTAATGAGTTGGAGATGTGTAGGCTATGGTGTAGCACTCACACACTCTATGATCAAGAGTATTAGCCTCGGGAATGGTGAAGGACACCCGCGACTTTTTGATTGTAGCTTTTATAGAGAATGAGTTGAGATTTGAATTTGAATTCAAATTCAAATCTCCTATAATCACTACTCTAAAAGTAAGGAGATATTCTCTCCAATTACACCATCCAAATTCCACGACTCTAATCAAGTAGCTGTGATCATTTTACATGCCAAGTCATTTAGACTTTTACAAGAGATAAAATGGTAATAAGTCATAAGACTAAGTTCCTATGGTTCTTGCTTCACATAGTGATATCCTTCAAGGGTTCCAAGCCAAGTGTGAAGGCTTGAAATGCACCAACAGCTCCCCCTCAAGCCAAACACTTTGGCTTAAGTCTTTTATCTTCAATCTTCAATCACATCCTGCAATCCAATCATGGATTTAAATCTGCATAGCTTGTTTCCATCCAATGCTTTAGTGAGTAAATCTGCACATTGCATATTAGTAGACACATATGTCAATTGAATCTCTTTGCTTAGTAACTTCTCCCTCACATAGTGGTAATGAACCTCTATGTGTTTGGTTCTAGCATGATATATTGGATTAGCTGCAAGGTGAAGAGAGCTAGTGTTATCTCCAAAGATAATTGGAGGTCTAGTGTATAGACCTAACTCTGTATACAAGAGTTTCAACCAGATAGCTTCTTGAGTGGCATTGGCAAGTCCTCTATACTCTGCTTCAGTGGATGACAATGCCACTGTAGGTTGCTTCTTGGCTGACCAAGAAATAGGCTTATCTCCTGCAAAACAAATGTATCCTGATGTGCTTCTCCTATCATCCTTGCATCTTGCCCAATCTGCATCTGAGTATACTTTAATGTCAATATCTGATGTATAAGGAAAGTACAAACCATGACTTTGAGTTCCTTTGAGGTACTTCAAGATTTTCTTTGCTGCCTCTAGGTGAGGTACCCTTGGTTTGTGCATGAATTGGCTTAGCACACTAACTCCATATGCTATATCAATTCTGGTCAAGGTCGCATAATTCAAACTACCTACCATACTTTGATATCCTGTAATGTCTTGTAATTCATCCCCTTCATGAGCACTTAGCTTTAGGTTGACCTCCATTGGAGTAGTTGTGACTTTAGCATCCTGCAAGCCAAACTTCTTGACCATATCCTGTACATACTTCTTTTGAGTGATATATATACCTGAGTTGGTGTAGACTAACTCAAGACCTAAGAAGTACTTCAACAATCCAAGATCATTAATCTTGAATTCTTTCATCATCTGTCCTTTGATGTGTCTAATCCCATTGACATCATTACCTGTAATGATGATGTCATCAACATAAACACACAAGTAGATTACCTCTGTATTACTCCTCTTTATGAATAGAGAAGTATCAGCTTTACTTATCACAAATCCTTGGTCTTGGCGGTAGGTTGTCAGCCTGTAATTCCATGCTCTAGGTGCCTACTTCAAACCATATAGAGCCTTCTTTAATTTACAAACATAGTTTACCTTCTTGGGATCTTCATAGCCAGGTGGTTGTGACATGTAGACTTCTTCAGATATCCATCCATTCAAGAAAGCATTCTTGACATCTAATTGGTACATGTTCCAATTCTTGGATGCAGCTACACTCACCAATATTCTGATAGTTGGCATCTTAGCCACAGGAGAAAATGTCTCCTCATAATCAATGCCTTGGGTTTGTGCAAAACCCTTGGCTACCAACCTAACTTTGTACCTGTTTATTGTTCCATCTGAATTTCTCTTTAGTTTGTAGATCCATCTGGATCCTATCACCTTCATAGAGTCCTTCTTGGGTACCAAGTCCCAAGTATCACTCTCCTTGAGAGCTTCCATTTCTTCATCCATAGCTTCTTTCCATTCTAGTTTGGTGATTGCTTCTTCATAGGTACCTGGTTCTTCATTCAACAAATCCTTTGCAAGATATACAGAATGCTTAGTTACAAGTGATGTGTCATACCCAAATCTGATAGGCTTCTTCTTTTCTCTTTGAGATCTCCTCATTGCTTGAGTTGAGGATTCTGGTGTATCCTCTAGCTTCTTCATCTTCATCTTTCCTTTGGACTTCCATGCCTTGAATTCCTCAAGGTTAATTGTATCATCATCATCTGAGCTTGATTCATCTTTCTGGATTGGTTCCTCCTTGATGAGCTTTGGAAAATCTTCTTCCATATCATAGGGTAGACTAACCTTCCTGCATTCATTCTCATACCATGAGTCTTTCTCATCAAATATGACATCTCTGCTTACCTTGAAGCCTTTGTTTGTTGGGTTGTAGAATCTGTATCCCTTTTGGTTTAAATCATAACCAATGAAGATACATTTTTCAGCTTTAGGGTCTAGCTTTCCCCTTACCTATGAGGGAATATGCACATATGCTACACAACCAAAGATTTTGCAATGATCCAGAGAAGGTCTCTTACCATGCCAAGCTTCATATGGTGTCATGCCATCAAGTGATTTGGATGGCAACCTGTTAATAAGGTAGGTGGCAGTAGATACACTCTCTGCCTAAAGATAATTAGGCAACTTCTTTTCATTAAGCATAGACCTAGCTGTTTCTACAATGAGTCTATTCCTTCTTTCAGCTACCCCATTTTGTTCTGGTGAGTACCTTGTAGTAATCTCCCTTTTGATGCCTCTTTCCTGCAAGAAATCTTCAAACTCATTGGAGAAATACTCTCCTCCACCATCTGATCTTAGCCTCTTCAAGCTTCTTCCTGTTTGGTTTTCAACAAGTGCAAGATACCTTTTGAAACAATTAAACACTTCATCTTTATGCTTCATAAAGTATAAGATGGTCCACCTGCTATAGTCATCAATAAAAGACACATAGTACCTTGAACCTGAAATGGAAGGGTCCTTGCTAGGTCCCCAAACATCTGTGTGTACTAAGTCTAGGTAGTCTTCATGCATGAAACCTTTCCTTGAATATGGCAACCTGTGAGACTTACCAAACTGACATGCTCCACACTTATAAATCATGTGTTGCTTGGATACATTAGGTATCCCAAGCACACATTGATCCCTACACATTTGCTTTAGGGTTCTTTCACCTATGTGACCTAGCCTCTTGTGCCATATCTCTAACTCTGAAAGTGTTTGATCCTTGTAATTATATAAAGCAATGTTCTTGGTGTCTTCTAGCTCAAAAGTAAACAATCTACCTGATTTTTGTCCCTTGGCTATCCTTCTGAATCCATGTCTTGGGTCCTCCACATATGCTCCATGTTGAGTAAACCTGACTTCCAAACCTTTCTCCACAATCTGACCAACACTCATTAGATTCTTGGTGATAGTTGGTACATAAAGTACCCTGCTCAATAGGTTCTGGTTACCATCACATGTCTTCACATTTCCAATATTTACAACAGAGTGTTTAGTATCATCACCTGTCTATACCTGATGTTTGCCTTTGGGTTCTTCCAAATCAGAAAGTAGTGCCACATTGCCAGCTACATGGTTAGAACATCCTGAGTCAATATAAAATAAATGATCATCATTTGTACCTGCCTTGGAGGTCATATTCATGATCAATAGGGAGTCATCTTGCTCCTCTGTGTAGTTGTTGTAATCCCTTCTATTTCTGAATCCACCTTGGTAATTACCATTGTGGTTGTGGTTGTAATTGTTGTTGTATTGATTGTTGTATCCATTGTAGCCTTGGTGTTGGTTGAACTTGCCTCTACCTTGAGAGTATCCACCTCTTGAGTAGCCTCTCCTCTCTGATTCTTGTAGTTCTTGTAGCATTCATCTGTTGTATGATTGGACAATCCACAAATGTTGCATGGTGATGAGTTGTAGGGTCTCCCCCTACCTGACTTACCTCCTCTGCCTCTTCCTCTTGAGGATCTACCTCTCCCTGTATAGTTTGCTTGGGAAGTAGAACCTTCTTCATCAACCTTCTTACTTTTACCTTTATCTTTAACCTTTTTATCAGTATATAGAGCAGAGGGGTTGTTACCTTTTGATTGATCTCCTGCCTTTGTAAACTTTGCTTCATGTGTGAATAGTTGGCCCATGAGTGTTGTGAGATCTGGGGTATGCATGTCCATATAGAGGTCCATTGCAGTGGTGAAACTTTCCCACTTATCATCTGCCTTGAGTCCATTTGTTACTTGCCTGACTATTTGCTCCTCTTCAATCTCCTCTCCAACGCTTGCTAATTGGTCTGCCACATCTTTAATCTTTGTCACATACTCTGAGACTGATTGCTTGGGCTGCTTCCTGAGGGTTGTGAATTCAATCCACAGTTGATTCTTCCTGGCCCTTGTGTTGGAAGAAAAGTATGTTGACAAGGTTTCCCAAGTCTCTTGGGAAGTCTTACAATTCCTTACATGAGGTAAGAGAAAATCAGATATAGAGTTAAGAAGGTAAGACCTTGCCAAAGCATCCTTTGCACACCATTGGTTGAGTCTTTCATGTTCATCCTTGGTGGGTAGTCCTCTAGTTTTAAATGAGGGCAATTCCTCATCTCCTGATATGTATCCAAATAAGCTCCTTCCTTGTAGATAGGTCTTCATCCTTAGAGACCAAGCTTGGTAATTGTTCCTGTCCAATTTGTCAATGAATGAAGGAAAACCATCTCCCATGTTTACCTTATTTGCTCTGATACCACTGTTGGGAGTGATGGTTGGATGCACTCAAGAGATTGAGTTGAAGCTGCTAAACCTGCTTTGCTCCAGCCCTCCTTGACTCCAGATATGCTTAGTACACTTGCTTAGCTTCCAAATGATACCAAGAAAGCATATATGTACTTTGCAGGTGATATGTGAAATGATCAAACCAAAACAGATAACTTGGCACATCAAAGATCAAGAAAAAACTTGCTATTTTTGTAGTGACACCTGCTCAGTCTTTTACTCAGTGTGACCAGCACACTAACAATTGATCTAATTCCTTCTGTACATATTAAATTAGCTTAACAAGCTACCATTTGCAAGTGGAATGAGAAGAAATGATAAACTACTCACTGAGAAATCAATTTAGCTAAATTATATGTACCCCCGACTTTTTAGGAATTCTGCAGACACAGACCAGTGTGCACTTCGAGCAAGATTTCTCCGAGATGGCTAATCCAATTGACTTGAAACTTTGTAGGTGTATAGTAGACTTTGAGCTGAATCCAATGTGCTTTGAATCACTTGATTTGGTTCAGTAGATCCTGAGATATGCTCCTTAGAATTTGACAGACTTGGAGATGATGACTCAGAGAAAACTAGAGATAGTGAATGTAAATCTTTCTATTAGTTCACATGAATGTACAATCTCATTGGCTTGATAGATGTAGCCTAATGAGTTGGAGATGTGTAGGCTATGGTGTAGCACTCACACACTCTATGATCAAGAGTATTAGCCTCGGGAATGGTGAAGGACACCCGCGACTTTTTGATTGTAGCTTTTATAGAGAATGAGTTGAGATTTGAATTTGAATTCAAATTCAAATCTCCTATAATCACTACTCTAAAAGTAAGGAGATATTCTCTCCAATTACACCATCCAAATTCCACGACTCTAATCAAGTAGCTGTGATCATTTTACATGCCAAGTCATTTAGACTTTTACAAGAGATAAAATGGTAATAAGTCATAAGACTAAGTTCCTATGGTTCTTGCTTCACATAGTGATATCCTTCAAGGGTTCCAAGCCAAGTGTGAAGGCTTGAAATGCACCAACATCAGTGAGATCCTCATCTTGACACACTAGTACCTTAACTGTCATTGGAACATCTTGAATGGAGAGGGGAAGTTCCACCTCACCCATGCAAGGGGTTTCCACACCTCCCAATCCTATGAGATATGCTTCTATAGGATTGACTTTTAATTTCAATTCTTGACAGTAAGAAAGCCTCACCGCACTAGTGGCTGCACCTGAGTCAATTAATGCTCGCACTGTTTTTGCACTAACTCCTTGTCCTATCTCTAAAGTCACAAAAGGACGTCGATCTATTATTCTTTGGGGACTTATTCCTAAGACTTCACACATTGCCACATGATATCCTAGATCTTCATAGGCACCTGTCCTAGGTTGATCCCTACCCTGCCGTCTCAACTTCATCCTTCTGATGCGTTCTAAAGCTTCTGCTTGAGCTTCTTCTCGAACTCGTTTTTCTTCTTCTTTGCGTTTGTTAGCAGTGTTGAGTCGACTGAGCATTTCTTCTGTGAGGGGTTCCTGATACAGCTTGACTCTGCACCCAATGATGTAGCTAGGGAGAATATTGCCTTCTAAAGTGGCCAGTTGTACTGCTCCACTCGTTGAGATCCTATTTATGATCATAGGTCCATAGCCCCGTTTCTCTAATTTTCTTGCATGTTGCTTCAAAGTGTAGACTAAAACTAGGTCTCCGGCCTTTAGTCCTTTATCCTTAACATGGGCATCAAAGTACGCCTTCTGTCTTTTCTTAGCTGCATATATTCCTGCTGGAGCTCTTAGTCTGGTTTCACCTAATCGTTCAAGGTCAAAAATTCTCGAAGAGAGTTCATGACCCGTCCACTCATGCTCCTGTGCTACTCTCAATGTGGGAATCAGGAAGTCCAGAGGTAGCACAGCATTTTGGCCAAATACCATCTGAAAGGGTGTGGCTTGGAGTACCGTTTTGTAGGCCACTCGGTATGCCCAAATAGCATGGTGTAGCTGTTTGTCCCAATCAGAGCATTTATTATTCACCAATTTGGTAAGCACATTGCATAGAATCTTGTTTGTGCTTTCGGCCTAGCCATTAGCTTGTGGGTGATAGGGGGCAGACTTCTTATGTACTACCAAGAACTCTTGGAGTAGATTTTCAATAACTTCATTCAAGAAGTGAGTGCCTCTATCACTTACCAGCTCTATAGATAGCCCGTATCTTGTGAACACATTCTCAAATAGGAACTTAGCAGGTGTCTACGCATCGTTCTTTGTCGTAGCTTTTACCTCCACCCACTTTGTTAGATAGTCTGTGGCAACGATGATGTATTCAGCATGTGAACCCTTGGCTGGGGGATTAATAGGACCTACAAAGTCTATTCCCCACTTAGAGAATGCACGTCCACCCATCATAGGTTTCAGTGGCATCTCATCCTTGCGTATAGGGTACTGAGTTCTCTAACAAACGTCACACCGTTTCACATAGGTATGTGCGTCCATGTGAAGGGTCGGCCACCAGAAGCCCGCAAATAATATTGCCTTGATCACCCGATCTGATCCAAAGTGTCCTCCTGCTACACCTTGGTGAGCAGTTTCCAAGATCTTGAGATATTCACTCTCATGGACACATAGTCTCAGGTAACCATCCTTACCACGCTTGTATAGATTATCACCAATGAGTGAGTAATCTAGGGCTTCTTGTTCTAGACTTCTTTGTCTCGTTAGGGTCATATCTTGAGGGAATGTTTTCGTCCTCAAGAAGGCTACTAATGGTTCACTCCAATCTGGCACTATGGACACTTGATAAAGAGTGGCATGTTCCACAGGTGGTTTAGTGCAACAGATTGGGCATTCTTTACACATCTTATGTACATCAGCTTCCATAGTCGGCCAATGCACTCCGAGTCTCCTTAGTGCCTGCAGGGCTCGTTGCTTTGAGTAGTGTTGCTCTATGTTGGAAGCAGCCAAAGGCACAGACGACACGGAAGCATGTAACGACAAAGCAGGGAGTCAGTCGAATCGTTTTTCAAATAATTATGTTTTCAAATACTTTCCAAAAAACCTCCAACAGTGATTTTTATCACTATTGTAACATAGGTAACATAGAAAACCCCATTTTGTAATCCATAGCTCCATTTTGTGCAAGCCGAGGAGTCCTCGAGCTTGAGGAGCTTAGGTAGAACAAGCGTATCAATTTTCGCTATTTTTAGACACCGTTTACCCTTTCAAATAGCATCTAGGACCTAATTTTTAACTATGCCGGTCACTAGATGTGAAACCGGTCAAAACTAGTCTAGAAACTATAAAAAGAGCTAGAGAGCTCATTTTTGAGGTTGGCTAGTGTGAGCTTAGAGCTATTTTGAGCTTGTAATAGTGTTCTTGAGTAATAGAGCTAATTTCCCACCTTCCATTGTGTCTTGCTTGTCTCTTCGTAGTGTGTGTGCATGTGTGTACAGTGCATTTCTATGCTTCTCACCTTCACTCTCACTTCATCTCACATTCACGATCTTCATATCACTCCTATCTCTTCCGCGGATTGACAATTAAGGAGGTGAAGCTTCTTAACGTGGTACTTACCATTGTGCTAGAGCAACACCAAATTTGGCGCCGTTGCCGGGGATCGAGTCTAAGACGAATGTGTGATGGTAAGAGTATAGCAAGAAGTGGCGTTGGAAGGTAAAAATTTCAGTTTTTGTTGTTGTTTTTACTTAGTTTTTAGTGTTTTTCACCTCCCCCACACTCCATCTTCATCACCACATCATCATTTTCATCTCCAAAAAAATCAGAAAATTCACCATATCCACCCATTCTCCTCATTTCCCCTCATTTGTGCATGCGAGAGAGTGAGAGAGAGCTTTTGTGCTTGTGTGTGCTTTGGCTTTCTTGAGTTTTCTTGGAGGAACAATACTCCAGTGCATCAGGAAGGCTGCAAAAAGGTAAGAAAATCATCTTCTGTCAGAAATTTCCGAGTGTGTCAGACCATCGCGATGGTCTGCAAACTTCGGAATTTTTGGTAAGCGACACACAGGCGTGTAGGCGACCCTTGCGCATCTACGAATCCACAGACGCATTTGCAAAATCATCAGTTTGGTGGACCATCGCGACGGTCTCAGACCATCGCGATTGTGTCACACCATCGCGATTGGCTCATGCCATCGCGACGGCTCGGCCGGACCATCGCGACGGCTCGGCCGGACCATCGCGACGGTCTCACGCCATCGCGACGGTTCATTTGGACCATCACGACGGTTCGCGGACCATCGCGATTGCTCGGTTGACCCCACACCATCGCGATTGGCTCACGCCATCGTGCCGACGGTGCCACGTGGCAAGCTAGACCATCGCGACGGTTCAGTTTTTGGACCATCGCGACGACACCCTCACACCATCGCGACACTTCAAAAATTCGGACCATCGCGATTGGCTCACGCCATCGCACCCAGACCATCGCGACGGTTCACTTTGGACCATCGCGATTGTCCACGTTGACCGTTGACTGACGCCATCGCGACGGTGCACTTTCACGCCATCGCGATTGTGCAATTTCACGCCATCGCGATTGTGCAATTTCAGACCATCGCGATTGTGCACCCTCACGCCATCGCGACGGTCCCAGACCATCGCGATCATCTCAGACCATCGCAATTGTGCACCCCCATCGCAAATTTTAGGGTTTCATTTTTTGGCCAATTTTGGGGCTATTTTTGGGAAATTTTTGGGTGATTAGACTCATAGGAGACCCCTTAGCTCATATTTGGAGAAAAACCTGTTTGTCAGTTTTTACCCCCCATGGCCTGAACGGTCATAACTTTTTCATCCGAAGTCCGTTTTTTGAGCTTAATAGCTCGTTAGAAAGCTATTTTGAGGTTGACCTAGTTTGGGACTAGAAAGCCAAGGGGCAAACATTGAAAAGTTGGGCAAAAGGGAAGGGACTTAAAAGGTGTATATACCCAAGTGCTTGATCATCCAACTGTGAATTGGTCTAATATTGGATTGTTCCAGGTCTAGCAAGGGCAATCAAGGGCAATCAAGGGCAACCAAGGCAAGGCAGTGAAGGGCATAAAGCTTGGGAAGCGCGGCTTCTTGGGCATCAGAGCAACCAGAAAAGCTGACTCGAGGTTGGAAGATTACTCAACCCCCTCAGTCAATTCTTAGCTTAGGCTAAACGGTAGCTTTTGTGGATTAAGACGATAGGAACGCCTCAAGTTCAAGAGAATTAAATTTATCAAGTTCAAGACTAAAGTAAAGGTGTGTGACACGAAAACCTAAAGGAAAGAACATAAGTCTGACGGAACGAGAACTCAAAATTATAACGGAAAGTCGAATTCCTGACGCATACATTAAGACAAGAATCTAAAGAAATCTAAAAAGAATCAAGAAAGTAATAACAAAGAATCATTGACGATCTGAGCGTGTACTGAGTGTGCAAGGAAGAAAATTAATGAACCTTAGATCGGGCAAACATATAGGTAAGTCAGATCGACGAAGCCTTAGATCATCAGAGGCAAGTGTAAGAACTACTGCTCGATCGTGGGCTCAGCAATTGAATAGTAATTACCCCTACCAGAACTCAGATACTAGTGAATCAGAAATGGCATTTAGCACAGACAGACCAGAAGGAGGATCGAATGTAGCCTACTTAGAAAAACCAGAAGGACCCTATAGAACGCAACTAGAGTTTCTCCAAACCAACCGATTAGGTGCTCGCATCTATGAGGATGGTTTGCGAAGGCAAGTGGTGCAAATGCACAACCCCGATCAACCCATTGGATTGGAACATCCAGTGGTGAAATTCGAGAGAGACGCGTACATAGACAAGGAAGGAACGATGTACATCTTAAGTACGCAGCCAAACAATACCAACGAGTTTGGCGTGATTCAACCAGAGATGGAAGCAAAACCTCAAGGAAAAGAACCATTAGAAGAGCCTAGAACACCTAGAGGGAAATCTGTACTGACACGAGTACTAATCCCAGAATGGATCCCTCAGGACAACAGAAGCATAGAGTTGTTTGTAAATAAAGAAACTGATGAAGCCTTTTGGAGATACAAGACCGAAATACTTAGTGAGGTAGGTATCATCACTATATACGAGTTCAAGGACCCGGATACACCTGGAAAGGTTGTATACCTGGATGAGACTTCAGAAAGAGTCTTTGTGGTGCCTGACCGCGCTAAAAACACATACACATGGAGAGGTGAATTGGTATTCCCTCCATCTAGAACAAACATGAATACAAGTCAACAAGGGGCAGGAACATCCTCAGCCCATGGAAATCAAAGAGAGGGAAATAAAGAGAGACCGGAAGTAAGCTTTAATCACCCCATAGGGAGAGATAGAACAACCACGAACACTAATAGAGCGGACAGACAAAGAGATCATGGAGTACTAGGTGGTAGAGATGATTTTCCTCTACCTAGACCACGTGAACACGCAAGAATATTGAGACCCACTCAATTAGTGAAATCCATGAAGAATTACTTTGATGGGACAGGAGATCCCTATGACCATGTCGCAGAATTCAAGCAAGTACTAAGAGCAAAACAAGTCGAAGACATGTTCACGCAATACAACGCATTTGGACTAACGTTAAAGAATACCACTTTAACTTGGTTCCAACCTCTGCAACAAAGGCAATTTAGAGACATCCATCACTTTTTAGAGTCATTCATCACCGAATTCTCTAAAAGTGGGATTAGACATGACACGTCTTCGTTGATTCATAGCTTTAAACAGACCCCTCAGGAAACCGTAAGACTGGCAGGACGTAGGTTTAGACAATATGTTGAACGATGTCCAATGCAAGAGCTACCCTCACAAGCCAAGCAAGTGTCATTGTTTCTAGATGGCTTGTTGAGCTCTAAACTGCGCTCCTATGTGTACCTAAAAGAACCCAGAACGCTAGAGCAATGTGTAAGGATTTGTATAGACATTGAGGACAACTTAGGAGACGAGTTGGAACTCTCAAAGGTCTATAAGGACTCAGACTGTTCATCTCTAGCATCCACAAAATTGTCTAGCTCAATAGAAGACCTAGCAGAAAAAGTGGCCCAGAAACTAGGAGTTTCTAGTAAACCTAGGGTACTAATGAACAAGCGTTGTTACACCTGTGGTGGTGACCATATGGCAAATGTGTGTCCCAATACCACACAACCTCAAGCCAACCCTAGTGGCCAATATTGTACAATTGAGAGAAGATACACGAATCATACGGCTCAGGACTGCCCATACAACAAACAAACCGTGAGACAGAACTACCCGCAAGCATACCCGCAGCCAGGTAGGTATCAAGGCCAATACAATGCTCAGCCTTATTACTATAGGCCTCCCCAGAACTACCCATACCAGGCTCAACAGAGACCTCAACCTGTCTTAGCTCAGTAGCCACCCCCACCAGCGAATGTCATCTCAGTCAAATACGCTGCTGCAGAAGAGAACCTAAGTAGGGCCTTAGTGCCTTCTTCACCTTTGATCACGGAAAGTGACCCGAATTCGAACAACTTTGACTCTACGCATGTAAATAGTCCACCCGCATATTACACAGAGTCACCAGAACACGTAGAGACATATCATTACGATAGTCCACCAGTGGAACCTAGTTGGGAGCCAGACTATGCTAATGTGATGTACACAAACCCAAATCCACGGCCCCAATTGAGACAACAAAGACCACAGGGCCCTAGAGGACCATGCTTTAGGTGCCAAGGAGATCATTTCATAAAAGATTTTCCACATCCCCCGATAGCAGGACAATCACAGTACCATAACATCCAAGGCTTTTGTGCCGATTGTGGCAAAGAGCACATAATCAAAGATTACCCCAAAAATCCAGTTAACGCTTCGAATGTGATACCGATCAACGTGATAGGTATTGTAAATAACGCAGATGGATCCAACCCTACATACGTACCTATCCAAGCTATAACAAGAGCCCAGGCGCTCTTACAGAACCAACAGCTTCATCAAGAGAAAGTAGCCGGAACCAGTGAAGTTGCAGAATCTAGCAGTAAAAAGACAAAATCTTGGAAAGATTCTAGAGAAAGAATTAAGAGAAAATGGAGTAAAAAGATAACGGAGTTGGAAGGAAGTTTGAAGGAATCTAGAGCCAAAATCCAAGAATTGACTTCACAGGAATTGAATCAAGAGAATCTAGCTCAAAAATCAGGATCAGTTTTAGCGGAACCCATACCAGAAAATCTAGACATGATGTTCCGTGCATATCAAGCTAGATTAAAAGAGGGACCTCAGGTAGCTGAAATGAGTAAAAACTACCCTCGAGCTGATCTAGAAATTGAGAGAACTAAACTTTGCATGAAGATGGTAGAACTAGCACAAGCTTTGTTCGAAGCCTCTAGATATATTAATTGGAATAACATGGCAAAACCGGAATTACACTTTCAAGGACTAATGGAGAGGCTAGAATACTTGATTGAAAGCAAAGAGAAAAAGGATCAGCCTAGGAACCCTATTGTCCCAGAGACACAGGAAAGGAATGCGCCATCCCTGTCTCAAGTACCCAACTCAGAAAGTCAAGACAATTTGTCTTCCATACATAGGTACTCACATGAATTTTTGAGAGAAATCCAAGAAGAGAAATGGAGAAAGGAACCAGGAACCCATCCTCCTATTCAAGAAATAGACGACTTGCAGGAACAATTTCCCCAAGACATCCCCTCTATTTACGATGAGGTAGAGGAGGAACAACTGAGTGAACACACAGGATTTGAATCTAATTCGTTGCAAGAATTACCTCAGTTCACAGGACCTTGGGAGGCAAAGTCTATTAGTATGAGAGCACCCACTATAATAGTGAGGAATGAAGAATCAATAATCCCTAGAAACATGGAAGTGATCAAGAATACTAAAGTACAATGTAACTTCACTCTAGAGGAGTTGTTAAAGGTAAAACCAGAATTGTGGAAACATGTAGCAAATCAATTCCCTGAGCTTGCTACTACTCCCTCACAAATAGGATCACAAAATAAGGTACCAGAGATACCCGTAGAAAAGATTGGAGATGTAAGCGAAGGAGAGGAAGGTAACACTTATCTTCCGATAACCCATCAGGGCTACACCACGAAAGCCATCTTAGATTCAGGAGCCGGAGTAGCCATAGCTACCACCGCTTTATGGAAACGTTGGGGTAAGCCAGCATTAATACCCACCAGGATGAAGCTACAAATGGCTGATGGACACATAGAAAAACCATTAGGCTTACTAGAAGGCATATCTCTCACCACTTGTGGTGTAGAATTTGAGCATACTTTTGCCATTTGTGACTTTGCAAAAAACCATGCTTATGAGATGATATTGGGACGACCATTCATGCGTCAGTTGCAAATTGTACAAGATTGGGGAACTAATTCTTTGTACTTGCAACATTTAGGAGTGACTACCAAAGTCAATCTTAAAGACTATTCACATCGAGATGTACCCCCAATACAATGGAATACCATCCATAAGACACCAGTAGAGACGGAAGCCGTGCACTCATTAGAATCAGATCCTTCTTGGTTGCATGAGGATACTCACTTATGGATGTGTAAAGTAGCCAAACAAGAGGAAGAAAGGTTAGAAGCCAGGACCTTAGGTGCAGAACAACATCCACGAACCCTTCAGGATCCAGCTTATGCACCTGTAGTGTTTCCAGACGAAGAGTTTGAACCCCATGGTTGGGCAGAAATCCTAGCAACCATGGACGTAGCCATCAATGAAGAACAATAGACACCCCACTGTGACGAGGATGGCTATAACATTTCAGTTTTCACGATAGAGCCAATCAAGTGCGATGCAATTTTAGAAGAGTGTGAACCTAACACTGTTGCATTTGAGGATGCAAGCGATTTTGATTTAGAATCAATTATCATGGACCCACCCTTTGCATCAGAGGAAGAATATTTTTTCGAGGTAGAGACTCACACTCAGAGACACGAGGAAATTACGAATGAGGTGAGGTTAGCCACGGAAGTGACTAACAAGAGTGAAGGCAAGAAAAGAAAGAAGAAAGAAACCATGTCAGAAAAAGAAGAATCTTTGTTTGAAGTACCCGAGAACTTCAAGAAATATGAAATCGAAGATAGAAGAATCATGGTACGAATGCCTAATAGAAAAGCGAATGACAGACAAGTATATGATAACCGAGAGAAAACCAAGAAAATAATAGTTGCCATAGAAGGAGAAGAAGAGAAATGTACATACATAGGGCATGATTTGACGAAGGAAGAAGAAGAAGAACTAGTTGCCCTATTGCGCGAATATAGAGATGTTTTTGCTTGGAGTTACAAAGATTTGAAAGGAGTAGATCCAGATATATGTTCTCATAGAATCCCTATGACTCCAGATGCAAAACCTACGAAACAGAAACCTTACACGTACAATGATAACTATGCTGCGAAGATTAAAGAGGAGATAGATTGCTTGATAGAAGCAGGATTCATTTACGAAATTGAGCATACCGAATGGGTATCCCCCATTGTGGTTGTGCCCAAGAAGAATGGAAAATTGTGTGTGTGTATTAACCTTAAAAAAGTTAATGCCGCAACGATTAGAGACAGTTATCCTCTTCCTATCACAGAACATCTATTGGAAAGAGTTGCGGGCAAGGAAGTTTACAGCTTTCTTGATGGATTCTCAGGCTATAATCAAGTAGCCATTGCTCCAGAAGATCATCACAAGACGGCATTTGCCACTGAATGGGGCATATTTGCATTTCGTGTGACGCCATTTGGCTTAACAAATGCACCCGCCACTTTCCAGCGACTCATGTGTCATGTTTTTAAGGAATTCTTACGCAAGAGCTTGGAAGTTTATGTCGATGACTTATGTGCACATTCAGATGTAAGACAGACGCATATCCCAGAGTTAAGGCAAATATTTGACAAATGTCGAGAATATCAGGTTTGCTTGAACCCAGAAAAATGCGTTTTCATAGTCAGACAAGGCAAAATTCTAGGACACATTGTGTCAAAAAATGGAATCTCTACGGATGAAGAAAAGGTGAAGGTAATTGCAGAATTACCTAGACCAACTAATGTGAAAGAGGTACAGGCATTTATGGGCCATTGCGGTTATTATAGGAGATTCATACACATGTATGCAATCATAGCCAAGCCTTTGTACTCTCTTTTAACCAACTTTGAATGGACAGATGAATGTGAAAATTCATTCAATGAACTTAAACGACGCTTGTGCTCAGCACCTATATTGACTACCCCAGATTGGAGTAAGCCATTCCATGTACATGTGGATGCATCCAATTACGCCATAGGATGTGTGTTAGCACAACCCACGAATGAAGGTAATATAGATCTCCCCATAGCTTACGCGAGCAGACAATTAAACACAGCAGAAAGAAATTACACCACGACGGAACGAGAAGGATTAGGGATGATCTACGCAGTAAAGAAGTTTAGGCACTACTTGTTGGCCAACAAGTTCAAGTTCTTTACAGATCATCAAGCACTATTGTACTTAGTCAACAAACCATGTAACACCGGACGACTAATACGTTGGTTTCTATTACTCATGGAGTATGATTTTGAAGTCGTAGTCAGGAAAGGAAAGACACATCTTAGAGCTGACCACCTTTCAAGATTAACCTCAGGAGAAGCTCCTCAAGGAGTAGTGGATGAGTTACCGGATGCTTATTTGTTTAATCTTGAGATAGCACCAGAATGGGCTAAGCCTATAGTCCCTATTCTCACATATGGACCCAAGAATCCTAGGATAAAGATCAAAGAAGGAGAGATTATCAAGTCTCAGAGATACCAAATAGTGGCAGGAAGCATATATAAACAGGATAATCAAAAGATTCTTGCTTGTTGTGTAGATGAATCAGAACATGCAAATTGGTTGCAATTAGCACACGTAGGTGCACTAAAGCAACATCATTCAAAACATCGAACATTACAGACTCTGCATAGACTAGGAGTATATTGGCCTTCGATGGAAGCAGATGTCTACAGGTTGTGTAAAGAATGCCATGTTTGTTGTGAAAGACCACCAGTAGAGCATGCTACATTATATCACGTGTCTCTCACACCAGACTGGAGTGAACAGTTAGTGACATACTTGAGGACGAAGACATTCCCTCAAGGAATGACCTTAGCTCGACAACGCAGTCTAGAGCAGGAAGCTCACGACTATACACTTATTGGCGATAACCTATACAAAAGAGGACGAGATGGATATCTAAGACAATGTGTTCATGAGAGCGATTATCTGAGCATACTAGAGACTGCACACCAAGGTGTTGCAGGAGGGCATTTTAGACCCGATAGGATAATCAAAGCCATCCTCTTTGCAGGATTATGGTGGCCCACTCTTCACATGGATGCTCATACCTATGTCAAGAGATGTGATGTGTGCCAAAGAACTCAGTTTCCTACTCGCAGAGATGAAATGCCATTGAAACCCATGATGGGCGGACGTGCATTTTCTAAGTGGGGTATAGACTTTGTAGGACCCATTAACCCCCCTGCAAAAGGTACACATGCGGAATACATTATTGTTGCCACATATTATCTTACGAAATGGGTAGAGGCAAAAGCCACGAAAAAGAATGATGCACACACAACTCCAAAATTCTTATTTGAGAATGTCTTTACAAGATATGGACTGCCTATAGAGTTAGTGAGCGATCGAGGCACTCACTTTCTAAACCAAGTCATTGAATATTTGTTACAGGATTTTATGGTGATTCACAAGAAATCCGCACCATATCATCCTCAGGCCAATGGTCAAGCTGAAAGCACTAATAAGATCCTTTGTAACGTACTGACGAAACTCGTGAACAACAAACGTTCAGATTGGGACAAACAGTTACACCACGCTGTTTGGGCATATCGAGTGGCCTACAAGACCGTACTCAATGCAACTCCCTTTCAGATGGTTTTTGGTCAGAATGCTGTGCTTCCTTTGGACTTCTTGATACCGACCCTTAAGGTTGCACAAGAACATCAGTGGATCGGCCATGAATTATCAGCGAGAATAATGGACTTGGAACGATTAGGAGAAACTAGGCTAAAGGCAGCAGCAGGAATATATGCAGCGAAGAAGCGACAGAAAGCATATTTTGATGCACATGTGAAAGACAAAGGCCTAAAAGAAAGAGATTTAGTTCTAGTATATACGCTAAAGCAACACGCACGTAAGTTAGAAAAGCGAGGTTATGGACCTATGATCATTAACAGACTCTCAACAAGTGGAGCAGTACAATTAGCCACTTTAGAAGGAGATATAATGCCTAATTATATTAGTGGCTGTAGAGTCAAGCTATATCAGGAACCTCTTACTGAGGATATGCTTAGACGACTCACGTTGGCAAAGAAGCGTAAGGAGGAAGAAAATAGCATACGAGCGGAAGCTCAGGCAGAAGCAATAGAACGCATTAAACGCATGAAGTTAAGAAGACAAGGACTAGGGAGAGAACATTATAACCATCTGGAAACTACACCCAGATATCCCATGGCCATGTGTCAAGTAAAGTCCAACACTCATCCTAGTATAGTGGACAGGAGACCATTCATTACAGTTAGGCTAGCGCACGACAACCCTTGCCAAGAGCTCAGGGCTTTAATTGACTCAGGTGCTGCGACTAGTGCGATTAGATGGTCCCACTATAAGGATTCAGGAAAAGAAATGCGGCCGATTGAGGCATACCTCATAGGCCTAGGAGGCATGGAAACCCCTTGCATGGGTGAGGTGGACCTTCCTATCCTCATTAAGGATGTGACCATGACAGCGAAGCTACTAGTGTGCCATGATGATGACCTGATAGAACCCCTAATCCTTGGCCAAGATTGGCTATACGATCACTCAGTGGACCTAAATCTTAGACAAGGCTCCTTACAGATTGGAACCTTAGAACAAAAGCGAGTGATACCGCTTGACTTCCCTAACGGCATTCCGACTGAGGGTTGTAACCCTAGACCCTATGAAACGCATGCGACGGAAGACCGGAAGATCTTGGGTCAGACCAATCACGTTACGTCTACTCCAACCCACTCGGGCTTGGCTAGGGACAAGTCAATCCGAAGGACGACAGGAGATCTTCCCTGGGGCTTCCTGCAAACTAGAAGGGGCAGCTACCCAACCGCTAGGGTAGTTGAACACAATCAGCAGTCAGGTGGGTTGCATAAGCGGCCAAATGAGCACAACACCCTGCGGTGCTCATCCTTCCAAACTTGCTGCGGACTGGCCTAGATTAAAGATAAAGAACGAATCACTTCCTAATGGGCAGGTCACGCAAGTGTTGGATCTCCCTTCTTTTCCAAAGCAGAGCGTCCAATGGACCTCTCAAACCCAACCACGAACGAGTCAACCACAACAGAGGAACCCAGACCGACGACATCACCAGACAAGGCAAACAAAGCACCAGTATCAACATCACAGAACAAGTGGCATGAGACAGATATGGGTGCCAAAAGGACAGCAACCACAGGCTATGGGCAACACTGCAGACAAGAACAGGACAAAATTTCAAAAGAAGCAGAGTGAGTATCCAAAGTCCCCTCGATCTTCTTACCCAAGTACAAATACTCGGCAGATTTGGATCGCCAAGAAGTATCTTATCAATCGACCCACACCCACGCAGATTTGGGTACCCAAGCAATGTATTTTAGCCCAACTCTCTAGCCATGTAATATATACCCCTCAGAAATCTTTTCATCCTTCAATACCACCAAACCCAATACCACTCTTTGTCCCTCAGCAGGAACATACCACCCACTCAAAGACTCTTAGGAAATGGATACCGAAACGTATCCAGACGTCTTCTTGTACCATCGTATCTAACAATTCTCCCACCCCGTTTAAACTCCACCCTTGTACTAATTCACCTTCAACCAAACCTTGTATAAATTCATACACCCAAACCCCACATCATGCATAATAAAAGCTCATCAAGAATTGCAGGCATAACCTAACCATGTAGGCGTCTAGAGACCTGCATTAGTTTTGCAAATAATCATTGCATCAATCACTTCACGACACTTGGCTACACGGGTTACACATCGGTTATGGAAAAGGATTGCGGTCTCACCTTAATGGGATCATAATTAATTTCCATACTAATGTGTTAATCTTTTGTAGCAGATCTTTTCCATTAGCTCATCAGTCATCATGCAAATCGAAGCAGGACCATCAGAAGCTGGCCCAAGCACACCAATGGCCAATATTGGAGAATTATTAGCAGAATCTTATCCTACGATGCAACCACCAGAGTTTCAAGGTTTTCCAGGACCCATGCCAATCGATGATCCTCCTAGAGGATACACCGAGAAGATTCATTGTAACTCTCATTGGTTTCAAGGCCTAGCAGGACCATTAGCAGACGCTGATTTCATATTTGAGGCCAATTTGGCATTTGATCTTCGCACATGGACCAAGTACCAGTTCTTTTCAAGAGAATTTGAAGGACTGCAGAATACACAAGATTTAACGCACGTTTGGGCACGAGCGGGATTTACAGAATACTTTAGTGACCCTCTGCCTAAACCCGATTTTTACAGATGCTTTTACTTGGTAACCACCTTAACGACTTCAGAGAACAAGGATCTACTCGGCACATTCATGTTACCATCCTTGGTAAATGATCCTCCATTTAGAAGGTTCTATTTGTCTAAAGATTTGATTCGCGCAGCTCTGAAAATACATGGAACACACACTCCAACGGAGAAAGAACGGCTAGTCCCAGAACAGATGAAGCGTGGTGACGTAACTAAGTGGGAGGATATTTCTGCTATAACACCTGAGCTCTCGAAGCCATTACGGATATGCATGCAGCACTTTGCTTTCCCAGCTCAGGATCGTTTTACCATGCCCCACAAGAGAATCTGGTTTGGATTATACTTAGCATGTACTGGACCGCAAACGGTTGATCTAGCCAGCTGGATAATTGATCAGCTCTATTTGGCACAACATAGATGGGAGTGAAAGAAGGTAATCAATGGGTGCTGCGCCCTCACCAGGATCATATATATGTGCTTGGCGTATGACTTACCAATTGAGCGTGCCATGACCAGTGAGGAACTGAAAGCATTCAAAGGGACCACAAGGAAGGCTAGAAAGTCTAGCAAAGGCAGAGCCGGAAAGCCGATGAGAGGTACTATCCCGTGCCTACAAGTCCCAGAATCACCCTCGCCATAACCATCTCCAGAGCAGTCACCAACAGCAGTCACCAACAGCAGCCACTCCCACGGTACCACCAATTCGTATACGGTTATCGAGACCAGTTACGCCGGAGGGCACCACCAGTACTGTTGCACCCCAAGCAGCCACAACCACAGAACCTATCACCACAGCAGCTGAACTTCCCACCACTATTGGTGCGGAAGCTTTCTCTTTTCCCATACCCCATTTAGAACCAGGACAAGCAAAGCCACTGGACCAAACTTTTGATTTTGAGATGCCCGATGCATTCTCCAATGAGTTCCAGTTTTCAGAAGGACAAATGTTTTCTCAAGAATTTGAAAGGCCTAGCTACCCTACCACACCCAGGGATCAGCCACAAGGACAGGTCGTGTCCAGCTCTGATGACGAAAGAACAGCAACCGATGACGACGAAGGAGACGACGAAGCTAGCCAGGGAACACATGAATCCCAAGAGCAGGAACAGACAGATGGCCAAGGCCAACAAACAGACACTCATGGTGATACAAGTACCCATGAAGATGAAACTTACGAGGCAGCAGCTTACACACTAGCTATTAAGAAGCTGTATAGAACTATGGAAAAAGTTTGGGCACGCAAGAAGCTGATAGAGGAAGAGAGCCAAAAAATAATAGCGGATTCGAAGACGCATACATCAAAGGATTCAAAGAGTTAGTCAAATCAGTAGGCTCCAACGAAGCACTCAGGTACTTGCAACGAAAGCCACTGCCACAGTTTGACCCCCGCAGAGTACGACTACTGTCAAAGCCCGGCGAATACATTCGTGTACCAACCGGAGCACAATCTTCAGAACAAGCCAGGGAGGCACGCCTCGTCCCCGAAAGTTCATTGGCCGTAGAAACCATCTTTGTAGATTCCCCACCCCGCGCTACAGCTGTACAAACCTCAGTAGTCACTGAAGTACCGACCACCCCAACCGCTCCTCTCTCACCACCCGTCCATCGAGCCTCCCCTATTCACCCTCCTTCCCCCAGACCAACATCTCCATTCGCCGGTGGCGTTGCAGAAATCGTCTTTACGACCACTCACCCCACAATTCCCGCACCCATCAGCCCTAGTCTACCCCCTCCCACACCCACCTTTCTACCCAACCCTTTCCTGCATCCATCTTTCCCCACAACTCCAAGACCCCTTTTCCCATTCCCACCGCCCTTAACCTTCTCCCCCGTCTCACCTCCCCGACCCACTGTAACCCCTCTTTCCCATTTCCACCAAGCTGCTCCAGCCAGCCCCCCTGTAAATTACCCTTCAACATTTGTAAATCCCGTATTTACACCAGCACGAGCACCCACGATCACACCCATATTCACGGTCACCGCACTAGATACGTCCACTGACATGGACATCTCACCACCCGCTGCACCATCACTCACTTCACTCCCGGCACAAACATTTTTAGGCACATCACAATTCTCAACAATCACTACATCATCCACCTTCCCATCCCCTTTCCCCGTTCCCGTTGCATCTACACCCACTGCATCTTCATTTAGCACCCCATTAATACTATCACCCACTGTAGATAATGCATTTCGACAGATGTTCATGTGTATGACGCAAGTAAGAGATGAGTTCACATCTCTTGGTGATAATTATCAGCAGCTGCAGAGGACAACCAATGACTTACAGTCGCAGCTTAATTTATTGTCTATTGAGAATGCCTCTCTGAACACCCGCTACCAGGAATTACGCGAGGCTTATCACAAATTGGAACTAGAAAGTGAAGAAAAGACCAAGGAAGCCACTGCTGACCTGGATAACTTGCAACGCTAACACAAAATATGGGCTTACTATGAAGACACCTAGCAGCTGCCAAGGAAGAAAACCAGCGCTTACAGGATCAGAACAAAGAAAACTTAGAAGCAGCGCTCGACCACCCAGACCAACCACTAAGTCCAGCAGGTTCAAAGCCATTCCTTCAAACTCGATGAGGATGCTGCTAGACGATCATGTAAGATTACTAGATGAATACGACCGCATGAACGAGGAGTTACAGAAACTCAAAGAAGATCACAAATTACTCCAGTTACGAGAATCGGCACACCAAGACATACCAGCACCTGTGGACCCCTCTCCTGACCTCCTAGAGGAACTCAACTCATTACGGGCCCAGGTATCGACCCTTGAATCAAGGATTGCAGTATATGAAGCGCCACCAAGGCCAGATTCCCCACCTGAGCTTCCAGCTGAGGAAGAAACGGTCACCATCCCGGTGGAGGAAACGTTTGAAGAAGCATACGAGCCACAACCCATCCTAGGCGGACGCGTCACGGCCGAAGGTCAGATGACGTACGAACTTCCGACCCCCGCGTGGATGAAGACTATTGAGGAACTTGGAACAACGCACTTTGCGAGAGTAGAGGCACAATTACATGCCATGGCGATGATAGAAGAAAAGATATTACAGTCTCCATTCTTTGCTCATTTGGCCCCGCGACGATACATATCTGGGCACGAGCTACAGTATAAACCGTATTTCATGTTAATGGTCGAATACCAGTTAGCCATTGAGAAAGAGACAGGTAAGAAACCACTCATGCAACTCAATTCGAGGCGGTTGATTTGCCACTAGATGCACAGAAAGGAAGGATCTATCAACCAGAGTGGCGAAAAGATTTACTACAGCAGTATCCAGAGATGATGAGTACATGGGTCAAGGCACCTTTGCATTTGAAGTACAATCCGTGTTGGGGACCAGTGCCACGACGCCGCTCCTGGACTGCCTTTGCTATTAAGGTACAAAACAATAAGCAGTGCCAAGACTGGTTGAATTACCCCTATTTTAAGCCACCCATTGAGTTACCAACTGTTGGCTACATGATGGCTACAATTCGCCACTGGCTCCCTAGATTAAAACATATGGATGATATAGCGGCGCATATGACTGTCAAAATCTTTGACATGATGCAAATGATTTTTAAAGTCTTCCGACGCGTCAAGGCACCACATGTCAACACCCCGGGCTTTGAGCATGGCAATTTCGATCTGGTATATGATATGAGTACGACGCCATCGCTATGGGTGTGTTATGCTTGGCATTGCAGAATAAAGTACCTACCGGCGTGCTACAAGCAGACATTCGAAGAGATGTTCACAACCGGCTTCTGGGAATACCATTCAGAGGTATTCATAAGCAGGCCTACACATTTATTACAATTATTTGCCTGTGAACGAATGGTCTATTCCACACACTATCAGCTCCCGCCACCGGAAGAACCGCAACCAATCGACTGGGAGAAACTCGAGGCAGATCTGGCCCGAGGCATTCGTATCTCCGAGCACACCCTCGCTCAAGACCTCCTACAGAACTATATCCGGCAGACCTCACAGCAAGGTTCTGTCAGGGACGACAGAAGCGAGAGGGAGGGGGTGTTGGAAGCAGCCAAAGGCACAGACGACACGAAAGCATGTAAGGACAAAGCAGGGAGTCAGTCGAATCGTTTTTCAAATAATTATGTTTTCAAATACTTTCCAAAAAACCTCCAACAGTGATTTTTATCACTATTGTAACATAGGTAACATAGAAAACCCCATTTTGTAATCCATAGCTCCATTTTGTGCAAGCCGAGGAGTCCTCGAGCTTGAGGAGCTTAGGTAGAACAAGCGTATCAATTTTCGCTATTTTTAGACACCGTTTACCCTTTCAAATAGCATCTAGGACCTAATTTTTAACTATGCCGGTCACTAGATGTGAAACCGGTCAAAACTAGTCTAGAAACTATAAAAAGAGCTAGAGAGCTCATTTTTGAGGTTGGCTAGTGTGAGCTTAGAGCTATTTTGAGCTTGTAATAGTGTTCTTGAGTAATAGAGCTAATTTCCCACCTTCCATTGTGTCTTGCTTGTCTCTTCGTAGTGTGTGTGCATGTGTGTGTGCATTTCTATGCTTCTCACCTTCACTCTCACTTCATCTCACATTCACGATCTTCATATCACTCCTATCTCTTCCGCGGATTGACAATTAAGGAGGTGAAGCTTCTTAACGTGGTACTTACCATTGTGCTAGAGCAACACTCTAATGCACCTACATGTGCTAATTGCAACCATTTAGCGTACTCATCCTCTTCCACACAACAAGCTAGGATCCCTTGATCTGTCTGTTTGTACATGCTTCCTGCCATGATGTGGTACTTCTGGGCTCTTACTACCTCTCTACCCTGAGTGTTTATGACTGGGTGGTGAGGCCCGTATGTCAATACTGGCACTAATGGCTTAGCCCACTGAGGTACAACTTCCAAACTAAATAGGTAAGCATCAAGAAGGTCATCTGATACTCCTTGTGGGGCTTCTCCCAATGTGAGCCTAGAGAGATGGTCTGCTCTTAAGTGGGTCTTCCCTTTCCTTACCACAACCTCGAAGTCGTATTGCATTAGTAAGAGAAACCATCTTACTAATCTACCTGTATTGCATGGCTTGTTTACCAAGTACAACAGTGCTTGATGATCAGTAAAAAATTTGAACTTATTTGCAAGCAAATAGTGTCTAAACTTTTTAACTGCATATACCATGCCTAATCCTTCTCATTCAGTGGTGGTATAGTTCCGTTCAACTGCATTTAACTGTCTACTACCATAGGCAATTGGGAGATCCATATTACCTTCACCCGTAGGTTGTGCAAGTACACACCCAATCACATAATTGGAGGCATCCACATGAACATGGAATGGCTTGTTCCAATCTGGTATGGTCAAGATTGGTGCTGAACATAATCTTCGTTTAAGCTCCTGGAAGGAGTTCTCACATTCATCAGTCCACTCAAAGTTAGTCAGAAGTCCGTACATGGGCTTTGCAATGACAACATACATGTGAATGAACCGGCGGTAATAACCACAATGCCCCATAAAAGCTTGTACTTCCTTGACATTCTTTGGCCTAGGTAACTCTGCTATGGCTCTCACTTTCTCTTCATCAGTGGATACTTCCTTGATACTATGTGTCCTAAAATCTTGCCTTGCCTGACCATGAAAACACATTTTTCTGGGTTCAAGCAGACTTGATATTCTCTGCATTTGTCAAAGATTTGTTTGAGTTCTGGTATATGTGTCTGTCTAATGTTGGAATGAGCACAGAGGTCATCAACATAGACTTCTAAATTCTTCCTCAAGAACTCTTTAAACACGTGGCACATCAGTCTCTAAAAGGTTGTGGGTGCATTGGTAAGCCCAAATGGCATTACCCTAAAGGCAAATATGCCCCATTCAGTGGAAAAAGCCGTCTTATGCTGATCTTCTGGAGCTATGGCTACTTGATTGTAGCCCGAAAATCCATCAAGGAAGCTGTACACTTCCTTGCCTGCTACTCTTTCTAAGAGATGTTCTGTGATAGGAAGCGGATAGTTATCTCGAATTGTGGCTGCATTGACCTTCTTCAAGCTAATGCATACACGCAGCTTTCCATTTTTCTTGGGCACCACTACGATGGGGGATACCCACTTAGTGTGCTCAATTTCATAGATGAATCCAGCTTCAACAAGTCTATCTATCTCCTCTTTGATCTTGGCAGCATAATTATCATTATATGTGTATGTCTTTTGCTTAGAAGGTTTGGCATCTGGGGTCATGGGGATAGTGTGTGAGCATATGTCAGGGTCCACGCCTTTCAAATCCTTGTAACTCTAAGCGAATACATCTCTCTATTCTCTTAGCAAGGCTATCAATTTGTGCTCTTCGTCTTCCGTCAGGTCATGGCCTATGTACGTGCATCTCTCTTCTCCTTCTTCCACGGCTACCACTATTTTCTTGGTGGTTTCTTTGTTATCATAGGCCTCCCCCGATTGTGCCTCCCGTTTAGGCATTCTGATCATGACTCTCCTGTCATCTATCTCATACTTCTTAAAATTTTCCGGGACCTCAAACAAAGATTCTTCCTCTTCTGGTGTGACTTCTCTCTTCTTTCTTTTCTTTCCTTCTCCCTTCGGGGTTACATGTGTGGCTAGCCTTACATCATTTGTAAGCTCTCCGTGCCTCTAGGGTTGAAATTCTAGTTCATAGAAGTATTCTTCATCTGATGCAAAAGGTGGGTCCATAATGATTGACTCTAGATCGGAGTGACTTGCATCCTCAAATGCATCACGGCTAGGTTCACACTCTTCTAACACTGCCTCTCCCATGATCGGCTCTATGGAGAAAACTGAAATGTCATAGCCATCCTCATCACAGTGAGGTGTCCATTGTTCTTCATTGATGGCTACATCCATGGTTGCTAAAATTTCTGCCTAGCCGTGGGGTTCAAATTCTTCATTAGGAAATACTACAGGTGCATAGGCTAGGTCTTGAATGGATCTATGCGTTTTGTTTGCACCTATCTCTCTTGCTTTTTCCCTCTTCTCTTCTTCTACTGCTACTTTGCACATCCATAAGTGGGTATCTTCATGCATCCATGAGGATCCTGATCCTATGGAATGCACAGACTCAGTATCATCTTTGGCTCTATGGATGGGATTCCATTGGATGGGCGGTACATCTCTATGAGAGTAATCTTTGAGATTGACTTTGGTCGTAACACCTAAGTGTTGCAAATACAAGGAATTTGTTCCCCAGTCCCGTACCACTTGCAACTGTCGCATAAAGGGTCTTCCCAAGATCATTTCATAGGCATGATTTTTGCTAAAATCACATATAGCAAACGTGTGCTCAAATTCTACACCACATGTAGTGAGAGTTATTCCTTCAAGTAGTCCTAAAGGCCTCTCTATGTGGCCATCAGCCATTTGTAATTTCATCCTCGTGGGCCTGAGTGCTGGCTTGCCCCACCGCTTCCATAGGGAGGTGGTAGCAATAGCAACTCCTGCGCTTGAGTCCAGAATTGCCTTTGTGGTGTACCCTTGATGGGTAATGGGAAGATAGGTGTTTCCTTCTTCACCTTCACTCATATCTCCTATCTTGTCTAGAGGAATTTCTGGCACTGTCCTCTGAGAACCTACCTGGGAACGAGGTTTTGCTATCTCTGGTACTTGTTTGGCTACATGTTTCCATAACTCTGGCCTAACTTTGAGTAGCTCTTCTAAAGTGAGGTTGCACTGCACTTTAGTGTTTTTCACTACCTCTGTGTTCCTAGGTATGACTGAGTCTTCATTTCTTACCATGATCGTGGGTGCTCTCATACAAGTAGACTTGGCTTCCCATGGGCCTGTGAAGTGGGGTAATTCATGTAAAGAGTTAGACTCAAAGTCTAATCTCTCTTGAGACTGGGTGCTCTCCTGCTCTCCATAAATAGAGGGAATATCTTGTGGGAATTGATCATGTGCATCATCCACAAGTTCAATGGGAGGAGGGACTTCACTTTCTCTAGCCCATTTGTCTTCTTGAATCTCTCGTAGGAATTCTGGAGTGAACCTATTCATAGAAGAGGAGGTGTCTGGTCTAGTGGAATTGGGCACATAAGCTTCCTGTGGGGGATGGCTTATGTTTTTGCTTGCCTCATCTCTTTCTTGATTTTTTTCTTCCTTGGCAGATCTTGCAATTATGCCCTCTAACTTCTCTAGGAGTCCATCCAAGTGCAATTGTGTCTTAGCTGAGCCTGAGTAGTTGAAAAGGCGACTAGCTTCAAACATGGTCTGAGCCAATGCTACCATTTTCGCACATAGCTTGGTTCTCTCTATCTCTAGGTCAGCTCTACGGTAGCACTTGTCATGATCCGTCACATTTGGCCCTTCTTGGATTCTGGCCTGATATGCCTTAAGCATCATGTCTATGTCTTCAGGAGTGGGGTCAGCTAACACTGATCCTACTCTAGGGGTTGGTGGGATGTTCTGAGGTAGGGGGCAGATGGTGATGGAAGTGAGGGTGGTGGTGGTATGTGAGAGTTTGTTTGAGAGGTGAGTTCAACAATTTTGGCTTTTGTTTCTCTTATGCTTTCTTCTAAGTCGCTCATTTTTTTAGACCATTGTCTTTTCATTCTTTCTTGACTATCCCTCCAAGCTCTCGACCGTTTCTTGGCTATGCTCTCAGTTTCACTAACCTCTGCACTCTTCTCTTGACCAATTCCTGGGTTCTGTTGCAAAGCCTGGGCTCTAGTGACTACCTGTACTGGTGCAATGGACGTCACACTTCCTGTAGAGTCTACTACTAACCCAATAACGTTAATTGGGGTTATTTTTGGCATATTATTGGGATTCTTAGGGCAATCTCGTAAGAGATGCTCCTTCCCGCAGTCTTAACAAAAGCCTTGAATCGTCACTGACTGGGGTTGTGTAGGTGGAGGTAAGGGGCAATCACGAATGAGGTGATCTCCCTGACATCTATAGCATGGTCCTCTAGGTAATGGTAATGGGGGTCTTACCTGCCTAGGCTGGGGCCTAGCGTTAGGGTTTGTGTACATTACATTGGTATACTCTGGCTCCCAACTAGGTTCACTTGGTTCTTCACTGTAGTAGGACTCACCATGTTCAGGAGATTGCATGTAGTAAGCCTGGGGACTATCAATGTGAGTAGAATCAAAACTATGATCGCTCGGGTCACTTTCTGAAAGCAGTGGTATTACTGGCACTATAGCTCTATTCAAATTTTCCTCAGCTACTGCATACTTTACAGGAATCACATTAGCTGGGGTTGGAGGTTGTTGAGCTAACATAGGCTGTGGCCTTTGCTGGTTCTGGTAGGGTTGTTGATAGGGGTGCTGCGGTCTACCATATTGTTGTGGGGGGTACTGGTTCTGGTATCCTCCCTGTTGTGGATAGGGCTGAGGGTAGGTTTGCCTAACCGCTTGCTTATTGTATGGATAGTCTTGTGCTGTGTGATTTGTGTATCTCCGTTCTATGGTGCAATATTGGCTACTAGGATTTACTTGGGGTTGAGCCATGATGGGACATGCATTCGCCATATGGTCACCACCGCAAGTATAGCACCTCTTTACAGGGGCAAATCTAGGAATTTGTTTACTAGAGACACCCAGTTTTTGAGCTACTTTCTCCGCAAGTTCCTCAATAGATGTGGATTGCGAGGAAGAGAGGCTAGAGGCACTATCTGAATCTTTGTAGATTTTGGAAAGCTCTAACTCCTCCCCTAGGTTATCCTCAATGTCGATGCACATGCGTACACACTCTTCTATGGTCCTAGGGTCCTTCAAGTACACATAAGGATCGCAACTTTGTACTTAGCAATCCATCCAAGAATAAAGCCAGTTGTTTGGTAGGTGTGGGTAGCTCAGGAACAGGACATCGCTCAAGATATTGCCTAAATCTTCTTCCTACAAGTCTCACGATTTCTTGAGGGGTTTGCTAGAAGCTGTGAATCAGCGAGGAAGTGTTATGTCTTATGCCACTTTTAGAGAATTCGATAATGAATGCCTCTAGAAGTTGGTCTATGCTCCTGAACTGCCTCTCGTTTATTGGCTGAAACCATGTCAGGGCAGTGTTCCTAAGGGTTAGACCAAAGGCATTGTACTGCGTAAACAGATCTTCAACTTGTTCGGCTCTCAAGACTTGCCTAAACTCAGCCACATGATCGTATGGATCCCCAGTGCCATCGAAGTAGTTCTTCATGGACTTAACTAGCTGAGTCGGTCTCAAAGTCCTTGTGTGCTCTCTAGGTCGTGGTAGAGGGAACTCATCCGCATTTCTTTGATTCCTGGGAGTTCTAAGTACCTCAGGTTCTACTCTATTTGTTTCTGTCCTCGTTCTTTCTCTGCCCCCTGGGATGGCAAAGCTTACTTCTGGTCTACTTAGATCTTGGTTGGGGGAAAATGAATTCACCCTTCCAAGTGTAAGCATGCCTGTCATGTTTTGTCACTACAAAGATCCTCTCCGAAGCATGATCTAAGTAGGTCACTCTGCCTGGGCTATCAGGATCTTTAAACTCATAGACCATGATTGTACCTATGTCACTTGGCCGATCAGATTTATACCTCCAAAAGGCTTCGTCAGTCTCTCGGTTCAGGAGTAGATCTATGCTCTTATTGTCTTGGGGAATCCACTCTGGTGTGATAATCCTAGTGAGAACAGATTTGCCTCGGGGGGTTCTAGGTTCAACACCCATGTTTCCTTGCTCCAGGTCACCTAAATCCGCTTCTGAGGTCACATTCCCAAATTCATCCGTCCTATCTGGGTGACTGGTGACTACATATATTGTCCCTTCCTTGTCTAGGTATGCTCCGTTTTTAAACTTGACAGCTGGGTGCTCTAGTCCAATGGATTGGTCAGGGTTTTTAATCTGGACCACTAATCTGGCCCTTCAATCGTGTTCGCAAGCTCTGTCAATCGCGATTGATAGGTCAATTGCGATTGACGTGTCGGTCGTGATTGACAGGTCCGTCGTGGCTGTCAGTCGCGATTGATGGGTTTAATCGCGATTGACACGTGGCCCGGATTTTCAGTCGGTCGTGGTCAAAGGGTCATTGACTCTGTTAGTCGCGATTGATGGGTCGATCGCGATTGACAGGTCCTTCGCGAGGCTCTGTCCGTCGTGGTCAAGCAATCGTTGACTGTCTCGGTCCTGATTGACAGGTCCGTCGTGGCTGTCAGTCACGATTGATTGGTCGATCGCGATTGATGGATTGATCATGATTGACACGTGTCACGCGCATGTTTTGTCAGTCGTGGTCAGTCGGTTGTTGACTCTGTCGGTCGCGATTGACGTGTCGGTCGCGATTGACAGAGCCGTCGGCAGGTGTCCATTGTGGTTTGTCGATCGCGATTGACAGGAATCTGAGGAATTTTAAAATTTCAAGCACACATTTGGGAAGCTCTAGGCATGTAGATCATGATTATGTACTTTGTTTAGCAAAAATACCATTTTTTTCTGTCGGTCGCGATTGACAGAGGTCAACGCCTCGAGACCTGCATAGTCAAATTTTTTACCTGCTAGAGCTGGTGCAGCTATTGGGGATGCTGATTCCTGTAGAAAATCTCAAAAAACACAGAAAATCACAAGCACACAAACGCTCTCTCGCTCTCTCTCACAAGTGAAATGAGGGGAATGGTATGGGTGGGGTGATATGACCAAAAACTGAAATTTTTCGCGATGATGGAGATGGATGTGGGAGATGGTGAGGATGATGATGGTGATGAGAAAAACAAAAGAAAATAGGAATAAGGTGAAGAAAATACCTATAACTCCAATGCGTCAGCTCTACGTCTTACCATCACACGCTCGTCCTCAAAGCTCAATCCCCGGCAACGGTGCCAAAATTTGATGTAGCTCAGTGATGAGTAGCACCTCCTTTAATGTCAATCCAGGAAGACGTGAGGATGGTATGATGACCTCAAGCAAGTGATGGCACAAGTGTGTGAGTGAGAAGCACACTGACATGCACACACATACACACACACGTGCACATACGGCAAGACAAAGAGTGAGCAGCAATGGAGTTCTTAGATTACTTTTCAAAAAGCTCATACAAGTTCAAATCAATTACAAGCTAACCTCAAAAATGAGCTCTCTAGATCTATTTATAGTTTTTGACTAGGTTTTGGCCTTGTCCAGACCTAGTGTCCGGCCTAGTTAAAATTAGGTTCTCTACCCTATTTGGAGGTTCAAACGGAGTCTAAAAAATGTGAAAACTGATAGGTAGGTACTTCTAAAGCTCCTCAAGCTCAAGGACTCCTTGGCTTGCACAAAATGGAGCTACAAAAATAATAAATGGTATTTACAATGGTTTTTAGTGATGAAAATCACTATTTTTGTAGGGATTTCTTCTAACATTTTGACATACATTTCCTGGAGCTCCCTACTTGCTCCTTCTTCTTGTGTGCCTAACTCTTTGATGCCTGAAAAATTTAAATGGCATACTTGCCAGATCTTCTTTGACTACTGTGTCTGCTTGTGCTGTCTCTTCGCTCCGACTCCCTTCGTAGGCTTCCTTGTCTTGTGACTCCTTTAGTTCCTTGACTACTGCCAACACATGTGGTTCATGTATTTTCTCTCAATGGTGCAATATGGAGCATTCCTTGCTCTTATGTTTGGGTTTTGCATTGGGCATACGTTAGCCATGTGGTTCCCTCCGCAAGTATAACACCGGTTCAATGAAGAGGCTCTTGGTGTTTGTCTATTTTGGACTTCTAGCTTCTTGGCAACTTGCTCAGATATCTCATCTATCTCAATGGAGGTTCAAGAGGTATGACTAGTAGAACTGTCAGAGTCCTTATAGAGTTTGGATAGTCCTAACTCCTCACCCAAGTTGTCTTCTATGTCAATGCACATGCACACAACCTCTTCTATGGATCTAGGCTCTTTCAAGTACACATATGACCTTAACTTTGTGCTTAGTAAGCCATCTAAAAACAGGGCCACTTGTTCGGCAAGTGTGGGTAGTTCTGCTATGGGACATCTTTCTAAGTATTGCCTAAACCGTCTTCCTACAAGTCGCACTGTTTCTTGGGGTGTCTGCTTGAAGCTGTGGATCAAGGATGATGTGTTATGTCTGATACCACTCTTGGAAAATTCTACAATGAATGCTTCTAGTAGTTGGCCTATGTCTCGATAGTTGCAAATATTTAGGGGTTGAAACCAAGCTAAGGCAGTACCCTTAAGAGCTAAACCAAATGCCTCGAGCTGAGTGAACAAGTCCTCGGCTTGTTCAACGCTTAACACTTGTTTGAACTCGGCCGCATGATCATAAGGATCTCCTGACCCATCAAAATAGTTCTTCATAGCCTTGACCACTTGAGAAGGCCTAAGGGTTCTTGAGTGCTCTCAAGGTCTAGGCAATGGAAAATCATGGTCATCTCTTTGATGCCTATGTACTCTATGTCTCTCCCTTTCAGGTCTTTCAGTTCCTAATCCCGATCCGTCTCTACCCACCATGTGTGCAAATCTTACCTCAAGTCTCTCTCTGGTTCTTTCCCTCTGGGTTTCATGAGCCTTGGATGATCCTACTCCTTGGATACCATGGGAAACACTAGATCTTGGTGAAGGGAAAATTGATTCACCCTGCCAAGTGTATGCATGCCTATCCTACTCTGTTACCAAGAACATTTTCTCATATATTTGATCTAGATAGACAACTTTCTCTGGTGTCTCTCGATCCATGAATTCATAGATCGTGACTGCTTGGTTGGGTTGATCTGGCTCGAATCTCCAAAAGGCTTGCTCTGCTTCTCTATTCAAGAATAGTTCTATGATTTTGTTATCTTGAGGGATCCAATCTGGAGTGATTACTCTAGTCAAGAGTGACTTACCTCTAGGAGTCTTGGGTTCTCCTCCTAGGTCCCCTTGCTCTAGGTCTTCTATCTCATTCTCAAGAATGATATTTCCAAACTCATCTGTCCTATTTGGGAGGTTGGTTACCACATACATGGTTCCTTCCTTATCAATGTATGAACCCTCTTCAAACTTGACCACTGGGTGTTCTAGTCCAAAGGGTTGATATGGATTTTTGAGTTGGACCACTGATCGCCTCATGCGATCCTCATATATGCGAGCACCCAATCGGTTGGTCCTGATATATTCCAATTGTGTCTTATAGGGACCTTCTGGTGTCTATTAATAGGAAGTACCTGAGCTACGTGTGGGTTTCTCCATGTTGAAGGCCATTTCTGAGTCACTTGTGTCAGAACTTAGCACGTAGGGATAACCACTTAGTTGTTGTGCCCAAGAATTAGCTGTTTGGTTGACACTAGCCTCAGATGATCTAATGCTTTGCCTATCCTTGCCTAAGTGTCTACTAGATCTTAGGTTCATAAGCCTTGTCTACAAGTCCAAAATGTTCCTTTGTATTGCTCAAAATCCTTTGGAACACCTTGCTTCATAGTCCCACCTAAGGGTCAACTTCAAAATACTATATCCCCATAAGCTTTCCAACAAACCCAAAATCACAGCAAACGGATTTTGTATGAGAAAGTTATGCCAGTTTAGGGTTTTGGGGGTTAAAACAGGGAAACAAGACCTCTCTGGGATGTTTTCAGAACAAGCGATACACGATATTTAGGAAGTATCGACAACACTTGGAAGTAGACAATACACGATACTAGCCTTGCCACGATACACGATACTTGAGAGGTATCGCGATACACAACCAACGATACACGACACTTGGCTCCACACGACACCTTATAGTTAGCGACACATGACACCCAAGGGATATTGTGACACTCGACACCTAAGTGGTCACGACATACGACACTTGAGTATCACGACACTTGGCTCTGAATACGACACTTGGATATCGCGACACTTGTCCGCACGACACCTGGTTGGTCACGACACTCCACACCTCAAGAATATCGTGACACTTGGCCTTGAAGAATATCGCGACACTTTGCCCCTGAGCAGGACACTCAACACTTGAGGAATATCACGACACTTGGCCCTAAGCACGACACGCGACACCAAAGGAATATCAGGACACTTGGCCACACGACACCTAGTTGGACAATATACTCGAAACATGAGGAATATCGCAACACTTGGCCCTAGCCATGACACTCAACATCTGAGGAATATCACGACACTTGGCCCTAAGCGCGACACTTCACACCTGAGGAATATCGTGACGCTTGGCCACATGACACTTAGATGTCACGACACTTGACCCAATGTCACATGATATCAGGATATCATGACAATTGGGGAGTGCAAGATATCAGCGATATAGGATATCTACCAAATATCACGACATACGAGAATTCAAGTATTGCGACACTTGAACTCAACCGGTCACAACAGTTGGATTTTTTTGAGTCCAAATTCAAAAAATTTTGCGAATATGAGTAGCTTGTGTCCTCCTTGTCACGCCTATGTGATGTGGATGCAAAATCTATCTTCAAACCTGCGATACCACACTCATGACACTTGGCGCGGGTCGTGTCACGTCTGGAACTCATCACTTTGTTTTTTGGGTATTTTGGTAGTATTTCTTCAGCGCTTCAGTTTTGCACCCCCTCTAAGCTTCTTGCTCACAGCCACAAATGAAAAACAAGGTGTTATGTGTTAAAAACCTTTTATTGTTAAGGTTTAATTCACAACTGGGTTCTTGGGATGGTCAGGGGTCTATAAAAAAAGGCCTTATTTATATTTTCCCAAACTACAGATTAAGATTATGTGACTTCACTAAATTGAGCACTAAACATATCATCTTCTACTCTGAATACGTTCGTTAATGCACTTTCATATTAGAAAGTTACCATGTAACTCCTTCACTTAGCGTGTTAATCAAATTACTTAATACTTCATTAACTTCGCTTAATGATTAAACTTAATCAATGAAACGGACTCAGTTACACAGAGTTCTGCAACAGCGCTTGCTTCCGGCTCCTCGCCCAGACAAGCAGTCCGGCAGGTCTACTTTCTGCTTTACGCGACTCTTTCATTAATCTTGTCAAAGGGTACAATGTTGCGCTACGCCTTTACATCATGCGTGCGACTTTTTAGGATATATTTTACAAGAAATATGAGTTCCTTTTCGGCGGCTTACATTGGCACGCACGGTGGATTCGAACCCAAAATATGGAATTTACAATTAAGGCTCATCAATGATGCCCTGGATGTACAGAGTTCGAGCTAATTTAAAGGTTCTGGTAATCTTGTGTTTTAAGGAATCTAGCATATCTTTCAAAATGGCAGGCTCGATAAGTTGTGCATCAGTCCTAATAGAACTGGCAGCAATGACCTGACTCATTAATAAATCCATCTGCATCTGCAAAAATGATTCTTGAAGCTAGAACTCATTGGCAATGGCAGCATCTCTTCTGAGCTTCATTTTAGCTACCTCGGCATCAATTTGAGAAAGCCTGCCTACTTGAATGCCCAATTGCTTTTCTCTTGTTTCCAGCTCTTGAGCTTGAAATTGCGTAATCTTGAAAAAGTCTTCTCTCTCCTTTTGCACACCTGCAAGTTCTTTCTTCAACTGTACGGTCTTGGCGATCTCCTCAGTGAACTCTTGATCCCTCTAGAACAATCTCTTAGTAACATTATGTAACTCAGCTTCTGGTTTAAGCACATTGGCCGCAAGTGATTAGGAAGCTTCTTCTAAAATGTTGAGGATTTCCCTCGTACTGTGGAGCTCATTGCCTAATGCAATCATTGCATCTGTCTTGTTTGTAAGTTCTTGCTTCAAACCGGTGATTTCAGTGTCCCGTTGAGCAATCAGATTGTCCTTTTTCGCTAATTGTGCTTGGAGTTGCCGGATTTGATTATGCAAGGAATGACTCTCTGCTTTGGCTGCAAGTACTTCTTCTTGGAGAGTGGCAATATCTGCTTCGAGCAGGTCAACCTTACTCTGCAACTCCTGTTGAATGGTCTGAGTTGCCAGCTTCATCTGGAGGGGCAATTGCTAGAAGAATTGGATGAGAAGTTGGCCCATGGATGCCAATTCCGTAAACATTACTACGGGAGGAGGAAGAGAAGGAGGAGGCTGTGATGATAAGGCAGAGATCAGATGAGGTGAGGAGGGTGGAGAGTAATCGGGAGAGGATAGAAGATGGGTTGATGCCACACGAAGCACAGTTGAAGGCGCAATGGGAAGAACGACAGCAGTATCGTGAATGGTAGTTGGAGCAGGAAGAGGGATAAGGGCAGTCGAAACCAAAACTATTCCGATCTCAATCTGTGGTTCCGCCAAGGCGGCTTCGGTAACTGCCTTTGCATTTCCAGTCATTTGAGTGACTACATCTGCTTGGGCATTGACTGCATCTGCTTGGGCGTCGACGGTTGGTGACGAAGGAGATTGACAGTCGGTAACACCGGTAGCTCCCGCTATCTCCTTCATAGCCTCAACATCCGGTTGATGAGATTCCTCCCGCGATGAGACTTCAGCTACATCTTCCATTATAAAATCTTGATCCGGCTTCTTGAGAGGAGAAGATGGGATGGACTCTACCTGTAAGGAGGTGGCGGTGTCATGGAATACTTCAACATCTTGTACTGCGGTGGAACCCTGCACCTGACTTTGCGATGGGCTAATTTGACGGCATTTGCATTGGAAGAAACGAAGCAGATCTTCATCATCGTCGTCATCAAACATCTGGGTAGATTCTTCATGTAGCAGCCTGGTAGTCATTGGAGGTGGTTGCACGGCTTGTATCACCGGAAGGAGAAGGGTGAGGAGCTGGGGCAATCGGGTACAAGGTATATCATTCTTGGCGAGTTGTTTAGTGATGGTTAAGCATTCACGGTGAATGCGTTGGAAGAAAAAAGATGTGAAATTGACACCCTCTCTTGAGGCAGTATCAATCATCGAGTAAAAGGGTCTGGAAATGCCATACATCCGTTTTTGCAGGTTTAACGCTGCTACAAGAAATTGCAGAGCAATACGCTCTGGTTCGGGTTGGCAAAGGATGGCAAACTCATTAGACGAGTGCTGAGGAAACAATTCCTTCATGGTTGCGATTGGAAGGAGGGGTCCATCAACCAACCCTTCCTGAGGGAGATGGAATCCCTCAGCAACCGTGTTTAGAGTAACTATGACACGGGGGAAAACACGTTAATAGCCATCACTGCTCTATAGCACGCGTGGTGGCAATGGCAAAAATGATCTGTGCATGGAAGGGGTGACACTCCACTGAATGCCAAGGCAATTCAGTGAAGGCCAACAGTCCCCGAGCATGCAAATACTCACTCACATCCGGAGTGAGACAGGCATGGAAGGTTAGTATGTTAGCAAGAGCTTCCATGGCGCACACAGAGATAAACAAAGACACAGAGCACACAGGGGTCGCAAACACACTGAAAAAACACAATAGAGACTAACAGCGAAAGAAACAAGCTTAAGTAGAAACACTGCAAAGAAATAGGTGGCAAGAACCCTAATCATAACGTAGTATTGGAAATATACCGACATAATGGTAACATGCATGCATTAACAGAAGTCGCGACACAGAGGCGGCTATTAATCATGGTTAGATAAGAAAACCGAAGGATTACGATCAGTTGTTCAATCGAAACACAGAGAGCAGAAAAAAAAAGCAAGTGACAAGCGAAAAAGAGTAAAAATACCGAAGACACCTCATGAGTTGGTAGATGGCGGGTGATAGGGGCAAAGTTTGGAGCCATTAATCGCTTTTGGAAGGAGGACACCGGTTAAGGTTGCCAATCGAAAAGTTGCGGATCCCACTTGTTCAACAATACGGTAAGGGCCGAACCAACACAATTTAAATTTTCCGACAGATCTATTAGACTTAGCGTTATAGAAGAGGACCAATTGGTTTACCGTAAACACGGGGGTTTTGAGGAAACGATCGTGAGTTTTGGCTTGTCTCAGCTGCACTTCCTGAAGAACCAGAAAACTCTCCAAATGCTGTTCCTCCAGGGACCGTAAGGCCTCAAGACGAAAGGGAAAAGATTCTTCTGGTAAGAGCTTCCGTTCCAAAGCCACACGCAAACTGGGAACCACTAGTTCCATCGAAGCAATGGCTTCCAATCCATACGCCAACTTAAAAGGAGTTGTTTTGGTCGCCACTTTGTATGTAGTACGATAAGTCCATAGTACAGCAGGGAGAAATTGGTCCCATCTCTCTTGGCAATCTAACACCAGTTTCTTCAAGATGTTTAAGAGAGATTTGTTGGTACTCTCAGCAAGTCCATTTACTCGTGGATAATACGGAGAACTGAATTTGTGTACAATCTGAAATGTTTTCGTAAGCACTTGCATTAATGTATTTGCAAAGTGCGTACCTTGATGAGTGACGATCTCCAAGGGTAACCCGTAACGCAGAAAGATATCCTTCATTAAGCATTTAAGAACCGCGGCCACTATAGCTGATCGCAGAGCCCATGCCTCGGCCCATCTAGTTGCATAATCTGTGCATGTAAGAATATATCTATTATTCGTGACTCTCACCGGAGGTGTAATCAGTCCTATAAAATCCAAGCCCCATTTCTAAAAAGGTTCAAGAGGCACCACAGGTTGGAGAGGAAAGTAATGTCTCTGTAAAGGTTGACTGGAACACTGGCACTCATCGCACTGTTGTATAGACTTGGTCACATCACGATACATCGTTGGGCACCACAATCCACTCTGTAGAATCTTTTGGTGAGTCAGATCCGTCGCAAAATATCCTCTGGTTGGGGCAGTATGCGCCATGTTAATGACTGAAGCATATTCATGTGGGGGAACACATCTAAGTAGTACTCCCGAGTGATCCATATAATATAACTGTTCGAAAACCAACTGAAAGCATCGACTGTACATTGCTAGTCTTCGTCTAGCAACTGAAGAAATCATACCAGGCGGACATCCACTATTCAAGAACAGAAGCAAGGTATCATAGTAAGAAGAGGGTAATGGTAATTCCTGTGAATCATCGTGGATGGTCTCGACCGCATAGATGGCTGGTGTTGTATCATCAATTCCCTCCGAAGGCTCACCGGAATCCAACCGAGAAAGAAAGTCAGCAAGCACATGTGGTAACCTTGGACGGTGTACGATGGAGTAATCAAATTCATGAAGCAGCAAGACCCATCATGCTAGCCGTCCTTCCAAATGTTGTTGGTGCACCAGATACACTAATGCTGCATGGTCTACGTGGAAGGTGAAGCATCTGCCCAACAGATAATGCCGAAATTGTTTTACAGAATAAACCAAACCGAGACACTTGTGTTCAGTAACTGAATAGTTAAGTTCCACCGGGGCCAATCTGTGGCTCACATAATATACCAGAGGAAACCATTTATCCGTCTGCTGCACCAGCACGCTACCAATGACAGTGTCGGAGGCATCCACAAAAACATGAAATGGCAATTCCCAAGTTGGTGCTTGTAAAATGGGAGCTTGAGTTAACAGTGTTTTTAGGTGGTCAAAAGAAAGTTGACACTCTTCAGTCCATTCGAAATGACGCTGGCTACTAGTTATCAAATAATTAAGTGGTATTGCCAGATGAGCAAGCCCACGCAGATGTCGCCCATGCCACTGGATTTGGCCCAAAAACTGCATCACGTCTTTAGGTGTCTTAGGAGCAGGAGCCGCCAAGACGGCCTTCACTTTGTCTGGATCCACCTGAATGCCTTGTTTGGAAATAACATGCCCGAGCAGCTTACCACAGGAAACAGAGAACATTGATTTATTCGGGTTCAAACACAAGCGATATTCCTGACACTTAGAAAAGCAACACCATAAATGGTACATGTGTGCCGACGTATCACCGGATAACGAGAAATCATCCAGATACACTCTCATAAATGTGGTGAGATAAGGGGAAAAAATTTCTTGCATGCAGCGTTGGAATGTACTAAGAGCATTGCGTAGCCCAAACCACATTACGATACACCGATAGATACCCTAGTTGGTAATAAATGCAGTCTTGGGTATGTCCTGCTCTGCACTACCTTAGCAATAAATGTGGTGTTATACCTACAAATGGATCCATTGGAAATCCTTTTCAATTTATACACCCATCTCCAATCGAGTAGCTCCTTATTGGTTTGCATTAGAACTAATCCCATGTGTCCATTTCCTTTACAGCCTCTATTTTCTTTTTTTCTCTTAGAGTATGGTGGCTTATAGCATTAGGTAGCTATTATTATTAATAACTCAATTTAAAAGCTAAGCATTACTCAATTGTAATCATAACTTGAATAGGTTACCATCCCGATTTTTCAACAATGTGCAGAGAATGCCGCTAAGAACAAAACTGATCTACTTCTCACAAATTATGAATCCAAATATTACAAAAGTCCATTAATACTTTTCCAATGAGTCCTTAATCACAAGCATTGGATCTATGAGGAGTGAGAACCACCCTTTGAAGTCAGCTGGCTTTGGAGAAGATGATGCATAGAAATGCACAATGGACAAGGAGTAGATCAAAATGATTTGAATTCACTTCTCAAGTTGTGTACAAGTGTGTATAGTGTTTACCTTCACTCCTTTACATTCCCATGTGGATTTCCATGATTCTTTGATTTGAATTTGAACTTCTAATCAAGGAGGAATAAAGTTAAATGTGATGAACTCTCTTTTCTAACAATTTACGAAAATGAGGAATCTAATAAAAAATTGATTGAGAATATTTTGTACAAATATCAGCCACTTAACCTTTGGCTTTTGGCTCCTCTTACATCCTTTTACACCGGTAGTTTGATAGTACATGATGAGATTCTGGTGAATTCAGGTGCAAGTCTGGTACCTTTGGGAGAAAGTACGGTGATTTCTGGTTGTATAGAGACGCAGTGCGGAGTCAGTTCCACACTATCAGGTCAGAATTCGGTCACTTTCGGTGATAGGTTTGCGTTATCCGGTGAGCACGTTTACGGTAATAGTGCAGTCTGGTCCGATGAGAATTTGGTGAGTTTCGGTGAGAGTTCAACATTACTTGGTAGCAATTCGAAGCTTTTTGGTGAAATTGCGGTGCTGATCGGTGGAAACTTATTACGTCCACCACTTTTCGGTGCAAGTCTAGCTAATTTCGACACCAAAGTTGAGGAAGGGCTGATAGACTTGGAGTTAAGCAAACGGTTCAATGACATTTTAGGACCGGAAAGTGAGCAAGTTGACCATACAGCTCAGGAAGATCAAGAGATATCTCCCCAAGATTCAGGTAATAACAACACCACCAACAACAGCACCATGAGTGGCTCACAACAACAGCAACAAACACCGCCACAGCCACAACCGCAACATCAACAGCAACAGGTTATCCCATTGCGTCCGGTACCAGTAGGGGTCATGTATACAAAATTTGGAGGATTTCCGGGGGATGATCCAGATGTGCATGTGCGGACCTTTGAGATTAATTATGCAGTTTTGAACTACCCAGCAGACCCTGCCTATAAAGCTATTGTGTTCCAGGCAACCCTAGTTAATGAAGCTGCATGATGGCTAACCAAATACGATTTGAACCACTTTCAGCAGTATGACGATGTAAAGGATGCCTTTCTACAACAATTTCGATTGAAGAAGAATCCTACCAAAATTTTTGACTACTTGCAGAACAATAGGCAGAAACCACACCAAACTGTACAGGATTATGCCACGCTATTTTAGACACATCTAAGGCAGTTGCCACCCACACATGCTAATCTACCAAATGACGTTATCACTCAATGGCTCATCAATGGATTAAAGCCCCAATTGAAGCAGATTATGATCATAAGGTGTGTGGGTGGAATGACTTTAGATGTCGTAATTGCTATGGCGTTACAATAAGAGAACAAAGTGGGCAGATTTACCGAAGACCTGGAGTGGCTGAAAGAGTCTAGGCAATCTAACAAGGACCCTTTGAAACAAGTATATTGTGCCAAATGCAAAAACCCAGGGCACAACAGTTCAACATGCGCACTGAACCAAATGTATTGTGCCATCTGCCACATAACAGATCATACCACGAAGACTTGTCCGTATAATGCCAAGGTATAGAACAGAGCAGCAGTTAATGCCATCATTCAGGAGCAGGGGCAACCAGCTAGCCATTATGTACCACCACAGATGAGGAACACCCCTTACCAGGGAGATAGGAATTATCGAGGAGGGCGGACAAATAACTTCGTTCAAAGCTCGGTGGAATGCAGGCCCATCAGGAGAAGGTACATCTAATCCAACTCCTAAATGTCATTTCTGTGGGGAAATAGGGCATATCCGGAGGTTCTGCAAAGATGCAACGGAGTATGAAAAAAAGAAAAAAGAACGGCAACATTCAATGGCAAATATGGTGTATATCTCACCTGTGGATATGCAAGCAGTAGTGGTACAAACACGATCAGGCAAGCAACTACAGCCAGCTACGGAGATCTTCGAACGAAGAATTCGTGAACAACAAAAGGTGTTCACAAAGGCAAGCAAGTGGGCTACACAAGAACAAGCTATTTTCCCTGATCCAGTTCTGGTGATGCAACAAAGTATCCTGCCAGAGGTACCAGAGAAGCGAAATTTGACTCATATGGTACCAAAGTCATACCGGAGACCGTACCAAAAATAGCCAAAACTGAGTCGACGTGGGATGTTCTGTCCAAGGCATCAATTACATTGCCCTTGGGTCAATTATTGGCTTTGGTCCCCAGAGCTCGACAATAGTTCCAGCAGCAGGTTAGTCTAGGCTCCTCGAGTGCTCCTGCAATAGCTACAATCCAATCGGAATTGGACCTAATGGTGGACCATACGGTACCACTGATTACGGTATGGTACAAAAATCACAAAATCACACAAGTCTTAATTGATGGCAGATATGGTGTCCATATTGCCACAACAGCCCTTTGCAAACGGATGGGGTGGACGCACTTGAGCTTCTTCAATTCCTTGTACGCATGGCTGATCAATCTGGAGTCCATCCGGTGGGCTTGGTGCGAGATATTCCGATCACTCTACAAGGAAGTATTTTCAAAATGACATTTGTTGTGCTGGACTTATCAGAATCTAGCGTGGACTACAATCTGTTGTTTGGACGTCCCTGGCTAAAACAAGCTAAGGTAGTGCAAGATTGGTCAGCACATGAATTAGTCTTTAAAAATAACCACCGAAAATATGTTGTCTCGCTGGACGATATGAAACCCTGTGACTTACATGCATGATCGTATTTAGCGGAGCCTATACACATGTTGGATGGCCTCTCCGACGATGAAGAGGAAGTTTCCCTTACAGCCAAGAAGGATCTGATGGCACTTGGCACTATAGATTTACAAACAGTGGCTGATAACTGGAGTCCGGCAGCCTGCATGGTGGTACCGCTGATCGGAGAGCACGAGTCGAATACCGAATAGACAATTACTCCAGTCCAGAGACGATGAGGAAAGGCCCCGACAATTCTATGTACGGAAAGATCAGCTGATCACCTGCAATTTAGGTGACCAAACCAATCCATGACTAGTAAAAAATAAAAGCAGGACTGTCTCAGACCTTCTAAGAGCACTTGTTGCAGCTGCTACGAGAGTTCGGTGATGTGTTTGCATAGGGAAAGATCAGCTGATCACATGCAATTTAGGTGACCAAACCAATCCATGACTAGTAAAAAATAAAAGCAGGACTGTCTCAGACCTTCCAAGAGCACTTGTTGCAGCTGCTACGAGGGTTCGTTGATGTGTTTGCATAGGAGGGAGGAAGATGAAGAATCAGTGGTTTCGACAGGGTGAATGGGTTGGATGGGGATAATGGGGTTGATGGGTGGTTCCGGTGGGGGAGTGGGAATGACAGTCTGAGATGTTACCTGATCTATGTTTTGTTGTGCATTGTCTGCGACTATGGACTCAAATGCCTTCAGCAGCCTTTTGAATGCTTCTTTAGCAACTTGTTCTTCATCTGCTTGTTGTTCCCTTTCAGATTGTTGCTGTGATGCTTCTTCGGTAGAGGTTGTGTCAGCTTCAGTATGATTTTCCTGTTGTTGCTCGTGGGAAGATTGTGCGGAGGATTCATTCTGCATTGATGTTGTGGTGTCGTGGAATGTTTCCTCGTCCTGTTTTTCTTCTTCTTTGTCATCATCTTTGTTTCCTTCGGTAGATGCTTGTGCTTCACTCTCAGAAGAACTAATTCTGATCCTCTTTCTGCGGAAAGTTGGTTTAGCTCCTCTTCATCTTCTTCTTCATCGTCCCATAGTTGTACAGATTCTTCATGTCGCAAAACAGGTCCTCTAGGTGGTGGTTGTGCTGTGAATATTGCCCGAAAAAGGAATGAAATGATGTGCGACAATCTGGATCTTGGCATGCCTCCCTTATGGACACGCACTCTCGGTGAATGCGGTGGAAGAAGAATGACGCGAAGTTGACTGGTTCTTGCGCAGCTAATTCTATGGCGGAGTAGAAGGGGCGAGATATTGCATAGGTGCGTTTCTGTAGGTTGAGAATGGCTACCAAGAACTGGAGGGCTGATCTTTCCGGTTCCGGTCGGCAGAGAATCACATACTCGTTGGATGAATACCTAGGAAATAACTCTACCATTCTAGCGACTGGCAGACTCGGGCCATTTTCTCGACCCTGCGAAGCGAGTCTAAAGGCTTCTGCAAAAGCTTGGAATGTGATAAGTGTACGGGATGGGAGGGAGGTGATCGGCCAACTCTGCTCGATGGCAGGTGTGTTGGCGATGGCGGAGATGATTTGGGCAAAGAATGGGTGGGACTCCATTGAATGCCAAGGCAGTTCAGCGAAGTTGGATAGCCCACGAATGCGTAGGAACTCTCCTACGTCTGTAGGGAGTCCATCATGGAAGGCGGCGTAGTTAGCCAAAGCTTCCATGGCGCACACGAAGACAGTAAGCACAAGCACACAGAGCACAAGGTAAGCACACAGAGCACAAATCACACGAACACAATAGCGTTTTTTGGCGAAACAGAAAAGGTTAAGTAGATGCGTTGCAGTGGAGAGCAATGAAGGATGATTAATCATCGCGCAGTATTGAAATGATAATTCTTAACTTCGGTGTGCATGCGTGAGTAGCTGGCAAGGGCAGGGTGGCTGTGGACATAATTAGTTAACAAAACGCAGACATCTACAGACTTATTTTATTAAGCACGCAAAATAAAAGAAAGTAAAAGAAAAGAAAAGAAAAGTGAACGCCAAAAGACGCGGCCAACTGCAAAATGTTTCAGTGCAGGCTAGATGTGTGTTGATACGGCCGCAGCTTCGAACTGTTGATGACTTTTGAAAGAGGGATTCCGGTCAACGTAGTCAACCGAAAAGTTGCTCGGCTCACTTGTTCAGAAATTCGGTAGGGACCAAACCATCGCAATTTGAATTTGCCAGCAGAGCGATTCGACTTTGCATTGTAAAAGAGTACAAGTTGTCCAACCGAAAAAATTGGAGTCTTTAGATATCGATCATGTGTTCGAGCTTGTCTTAGTTGTACTTCCTGCATAATCAAAAAATTGTGCCATCGTTGCTCGTCTAATTCTCTGAGTGTATCCAACCAAAATGACAGTGAGTCTTCAGGTAGCAGTTTCTGAGCGATGGCTACTCGTAAGCTTGGTATAACTATCTCCATCGGTGCTATTGCTTCTAATCCATAAGCTAGTTTGAAACGGGTTAATACTGTTGTTACCTTGTATGTAGTCCGATATGCCCATAATACTGCAGGTAGCAGTTGATCCCATCTTTTCGGTGCTTCCATAATCAATTTCTAAAGCATATTCAGCAAAGTTTTGTTTGTACTTTCAGCCAAACCATTAGCACGAGGATAATAAGGAGAACTAAACTTATGCATGACCTAGAACGAATGTGTGAGTACTTTCATTAAATTGTTGATAAAATGAGTGCCTTGATCTGTAACAAGTTCCAGTGGTAAACCAAAACGTGGAAAGACATCGGTTAGCAGACACTTTGCTACCGCAACAGCTGTAGCAGATCGTAAAGCCTAGGCTTCTGCCCATCTGGTAGCATAATCTGTACAATGAAATCTAGACCCCACTTCTGAAAAGGTTCTAATGGTAGGACAGGTTGTAGCAGAAAATAATGATGTGGTAACGGCTGTCCAGACCTCTGACAATTATCACATCTTTTTACAAACTGCAATACATCCCTGTACATAGTAGGCCACCAGAGACCACTTTGCAGAATTTTTCGGTGTGTTAAGTCTGTAGCAAAATGGCCACCAGAAGGAATTGAGTGGGCCAAAGTAATAACTGAGTTAACTTCATGTGGTGGAATACATCGAAGTAAAATTCCAGTATGATCCACATAGTATAATTCCCCAGCAATCAACCAAAATCGGCGGCTAAAAACTGCAATTTTCCTGCGTATTGCCGTAGAAGTCTGAGATGGAAGGCATCCATCAATGAGGAAGGTTAAGATCTGATCATAATATGTAGATGGCATAGGCGGGTCTATAATTTCATCATTAGTTGGTTGAGAGACATAAATTGCTGGTGTTGTGTCATCTATACCGACCGGAGCTTCACCGGAATCTAAGCGAGACAAAAAATCTGCTAAGGCATGTGAACTGCCTGGTCGATGAATAACTTCGTAGTCAAATTCTTGTAAAAGCAGGACCCATCGTGCTAATCGACCTCCTAAATGCTGTTGCCGAACTAGATAAACAAGTGCAACATGATCTACATGAAAAGTAAATCTACGGCCCAGCAAATAATGCCTGAATTTCTTGACAGAATATACTAAACCTAGACATTCTCTTTCTGTTACAGAGTAATTCTTTTCAGCAGGGGCCAATCTTCGACTTGCATAGTACACTGGCATGAACCACTTATTGGTTTGTTGCATTAGAACGCTTCCTATTGCTATATCTGAAGCATCAACAAATACATGAAATGGGCGATCCCAGTCAGGAGGCTGTAAGATGGGAACTTGTGTTAATAAACACTTTAAACGATCAAATGCTATCTGACATTCCTGAGTCCACTCAAACTGTCGAGGAGTCTTGGTGATTAATCTGTTTAGTGGTATTGCCAAGTGAGCAAGCCATCGTAAGTGTCGTCCATGCCATCTTACTTGGCCCATGAAGCGCATTACTTCCTTCGGTGTAGTGGGCACAGGAGCTTCTAACACAGCTGAAATTTTATCTGGATCCACCTGTATACCTTGTGCAGATACAATGTGACCAAGTAGCTTGCCATATGAAACCGCAAACACAGATTTGTTTGGGTTCAAGCAGAGTCTGTATTCTCTGCACTTTTCAAAGCAACACCGTAAATGGAACAAGTGTGCTACCATCTTGCCAAATAACGAAAAATCATCAAGATAAACTTGCATAAAAGAGGTAAGGTAAGGAGAAAATATTTCCTGCATACACCTTTGGAATGTACTTGGGGCATTTCTTAATCCAAACCACATAACAGTACATGCGAACACGCCCCAGTTGGTTATGAAGGCGGTCTTCGGTATATCCTGTTCAGCCATTCTAACTTGATTATACCCACTATACCCATCTAAGAATGAGTACATTTCATGTCCTGCTACTCTATCAAGCATTGTGTCAAGAAAAGGGAGCGGAAATGGATCAGGCACTGTAGCTGCGTTCAGTTTTTGGTAATCTACACATATTCGTAATTGCTTATTCTTTTTAGGGACAATAACAATTGGAGAGATCCATTCAGCATGCTCTATTGGTACAATGAATCCAACCTTCAATAACCTATCCAGTTCTGCCTTTACATGTGATGCATAGTTTGGATTCATCCGGTAGCTGGGTTGCTTGATCGGTCTTGCTTCTGGCTTCAGCATGACCCTGGGTTGGTAGATGTGCGGGTCCAGGCCTTTCATGTCTTTATAATCCTATGCAAATACATCAGAAAATTCTCGAAGTAGCTGAATTAAGTTCACTTGAAATATTTCCGGTAAGTTTTTCTTTATCTTGACAGGATGTGGATGGTCTTCGTCTCCTAAATTATAAGTTACCAATTGATCCTCTGGAACATAAAATTGTTGGGGCTTCTCTATATCGTCAACTGGCTTAAAAAGTTGTTGCAATTCAGCGTCATTTATAGCAGCAGTATCTTCTTGGTTATCTTCTTCTGTTACAGGCATCACCGTACAAACTGCGGTATTCCAGTTATCTGCAACAGATTGTAGATCCACAGTTCCTAAGGAGATCAAATCAATATTGTTCTTTAAAAACTCTTCTTCTTCATCATCTGACAACCCATCTAGCATATGGACTGGTTCTGCAAAATACGGTCTAGCATGCAACTCGCAAGGTTGTATAGCATCTAATTTTACAATGTATTTACAATTATTATCCTTGAAAGTGAGTTCCTATGCAGACCAATCTTGTATCACCTTAGCGTGCTTCAGCCAAGGTCGACCGAAAAGGAGGTTGTAATCAAGAGTGGATTCCGGTAAATCTAGTATGACAAAGGTCATTTTAAATGTTGTACCTTGTAAAGTGATTGGTACATTTTGTACAAGTCCTATGGGATGGACTCTTGATTGGTCGGCCATTCTGACAAAAAATTGAACCGGTTCGATTTCGGTCCACCCTAACTTTTTACACAGTGCAGCAGTAGCAATGTTGACACCAGATCCTCCATCAATTAGTACCTGTGTGATTTTATGATTTTTATACCATATCGTAATCAAAGGAACTGAATGATCGACCGGAGAATTAGGTTTCGGTTGCACTGTTGCTGTTGCTGGAATGCAGTGAGGCACAGGACTGAATTGTTGTTGGAATTGTTGTCGAACTCCCGGTACTAGTGCAAGTAATTGGCCCAGAGGAAGAGTGATGGAAGCTTTAGATAAAATTTCCCAGGCCTTTTATGATTGGATTGTTTCCACAGATTCTGAAGATGATGCGCCTGCTGAGGATGATGTGTCTGCTGCTGAATTGGAATCCTGTTGTTGTGTTCCTTCTTCGGCTAACGGAGTCTGGGTTACCGGAATAGGATCTGGGAAGACTGGAGGTTCTGCGGTGGTCCATTGACTAGCTTTATCGTACATCCTTTGTTGTTCACGTATGCCTGGTTCAAATATTTCTACTGCTGGTTGCAATTGCTTACCGGAGCGGGTCTGAATTACTGCAGCGTGCGTTTCTACTGGTGTGATTTGTACCATATTAGCCATTGGATTTTGACGTTCTTTCTTCCTCTGATCATACTCAGCTACATCCTTACAAAATCTTCTAATGTGACCAAATTCACCATAGAAATGATAGCGCGGTGGTGGCAAATTGGGATTTTCCGGTGGTGGTTCGGCCTGCCAGCGGTTTGTATAGTAGTTATTATTTCTCTGTCCTCTGTAATTTCGATATCCTTGTTGCTGGTTGTTTCTCATTTGCGGAGGAACATAGTGATTGGCTGGCTTCCCTCGTTCCTGTATAATTGCATTGACAGTCGTTGTTCCCTGCACTTTGGCATTATATGCGCAGTTTTCGGTGGTGTGTCCGGTAGTGTTACAGATAGCACAAAACAACTGATTAAGTGCACAAGTGGCACTAGTATGGCCTGAATTCTTGCATGTAGTGCAGTACATCTGTCTGGTCGGATCTTCGACGATATTTTTATTTGCTTTTAACCACTCCAGGTCTTCTGTAAATCCTCCAACCTTGTTTTCCAGCTGCAGAGCCATTGCAATCACTGCATCTAGCGTCATCGCTCCTACACAGCATATTATCATAATTTGTTTAAGTTGCGGGGTCAATCCATTGATAAACCATTGAGTAATAACGTCGTCCGGTAGGTTGGCATGTGCTGGTGGTAACTGCCTCAAATGAGTCCTGAATAGAGTGGCGTACTCTTGTACTGTTTGATTTATCTTCTGTCTATTGTTTTGCAGGTAGTCAAAAATTTCGGCTGGATTCTTCTTTAGCCTGAATCTTTGCAAAAAGGCATCCCTTACTGCTTCATAGGTGCCGAAATGGTTAATATCATATTCTGTAAGCCATCTAGCTGCTTCGTTGACCAATGTCGATTGGAAAACAATAGCCTTATACGCCGGATCAGGTGGATGGTTGAGTACTGCGTAGCTTATCTCAAAGGTGCGTACATGAGCATCCGGGTCATCTTTTGGGAATCCACCAAATTTGGTGTACATTACTCCTGTCGGAGTAGGCCTAGGAGGGCATAGCTGTTGTTGTTGCTGTTGTTGTTGTTGTTGTTGCCCGTTCATGACGAGTGTATTGTGACTATCTTCTGTATCCCAGGGCTGAATATCTAAACTATCGGAATCTATATCGTCGGACTATGACTTTCCGGTTCGATAATCTTGTTCAGTATGCTTCAAATCTCGGTTTCAACTACACAATGTTGGGCCGAATTAAGCTAAACCACTATAGCAAGACAAGACAAGACCATGTTGTAGTTGTAGCCAACATCGTTCGCCCCTTCGGGACCTTTATGTCAAATGTAGGGAAGCTTACTCCCAATAGCGGTGACTGGGCTGAAGATTCACCAAGAAATGGTAAACCGTCGTCGAAAAACTGCGATCTTGCAGTAACTGTTACCGAAATATCACCGGAATGTGTCGAATTTTCACCAATACAAGGTGTTTTTTCGCCTTCACTAATTTCTTTGGCTAAAGTGTTTCTACTCGTAAACAAATTTGAATCTTTACCCAATGTTGTTAGACTAACTTCAGGCTGCGTCCTGGTAGATTTTGGAGTTACTATATCTTCGACAGACTGTGCCGAAATAGTACCGGAATTTACCAGAGGCGTAACACGTTCCATCGGAATATGACCGGAATCTCTACTAACGTTCTTTACTTTCTTGACAACTGGGTTAGACCTAGTTGTACTTCTACCTCCTGGAGTCATTTTTAGCAAATTAAGTACCCCAGGCTGGCGGTTCTTTGGATACGTTTCACCGGATCGAGTAACCGGCATGTATCATCTTTTGTACTAATCGCGTACTATTACTGTCGAAAAAATTTACAGTCACGTTTCCATAACAGGTTTGCAACAATCTGATCTGTTGCCACCTCCCCGGCAACGGCGCCAGTGTTAAATGTTGTTACTTCCTTCTAACTATCAGAAGTGCGTTTAAGTGATTCTTGGGTTCTTGGGAGTGGTAGGGGTAAGATACTGATGCTAAGAACTTTATCAAGCTTTCATGACACTCATAGTTCTCGTCGTAGCTCAGCCAATGTGTACCGAATACACTAAGATGCTATATTACTAAACTTACTGAAGATACCAGAGACAAGAGTGATAATTCAACCTTTACCGAATAGACAAACAATCAGACAACACCGTAGACACAGAGAACTCGATAGTTCACACACATAGTACTGAAGACTCAGTGCGTAACTTAGAAAGACCCTTACTACACTTAACTTTACCGTATGAAGATAGATTCCACACTGCAGACAACACAATACCGATCTGAAAAGCAGAATGCTACCAAAGTTGCTCAGACTTCACCAACCACTGGCAGAACATTCCAAGAAGGGGTAACACACAATGCACGGACTAACACCACAACCCAATAGAGATTGTTAAATGTTAGTCGATAATAACTCAATCCAATTTTCGGACGAGTATTATCGAGTCCTTGGGTTCTTGGGAGTGGTAGGGGTCTGTTAGACAGAGGCCCTGTACTATTTTCCCAATCTTTTACACAATCACCAGTAATTTTTCACGTCTTAATACCGGAGTTGAGTTTGAATACTAACTACTACTCGGTTTGATAAGCACTGGAATGTTTGGCCCTGAATATATTATAGTACTAGCACAGTGATTCTGTCAAAACTTACAACTACGAGAATACGTCCCTCTCAGAATACTACGTAATAAGACGATTTCCTGCGACAACTAAACGCCTCGACTGAAATGCACAGACAACTCGAATCGAAATTATATTAAACTTTTCATATGCTGACTCAAATCATGGATCTCTACCGCAATTAATGATTTACTAAGACTTCTGTCTACACACAGATCCTGGTCGAATATTCAATGATCACTGATTAACATATAAAATCCTCGTTACTTAACCGAAATAGTAATAAAATCTGTTCTTACACAGTCTCACGCAGGACAATCAATACACGATCTCAAAGTCGAAAAATATGGAATCATATATAACTGATCATCAAATAAACTCACAACATCACAAAATACCCAATGAGAATCGATTCAACCAAAGAATAGCAGAACAAATGTTTATGAATAGAATGGAACAATACTCAAGGTTCTCAGCAATATCTCGCGAACATAGACATATCTACCCTTCGGTCTCTCTCAAATACATCCTTGCTAACTATAACTCCAAGAGTCTGTGTGCACCATAAACTCTACTTCACCAGTTGAACGTAACAATGACGCGACGACAGAACTCTTTGCTCTTCGACGATAGAACTCTTTTCTCTTCCTGTCTTCTGCTTTTTATTGCTTCCGCATTCTTCATTTACCGCCTCTTGCGAAATTTCCTACCTCTCCGTCATTTCAGCCACCAATCTTGTTTATCCTTCGTCTGCGGTTGCGGTTGTCTTGCTCCATTAGTCTTGTAACAAGATTCACAAACAACTTACTCAGACAACAGTTCACGATCTATTAGATGTAAATAGAACTCGCAACCTCAACAGAGATCGATAGGTAACAAAACACAGATACACACAGTACAATCAGAGTACGCAAAAACTAGACAACAGCACTACAGCAGCGTTCAGACAATCCCCCAGATGAACAATCTGGTGATTCCACGAATCGTCTCTCCTCCCTGCGTGTCTTTCTTTTCATTGCTTTATATAAAAGAATACATCGTGCCTGCGTAACAACCTTTTGCACGTGTGAAGCAAGATTTCAGTTATACAATCTTCCGATCCGGCGGCCGCTAATACTATAAATACACACTCTTTGGAGAATCATTCAATGGGGTGCATGGAGAGAGATTATATCCCAATACTATGTTCTTCTTTTTGTCTATGGTGCATCTCTATTTTTGTGTGATTCAAATATTGGATTGTCTCTATATACAAATGATTGCAAGATCATGCAATAGTGGTATCACAAAAACCGTGCAACAACAATCAATACTCAAGCCTAGTTCTTCTTTGGAGCATAGTTTCACCACCTCGTTTCTCCTAGTTTTCCACGAGCTCCCCATTCCAACTTCTCATCAACACCCATAGCTTCATCCCTCCAACCTACCAAGCCCCCTATCTTTCAAACTTTGATGGTCAATGCTCAATAGAAGAAGCCATGTATCCCTTGTTTGAATTGTGGCAAATCTAGACACACTAAAGCTAAGTGGAGGTTGCGGACTTTGAATATGAAACCTACGAAAAATCGTGTACAACCTCATGGTCGTTCACGAAGAAGCTCATCCTACTTGGACAGAGGGAGCATTGGAAAAGGACTAAGTACCACGGTTAACAAATTTCTATTCATTGTTTACATTGCATGCAAGGTATTATTAATAATAGGATTGTTAATATTTTACATGATGATGGAAATTCTAATGATATTATTTCACATAGTTTAGTGCATGAACTAAATTAAAGTCTTTTCCTTCTCTATATAAAGTTAAATTTGAATTTCAAGGAAATAGGTATAATTTAACAAATGAATTGTATGATGTTAAGACTTGTATAGGCCCTCATGTGGATGCACCAACATTTTGACATCCTCCTTTCCAGTATTATGATGTTATTCTTGGTATGCCTTTCCATCACCATTATAATCCATCCATTAGCTATCATATGCACACATTCAATTTTGAATTTAAATGTCAACTTATTTCTTTGACTCTAATGCATGCTCTTCAACCATTTCCATTAATTAGTCATACTCAAGTGAAACATGCATTTTGAAAAGGTCATAATTCATGTATTGTTTTTTTGAAAGGCATATCTGCTTATAATCATACACTTTTTGATGCACATAAACCATTTATCGATTCTTATAAGGATTCTTTTATGTTTGTTTTGTTATTGTCAGTGTCCATGTGAAAGGCCAAATGGTCACTAGACACTTTTGTATATGTTCTTTAATAAAAAATGTAGTGGCCTGGTCAGCCACATACTCTAAGTTCGACCAAATTTGTATGAGCTAAGAAATTTGTCTTCCTGCTCCCTATGTATCATGTCTTTTGGTTATTATTTAGCCTTTGTGCAGAGTACTATGTGCAATGCTTGGAGATCAATTTTCTACTCTAAGGGTATCATCATGGAGCTCTCAAGAAGGAGAGTTTAGCACCCAAGGTGTGAGCAAAGCAAGCACCCACCCACCCACCCAAGGCTTATGACTAAGGTGGTGACCAAGGCATACACCTTGGCATACCTTTTCATGCAAGTAACAGAAGTCACCATCGGTGCCATTGGCTATGTGTGAGGGAGGAACTCAATGATCAAGGAAGACAGAGGTTCTTGACACTTCCTGGGAGGTCACCCATCCTAGTTTGTTCCCCCCAAAGCTTGCTTAATTGACAAGATCTTTCCACTAAGCTAATTTAGCACTCAAGGTCAGAGGCACAAGAACATGTCAAAGAAGTGGACACATAAGAGGAAGGAGCAAGTAGGGAGCTCCAAGAAGTACATGTCAAATTTTTAGAAGGACTCCCTATAAAAATAGTGATTTTCATCACTAAAATCCATTGTAAATACCATTTCATATTTTTTTAACTCCATTTTGTGCAAACCAAGGAGTCCTTGAGCTTGAGGAGTATTAGAAGTATCATCCTACCAATTTTCATAATTTTTAGACTTCATTTGAGCCCTCAAATAAGCCTAGAACCTAATTTTTTTACTAGGTCGGACACCAAGTGTGGACAGGGCCAAAACCACTCAAAAAGCTATAAAAAGAGCTAGAGAGCTCATTTTGGGGGTTAGCTTGTTAGAGGTTGGAGCTCTTGTATTAGATTTCTTCTATAATCGAAGTCCTTCCATTGTTCCACTCTTTGATCTTACCTTGTGCACGTGTGTGTGTATGTGTGTGTATGCGTGTGTGCTTTCACTCATGCAAAATACTTTCCAATGAACAAAAAATCACAACAAACAAATTTCATATGAGAAAGTTATGTCAGTTCAAGGTTCTTGGGGTTAAAACAGGGAAACATGATCTCTCTAGGAGTACTCCAAAAATGACGATACATGATACTGGGTCTGACAATGCGATACCTCTATGCCAAGCACACAAGAGTTCAAAATTAATGACAAAAAATATCCCAAAATTTTAAAAATTTTTGAAAAAACCTAATTTTTGCATTCTGCTTGACAATCGTGATGGTCAGACACAATTGCAATGGTGTGTCACTCTCGTGATGGTCAGCCCACGATGGTCAAAGACCACAATGATTAGACCATGATGATCAGTCAAAGTCGCGATGATCAAGGAAGATCGCAATTGTCAAGTCAGGATGATCAAGGTGCGATGGTGATTCACAGTCGTGATGGTCAAGAAATCCGAGATGATCAAGACCATGATGGTTAGCACGATTGCGATTTTCAGGCACTGTCATGATGGTGTGTCACCGTCGCAATGATGAGATGTGATGGCGATGGCGTCAACCAATCACCACGACAATTAGTGACCGTCGTGATGGTCAAACACAATCATGATGGTCAGACATAATCGTGATGGTTAGACATAGTCATGATGGTCAGACACAGTCAGGATGGTCAAATACAGTTGCAATGACCAGGCACAATCGTGATGATGAGTCACCATCGCAATGGTCAGCCAAATTTGTGATTTCAAAAAACTGAGTTTAGATCTGTGAGAGCACTTAGCTTAGCTCCTCTTTCATACAAAAATTTCAACCAAATGCCCACCTTTGTCTGACAATTGCGATGGTCAGCTTCTATGGAAATTTCTAACAAAAAAATTAAGTTTTGCCTGTGTTTCTTGTAGATTCATGATGTCCAAAGGCTGCCTTGCAATGTTATTGCACCAAAAAATGCAAACAAGCACCTGTAAAATCTCTCCGTCACAAGTGAAATGAGGGGAATGGAGTGGGGAAGGTGATATTACTAAAAAACAGAAAATTCAATGGAGATGGAGGTGGAGGATGGTGAGGATGATGATGGTGAAGATGGAGATGAAGTAAGAAAGAGAAAAATTAGGAAAAAGTAAAGAAATTACCTACAACTCGACGTCACAAATCTATGTCTTACCATCACACTCTCATCCTCAAAGCTCTCTCCCCGGCAATGGTGCCAGAATTTGGTGTAGCTCAAGCATAAGCACCACCTCCTTTACTTCTCAGTCTGCGGAGACGTGAGGACTGCTATGAAGACCGTGAGCAAGTGAAGGCACAAGTGTGTGAGTGAAAGCACACAAGCATACACACACATACACACACATGCACAAGGTAAGATCAAATAGTGGAACAATGGAAGGACTTCGATTATAGAAGAAATCTAATACAAGAGATCCAATCTCTAACAAGCTAACCCCCAAAATGAGCTCTCTAGCTCTTTTTATAGTTTTTTGAGTGGTTTTGGCCCAGTCCAGACCTAGTGTCCGACCTAGTAAAAAACTAGGTTCCAAGGCTTATTTGAGGGCTAAAACGAAGTCTAAAAATTATGAAACTTGGTAGGATGATACTTCTAATACTCCTCAAGCTAAAGCACTCCTCGGCTTGAACAAAATGGAGTTACAAAAATATGAAATGGTATTTGCAAAGGCTTTTAGTGATGAAAATCACTATTTTTATAGGGATTCCTTCTGAAAATTTGACATGTACTTCTTGGAGCTCCCTACTTGCTCCTTCTTCTTATGTTTCCACTTCTTTGACATGTTCTTTCACCTTGTTCGTGACCTTGAGTGCTAAGCGCTACACTCTTGTGGTGTCTAAAGAAGGGGAAAGACTAAGTTTAACATTACCTTGATCATGTTTTGGTCCCTCAAAGCTTCATTCTTTGCTTTCAAAGCTTGTTTTTTAAGGATTTTTGGGGTGTTTCTTGGAGCCACTTTGCAGTACGTTTGCAATAGTTCTCTTTACATAGGTTCAAGAACATCAACAAGAGTGCTCTTTGTACTTCTTCGACAAGAGATATTCACCTTTGGGGCTGTTTTTTTCAGCCACACTAGTAAATCTATAGGTTTGTTGAAAGGTCTTAGTTGTGGTGGGAGCAGCCATCACAAGTTTATGCAAGTTTTTGAGCAGAAAGAATAGAGTTGGCAGACACTTGCAGGTGTTATTGGCTAGTGTTTGGGCTACGAGTTCAGCCTTTAAGTGCCATTTTATTGCATATATTGAGCACATACACATTATGTATGCTTTTGTGGATACTACTTGGACATCCATGTGGTCATTGATATAGTAGTTATGTTTTTTGCATAACACATCAATGACCACATGGACATCCATGTGGTCAATTATATAGTAGTTATGTTTTTTGCATAAAGCCTTTGACATTGATAAAGAGGGTTGTGGTGAGGTTTTCTTAACTGTGAGACACCCAGATGTCGGAGTCTCTTCGATGATGTATGCAGAAGACTTACCCAGCCTCGCCATAGGATATGTATGCTATTTGTTCATAGATGCTCGATTAGCCAAGTTGGCTTCTTTCAGTTAACTGATTATATGCAGTGGAGTCAGTGATTGCCTATGTAGGTTTACATGTCACTACTTGTAGTTTTATGATCATTTCAGACTAATCATTCGCTCATTTTGTAGAGCAGACTTTGGAAAAAAATTTCTAGATTTCGTTTTATCAATTGTACACTGATCAATTTACTCCTTGATACACTTATTGGTGTGAGCACATACATTCTCATATAATCTTTTTGGTTGGTCATTATTGTACATTAATCCATCTCTCTAGGGAGACTCTATTAATTTCTCCTAGAATTTGATACTTGTTCATCCTTTTTGAGCCTTTATGGTGTTTGACTCTTCTAGCTCCATTATAATTTTGGTAATTTCTCGATTATCGTGGCATTAGAGATCTTAGGCACATCTGGTGGATCAGGGTCTAGTGCCAGTGTTACCAAGAGGAGCTATAAACTTGCAGGGCAAAGACCATTTTGAGATCCAAAAATTTGATGGCACAAGCTTTGCTCTATGGAAGAATCAGATTAAAGATGTGATTCGGAGGAGGCAACACAAGGAGTAAATGGAATCTCAAAGAAGCCTATTGACATGGATGAAGATGATTGGGATGAGTTGGATGAAATGGCTAGGTCTACCATTCGACTACATCGGGAAGATAATGTTTGCTTTATAGTATTGGATTTTGAAAGTGTAGAGGAGCTTTGAAAGAAGTTATGCAATACATATGAAAAAGAAACCACATCAAGTAAAATGTATCAGATGAGAAAGTTATATAAACCTTCGCACGAAGGACAAACATAGTGTTGCTTCTCATTTGAATGAGTTTTATGCTATATTTTATTAATTACATGCTCAAAAAATGGACATGGATAAAGAAATGAAAGCACTCTTGTTGTTATGCACCTTACCATCAGCATGGGATACATTTTGCATAGCTATTAGCAATAGTGCACCTGGTGGTAAACTATTCTATGGTGACATATGTGGATCGCTCTTGAGTGAGGAGATTCGTAGAAAATCTATGGTTGGTACTCAGAGTCGAGATGCATATAATGTTCGTGATTCTTACGAAGGAAAGAATCACCAATGTGTCAAGAGCAAGAACAAGGAAAAGAATGTTCAATGAAATAAGAGTAGAAGTAAATGAAGGAGCACGGATATCGAATGTCATTATTTTCATAAGAAAGGATACATGAAGAAAGATTGCTATGCATTAAAGAATGCTAAAGGTAGAGGACAAAATGTTGATGGGCATGTTAAACAGTTACCTACACCATCTACTTCGACTATGAAGATTGAAGAAATCAATGCTATATTAGATGATCTTGATGTGTTGACACTTGACAGTATTATGCCTACTAAGGCTCCTATGGATGATTCTCTTTTCCACATGTGACATCTAGATTTTGGTGCTTCTTCCCATGTGACACTGTTAGATATGCTCAATACTCCACCCTCAAGTGACCACAAATGATCCATGGTGCTCTAAGTTGTAAGGCCCCCATTATAAGGAGAATCAATTGTGAGAGCTCGGACATTTGTGGAACCCTAACTTCTAAGTTAGATGAGGTCTATGTGTGATCGTTGATGGCTATAGATGATCTATGTGAGCCTAGCCATTAGGTTAGGTAGGGCAAAAACTTTTCAGCCATTGGGTTGCCATTCAAGGCAAAAATAAAAGCCCTATGGCTTCATGCGGTTTCCCCATAGAACCTTAATGGGGAGACTATAGAGGGGGGTTTTCTCCCGTTTGCGGGGTCCAAGGGGGCCTATCTTCTCGACTTGTAGGGCCAAGATGGTAGCACTTCTGGCCATGGATATATTGTCGGATTGTATATTTTGTCCATTGTTGTGTATCTCTCGACTGTGCTTATCTATACTAACTCTCCTTGTAAAAGCTATATAAGCATGGCCCAGGTTGAGCTTTACATAGCATTCCACACTAGTGAGCCCTTCATCTAGAGTCTCTCTAGATCGCCATCTAAGCTCTAGATTGGGAGCACATGGGTGGACAACACCATCATTGTAACTACATTACGCTCGGCAATCTGAGAATTTGAGTTCTCTATCTCTCAATCTACATCTATCTTTGTGTGCGTTCTTCTCTCAACTCTTTCTACTATTCTATTCTGATGTGATGTTATTTTCTTATATGGTATCAGAGCTCAAGAGGCTCTGAGTGGTGGAAAAGCAAAAGCATAGAGATTGTAGAGATCTCAATGAAAAAAGCAAGAAGATGTCAAGTGGTTTGTCATCATTTGCAACTTGGAATCAAGGTGGTTCGTCAACAAGAGTAGATGGAGCACAGATAGGAGTAGCACTGATGCCGATCATCCCAAACTACACCCTATGAAAGTTTAAAATCACTTCTATCCTTGATTCATATGAGCTTTTGGAGAATGTTCTTGGGACTGATCATGAGCCCCAAGAAACACCTCATCCAAATAATCCTTGTCAAATGATTCCTCTTGATGCTGATCTTCTACGTGCTTGGAAACGTAGAAATGCAGATGCACTCTATGATCTAGTTACAAGTACTTCTGATAGTGCTATCACTCTGATTCAACATACTACCAAGGCAGTATTAATCATTTTTTGAAAAGGAATTCATTTTGAAATGAAGGCAGCTTCAATTTTGTGAAGCATGGAACATATTGAGAAATCAATATGAAACTCACAATCAGACAAAGATTCAGAACTTGGAGAATCAGCTACCAGCAGAAAGCTTTGTTGATGCGGAGACTGTAGAGGTGTTTATCACTCGCATAAAGAATCTATGATATAAAATTATGGGAGCAAGTGTACAAAATTCAAACGAGGAGCTAGCTTGGCATTTTCTTCAAATTTGTCCACCTAAGCTTGATGGTTTGGTAACTGCTCTTAATACTCAAATCAGACCTCAATCACTAACTTTCAAAGAATTCAATGCCTTACTCATGGAGGAGGAGCTATGGCTCAAGGCAAGAAGTGGTGGCAGCAAAGGAGATGCTACATTCACAACAAATGCTAATAGAGGCAAAGCAAAATCTTCAAAAGATGGAGACAAAAAGAAGTTCAAGGGAGATTGTTTCCACTATAAGAAGAAAGGACACAAAATCCAAGACTGTCGCATTAAGAAGGCCAAGGAGAAGAGTGGTTGTTCAAAAGGTGGCAAGGGCAACGAGTCTGCCATCACAGCAAAAATAGATCTTGAGTTATTTATTATGATAGAGCAGGTTGCTCCTCGGCAAAAGATTTAGGAACAGATGACTCACATGTGTTGGATAGTGGTGCATCTCATCATATGATGAGATAAAAAGACCTTTACAGTTCCTTACAACCTCTAAAGGAACCCATCATAATAAAGGTAGTGAACAATGCAAGATGTCTTGCAGAGGCTGAAGGTACAATTTCTTTCATTAACTCTAATGGTGATATCATAAAGCTTTCAAATGTTTTGTATGTTCCACAAATAAAATGAAATCTACTTTCACTAGCTTCTATAACTGATCAAGGTCATCAAGTATCTTTGAGTAAGACATGAGCTAAGATTATGGACAATAACAACAACATTGTTGGGATTGGCATAAGGAGGAATAACATGTATGAGTTGTGTGCTCTTATAGCCACTACAAATGTGAGCACAAGTAAGCTATGGCATGAGAGATTCAGCCACACTGGATACCCTATACTGAAGGAGATGCATCGCAAGGGTATGGTTACACCTACCATCAAGTGCCAAAATGAAGGAACCATGTGAAGCTTGCATGATCAGCAAGTGATAGAGGAAGGCATTTCCACAAGAAATCAAGAATAGGGCAAGCTATCCTCTAGAGTTGGTGAATGCTAACTTGTGTGAAAAAATGCCTACATAGGCCTTGGGCGGATCTTCCTCCTTCATGTTACTTGTCGATGACTATATTAGGAAGATGTGGATGCACTTCCTTCGCGATAAGGCTCAAGCTTTTGGTAAGTTTAAAGAATGGCTTTAGCTTGTTGAAACTAAAATAGGGAAGAAGATGAAGAAATTCAGGATAGGCGACGGTGGTGAGTTCACATCAACAAAGTTTGAAGATTTTTCCAAGAGTAAGGGAATCAAGCATCAACTCACAGTGGCACATAGTCCTCAACACAATGGTGTTGTAGAACATTGGAATCGAACCATCATGGAGATTGCAAGGTGCATGTTGAAAGGGAAGGGTTTGCCTAATCAATTTTGGGTAGAGGCTGTCAACACTACTATCTACAACTTGAATCGAGGATACACCAAGACACTTGATGGAAAGAATCCATAAGAAGCCTAGACTGGTAAAAATCCTTCTATTTCCCATTTCAAAGTACTTGGAAGTGAATGTTATGTACATGTTCCAGATAGGGAGAGAAACAAGCTTCAACCAAAAAGCATCAAATGTATCTTCCTAAGGTACAACGAAGATAAGAAGGCTTATAATCTTTATGACCCTGAGGCTAACACTCTATGATTTTGCAATCCCCATCCCAAAGTCACTAGAACAGGTTGTAGATGGACCAAGGTGATCATAGAGAATAGAGGAACAGAGACGGGCAAGTGCCCATATTGTAAACACATCCCTGATGGCTGATCTCATTCAAGAAGAAGCAAAGGAACCAACCAATGTGGAAGAGGCACTATGCGATCTGCATTGGAGGGCTGCCATGCAAATAGAATACAACATTATCATGAATAATGGAACTTGGGAGCTAGTGCATCGACCCCCTAAGCATAAAGTCATTGGCACCAAGTGGATCTGAAAGCTAAAATACAAGGTTGATGGTACTCTAGAAAAGTATAAAGCAAGACTTGTTGCACAAGGCTACTCAAAAGTTCAAGGCATTGATTTTTGTGAATCATTTGCCTCGACTACAAGAATGACTACTATCCAAGTAGTACTAGTTGTGGCTGCCCATAAGCATTGGCCAATCTATCACATGGATGTCAAATCAGCATTCCTGAATGGATACCTCAAGGAGGAGGTATATGTCTCTCAGCCACTAGGGTTTGAGGCGCCCCATTCAGAGAACAAGGTATGTAAGCTGAGGAAGGCATTATATAGGCTGAAAAAAGCCCCTAGAGCATGGTACCAATGGATAGATAAGTATCTCTTGGATCTAGGTTTCAAAAGATGTGCTTCTGATGCTAATTTGGATGTTCTAAAGAGAGGAGGGAAGGCAATTGTGCTTGTACTCTATGTAGATGACCTTGTGATTACAAGAAATGATGATGCTCCTCTTCAACAAATGAAAGATGCCCTAAGTTCAAAATTTGAAATGACAGAATTGGGCTTAATGCATTATTGCTTAGGCCTTGAAATCTGGCAAGAACTAGGGAAGATTTTCATCTCTCAAAAAAAGTATGCAAGACAGATATTGAAGGCATTCAACATGGAGGATTGCAAGGAAACTTATTTAGTTGGAAGTCTCATCTACTTGTGCAATAGCAAACCAGAGATCTCTTATGTTGTTGGAGTAGTAAACATGTTCTCTAATAAGCCTTACCAAACTCATTGGAAGGCAAGCATGCGGATACTCAAGTGTGTGAAAGGAACCACTGATTATGGTATTCTTTATGAAGAAGGATCATCTCTGATAAGATATTGTGACTCAAATTGGGTAGGAGATATTCATTCCACAAAACCCATTTCTACACGCTAGGTCCCTCACCCTATATGGTGATCGGTCATCATAGGGCCGTGCCTCCAAAGAGAAAGGGGCAAAAGAGCCCTCATTTGTGCAGGATGAAGTCGTAGGATGTATGCATCGTGAATGGAAAAGGGAAATACAACGCTCTAAAATAAGATCACCGAACTTGGAGTGCGAGAAAAAAAACTACGTTCAATGATTTTGATAGATATATAGATGAATTTGAATAATACAAAAATACTCTTCCAAGTGCGGATCACTCAATACAAAATAGTCTTCTCGGCTATAGTGTGAAAAGAAGGCCACAAAATTTTCTTTCTTTCTTCACTTCGGTCTTTACAGCAAGAAGCTTCACTTCAGGTCTTCATGGCAAGAACTTCTCTTCACTTTGGGTAGTGCCTTTTCTTCACTTCACTTTACTTCAAATCATGAGGTAATTTGGAGAAAATCCATGGAGACCCTAGAAAATTCCCTAAGGGATTTCATCTTGATAGCATTGCATGGTTTCCCCATGGAACCTTAATGGGGCGAGTCTAGAGGGGGGCTTGCCCCCTTCTACAGGGTCCAGAGGACCTATCCCCTTGGATCATAGGGCCAAGAGTTTAGACTTCTGGTCGTGGAGATATTATCAGATTGTATATTTTGCCGAATATTGTGTATCTCCCGACTGTGTTTATCTATAGCAACTCCCCTTGTAAAAGCTATAGAAGCATGGCCGAGGTTGAGCTTTACATACAATTTCACACTAGTAAGTCGTTCATCTAGAGTCTATCTAGATTGCCATTTTGGAGTACTTTTGTGCATGGGTCTCTTCACACAGGTCCAAGAACATCAAGAAGAGTGTTCTTTATACTTCTCCAAAAATATGTATTCACCTTTTGGGCCATGTTTTCAGCCACACTCATAGAACTACAAGTTTCACAAAAGGTTTTTTAAGTTGTGGTGGGAATAGCCACTGTAAATTTATGCGAGTTTTTGAACCTAAACAACAGAGTTGATAGACACTTATAGGTGTTGTTGGCTAGTTTTTGGGCTATGCATTCAGCTTTTTGGTGTCATTTTACTCCATATATTTAGCACATACACACTATGTACACTTCTGTGGATACTGCTTATGTACGTCCATGTGGTATTGATATAGCCGTTATGTTTTTTTCATAAAGCCTTTTACGTTTGATAAAGAGGGTCATGGTGAGGTTTTCTTAGCTGGGAGACACCCAGATGTGAGGGTCTCTTTGGTGATGCATGTTGGAGTTAGACGTCTATGGAAGCACACGAACAACACAAGGAAGAAAAAGAAGCTTGGAGCACAACACACAATATTGAATATATTACCACTGGAATTTACAAAGACAAGTAACCTATTAGGGCAATAGGCGTATATACAAGCCGGGGGAAAAAACCTCCTAAAGAAGGAAAAATGCCCCAGTGGTCCTAGTGTGTTCACAAACATCACTACCTAAATATATCAAAAAATCTCCCCTATGAGTGATGCGGTGAACAAGGAGCTGGCACTCATGTATAAGGAAGTGCCAATCTATGTGGAATCAATCCACAAAAGGAAGTAAGCCCAAAGCTTTGCGGAAAGGTTCAAACTTCTCCCTAGGCACAACCTTTGTGAAAAGGTTTGCAATATTCTCCTACGTGGGCACATATGCCAAGCTGATCTCTCTAGCAGAGAACCTCTCCCTAAAATAATTTTAATGTAGCTCAATGTGCTTAGTGCGAGCATGGAACATAGGGTTCCTCGCAATTGCCAATGTGCTTTGACTATCAGTGAATATGGTGGTGACAGAAGACTGACCAACACCCAAATCAACCATAAGGTGTCTGAGCCACACACACTCAACAATCGCTATGGAAGCTTTCCTATACTCAATCTCACAACTGGAAGTGGCCGAAGTAGGCTGCTTCTTGCTCAACCAAGATATACGTGAGCTACCAAGCATGAAGCAAAAGCCACTAGTGGTCACACGAGTGTCATAGCAACCAGCCCAATCAATGTCAAAAAAAGCATGCAAATCTAGCAGTAGTGATCCCCCTTGGGATAATACAGTCCAAGTAGCAGGGTACCACTCAAGTAGCGAAAGATGCATTTAACCACGTGCCCATGCTTGACACCTAGGAAACGCATAAACCTACGCATCTGTGAGATAGCAAACTGAATATCTAGCCGATTAATGCATAAGTAAATCAAGCATCCAAGAGCATGCTGATAGAGAACAACATCAAATGCATCTCCAGCATCATGAAGACTCAATCATAAACCTATCTCCATAGGAGTGGCAATAGGTTTACACTCTTGAAGGCCAAAACACTGCAATAATGTGTCAATATATTTCATTTGACACAAAGCCATTCCACCATCAACTTACATAGACTAAATGCCCAAATAGTGATGCGAATGCCCCAAATCAAACATCTCAAATGAGGCATGCAAATCATCCTTAAAATCAACAATATGCTTGTCATGAGGACTAGTGAGCAGCATGTCATCAACATACACAACAATGATCAGAAGCACATCATTAGCATGCTTAACATATAAGGTTCTTTCAGTTGGACTATTCTCAAAACCATGTGCAATCAGATAGGCATGTATCTTTTCATACCAAGCACGTGGTGCTTGCTTTAAGCCATATAATGCCTTCTTTGACCTACACACCTAGTTTTCGTGCCCTTTTTGCACAAAGCCACGGAGCTAAAAAAAATACACTTCTTCATGCAAGTCACCATTCAAAAATTTTGTTTTAATGTCCAACTAATATACATTCCAACCATGATGGGCTGCAAGTGAACAGATGCTACGAATAGTAGTCATTCGACAAGTACCAGCAAAGGTCTCATCAAAATCAATGCCTCTTTCCTGATCATAACCCTTTGCAACAAGCCTAGCCTTATACCTATCAACTGTTCCATCATGCTTACACTTCAGCTTGTAGATCCCCTTAGTGCCAATGGCTGTCTTGCCAAGAGACAATTCACATAAAGACCAAGTACCATTTTTCATGATAGCATCATATTCAGATTGCATTGCAACCATCCAATGTTCAGAATTTTGTGCTTCATCAAAGGAAATAGGTCTAGTCGCATCACGGAGACTAGAGGCAATCATAACATAGCAATCTTATGTGAAAGAGGCATTATGAGAGCCTCAATGAGTACGGTATGACAGAGGTGCATCTAATTTGTTGTCACACAAAGTGTATACTAGCCATTTTGGCATAGTTTTGCATCATCACATGAAACCTGTAAAGGCTAAGAAGTTTGCCTCATTGGGACCAGCACTAGACTGTCCACCTGTAAAAAGAGGCAGCAAAGTATCATACATGTCTTCGGAGCTAACAGATGTCTCCTTTGTACATGAAAGTAAACGTTGAATATCATCTCCCACAAAAACAACATCATGGCTAACCAAAATGCATTTAGTCTATGGATGATACAGATGATAGCCTTTTCTTTCAGAACTATACCCAATGAAAATACATTTTACTTCTTTATCATCCAATTTCCTGCGATGTTTAGGCACTAATGCATATGCAAAAACATGCATATCAATAGATGGCTTGCACCATGCCATGCCTCATATGGAATGATATACTGTAGTGCTTTAGTGGGACACCTGTTAAGTACATATGCTGCACACATGACAGCCTCAAGCCAGAAACTATGTGGTAAAGCCTGACTCTTGACCATATACCTCGCCATGTCCATGAGTGACTTGTTCTTCCATTCAGCAACTCCATTCTATTGAGGTGTATATGGCATTGTACACTGATGTTTTATCCCACGTTCAGCCAAAAATGCATTAAAGTCAGAAGGCATATATTTCCTCCTCGATCAGAATGGAGGGTGCCCATTTTACATGCTGACATATTTTCAGCCAAAACCAAAAACTCTTTGAAGCACATACACACTTTGCTTTCAATAGATATACCCATGCATGCCTGGAAAAATCATCAATGAAATTCACGAAGTAAAGATAGTTTAAAAGAACTACCATCACCAATATTCAGAATGATCTTACCAACTCCCATGATAGGATGAGAGGAGTTGTTGATGCTTGTGACATTATTCCCTATAGGGGTTGGATCAAGTGAAGTGAAGAAACTACACTACAAGGTAATATGTTTGCTTGCCCAAATATCAAAGTACCAAACATTTGAGTCTACTACAGACATACACTATTCATGAGAAGATGGGTCATAACTCCAAATACTAGTAAATGTCCATTCTTCATTCTATACATGATTAGCAAAATTTATTTTGGGTGTAGAGGCTTTTGCAACAATCATTCCAGCCTTTTTTTCTTTGCCTCTTTTGTAGCCAATTTTGGACAACTCTTTATGACATGATCATTTCCTTTATAGTACTTGCAATTTTTTTTTTCTTCTCATCTCTTTCATCTTTTTTTTATTGTGCAAAATTAGCATAATCATAATGAACGTGTTTTGCTTAGACTTATCTTCCTGCAATAGAACAAAGACTTACTCCTCAAATGTTAGGGCATTTGGATTTCCTTTCATCATCAATCAAAGAGTAGAAGCAAAACTCTGATGTGAATCTAGAAGACCATTCCGAACTATCCACACAAGTGAACTATCAGGCAAGACTTCATCAGCAGAAATGAATTGCTCCTTTAGATCTTTGATCTTTGTCAAAAAATTATCCATGGAATCTCCTTCATTCATGTGCTGAGTCTCCAAATATTTTCCGAGGTAAGCAACATGAGCCTCATTCCTTCCAGTGGTTTATGTATTCCAAGCATCCTTTGTTGTTTTGCAGGAGCAAATGTGGGGAATAATGTCATGTTTGATAGACAAGGCTATCAATGCATGTGCCTGAGAATCTCAACATCTCAAAGAAGTTGCTTTGTTGTAGGTGTAACAGGAATCAGAGCACAAACATGAATCTGAAGAATATCACCATCTTCAATATGATCTGCATCAACTTCAATAATTGTAGTTGTAGGTGTAATAGGATGCTTTTCAACACCCTACACAATATACCACAATCCTTTTGCAACTAATATATGATGCATCATATAAGAGCATAATGGATCATTGGTACCATCCAACTTATCCTCAACAACCAACATACGGAATACATCACTACTTTCAGCCTTGGCCACTGACTAAAATACCTTGATGGAGAAAAATGAATGTATCCAAAAAACTTTAACAAAATTACCTTGATGATTTCTCTAAACATGTAGCACACTTCAAAGTGCTTATACTAGCAAACTAAAATTTGTATATGTCTTTCGCACAAAAAGACAAAATTTCCTACACATGCACTATGATAGTGAATTTGGAGGCTGAAACGAGCTTAGATTGTGATTTTGACACCACATAGTGAAGCTATTTTGGACTTATAATCGCCCTCAATATGCACACCAATTTTCATGCAATTTTGAGATTGTGACTAGAGGGGTGTTGATGATGCCCTAGATGAAGTGATGACCTACTTCAATACCAATTGTTGGAGTTTGAGGTCTACGGAAACATGCAAATAGCACAAGGAAGAAGAAGAAGCTTGGAGCACAACACATAATATTGAATGTATTACCAAGAGAATGTATAAAGATAAGTGACCCATTAGGGTTATAGGTATATATACTAGCCGTGGGGAAAAACCTCCTAAAGAGGGAAAAAAGTACCCCAACAGTCCTAGCGGGTTCACACATATCACTACCTAAATATACAAACACTTGTTAGCTCTTCACAATGGCAAAAGTCCTTTACAAAGTGTCACCAAGTGACTTATATATATGTGCCCTAAAAAATGGTCCTTTCATAGAAGTGACCAACACTTTCTTTAAAAATCACTAAATTCCTACTATTATACAAGGATAGTATTACATTATTGAAGGATCATGCAATTACAGGACTCCTCTAAAGCATTTACATTGCTTTTTCAAGTTTTACAAAGGATTTTTTAAAAGAAAATGGGCTAAAACATGAAAATTTTGGGGTCTGCTTTTCTTTTCTCCTGCAACACACTCTCCCTCTTAGCCTGTGTTGTCTCTTGATAGGCTTTGCATAAGTTATATTGGCACATTATTACACAGTAGGTTTGCTGCATCAATTTTGGTTGCCATGTACACAACCCATGGTTGGTAAGGTATCACATTTTGTGACCCTTTTCTACTTTTCAACCTCTTGTTTTGCTTAAAAGGTCTTGGTGTTTACTTCTTTGTTCACACTCTTTGAGACCTTGGTGCATTCTTTTGACCTATGTCATTTCTTTCCTTGTGCCTTCTATAGCCTAATGTGAGCCCCTATGGGGCTTTGGGTAGAGAATGAACTTCTTTATTGAACTGACTTGTTTTTTTATTTTCATCTTCTTCTTTTTTTTTGTTTGTTTCTCCCTCTACACATCCCTTCTCTTGAAATCTATCGTCCCTGACAGGCTTTTGTTGGTGATGTGAGTAGGTTTGATATACATTTCTCTCTATCTAATTTAGTAGGTTGGCTTCTCTTATCATGAAATCTTTCCATTGATTAGGCTTTATTCCATCATTAGGGGCTTGTCGATGATCAAGAAAAAAAATTATGCTACTAGGTTTGAGGACATTTTTAAAAATATTTCCAAATCTATTTCAAAAAATCCTGTGAAAAATGCTTCTTTGAATGTTTGTAGATATGGACTCGACAAAAACATTAAGCGCAAATAGAAGGCCGTTATGTTGAGGTGGCTAGGTGTATCTGAAAGATCAAAAGCTAAGACCAAAAGCAATAATCATGTTGCCATTTCACAGATCATGAATTGTACATCTTCCTCAACAAATTTCACAACCAAGCCAATCTTGGCTAATACAGAAACTGATAACAAATTTTTCTTGATCCCTGGCACAAATAAAGCATCCGACAAAGTGAAAGGACTACCATCAGTAGTAGTCATAATGATCTTACCAACTCCCATGACAGGATAAGAGGAGTTGTTGGTGCATGTGATAGTATCCCTTGTAGGGGCAGGCTCAAGTGAAGTGAAGAAATTGCACTACGAGGTAATATGTTTGGTTGCCCCACTATAAAAATGCCAAACATCTGAGTCTACTGCAGACATACACTGCTCATGAGAAGATGGATCAAAACTACAAATAGTAGTAAACACCCATTCTTCATTCTACACAAGATTAGCAGGCTCTGTTTTTAGTGTAGAGGCCTCCACAACAACCATTCTTGCCTCTTTTTTCTTTGCCCCTTTTGCAACCATTTTTGGAGAGCTTGTAATGACATGATCATTTCCTTTACAGTATTTGCAATACAATTTATGATTTTTTGATGTTTTCTCATCTTTGTCTTCCTTCTTCAAATGTGTAGCATTTGCAGATTTCTACTTACTAGTAGATGAGCTCCATTTACCTTTGCCCTTATAACTAGCCAAGAAAGCTTGATATGCAACACGCATAATAGACATGTTCTACCTAGACTGATCTTCCTACAACAGAATAGAAAGTAACTCTTCAAATTTTAAGGCATTTGGATTGCCTTTCATCATCAAAGGAAGAGTACAAGCAAAACTCTGATATGAGTCAGGAAGACCATTCAGAACAATTTGCACAACTGAACTCTCACGAAGAACTTCATCAATAGAAATCAATTGTTCCTTCAAATCCTTGATATTTGTTAGAAAACTATCCATAGAATCACCTTAATTCATGTGCTCACTCTCTAGTTGTTTTCGGAGGTAAGCAACACAAGCCTCATTCCTAGCTTGGTACAATGTGGTAAGTATATCCCAAGCATCCTTAGTTGTTCTGCAAGAGTGAATGTGAGGAATAATGGCACGTTTCATAGACAAGGCTATCAATGGATGTGCATGTGCATCTCTGCCATCCCAACAAATTTGCTCTATAGTAGATGCAACAAAAACTGCAGCATGAACAGGAATCTGAAGAATATCAACATCTTCAATGCCATCTGCATCAGCTTCAATACGTGTATTTGTAGGTGTGATAGGATGTTTTCCAACACCCTACACAATGTTCCACAGTCCTTTTGCAACCAATACATGTCGCATCATATAAGCCCAAAATGGGTAATTAGTACCGTCCAACTTATCCTCAACAACCAACATACGAAATACATCACTACTTTCACCCATGGCCACTAACTAAAATACCTTGATGCAAAAAAATGATTGTATCTAAAATAGTTGAACATAACTACCCTGTAGAGTTCTGCTAAACCTATAACAGACTTTAAGATGCTTATATTGTCGAACTGAAACTTGTATATATCTTTGGCACAAAAATACAAAATAGCATACATAAGCACTATGATAGTGCATTGAGAGGGCAAAATGAGCTTAGATCGTGGTTTTTGTACCAAAAAGTGAAGCCATTTTTATCTTCTAATCACCCTGAGTATGCTCACCAAATTTTGTGCGATTTTGAGATTGTGATCAGAGGGGTGTCAATGACACCCTAGATGGTGGCGACCTGCTCTGATACCAATTTTTGGAGTTAGACATGTACAGAGGCACACAAATAGCACAAGGAAGAAAAGAAGCTTAGAGCACAACACAGAATACTGAATGTATTACCACTAGAATGTACAAAGATAATTAACCCGTTAGGGCAATAGGCATATATACAAGCTGGGGAAAAGAACCTCCTAGAGAGGGAAAAAAATGCCCTGGCGGTCCTAGTGTGTTCACACACATCACTACCTAAATATATCAACAATGTAGGTGGAAGACTTACCCACTCTCGCCATAGGAGATGTATGATAGTTGTCCATATGTGCTCGATAAGCCTAGTTGGCTTCTTTTGGGTCACTCATTATATGTAGTGGAGTCAGTGATTTACTATGTAGGTAAACATGTCAGTACTTGCAATTTTATGAGATTTTGACACTAGTCATATGCTCATTTTACAGAGGATACTTGTTGGGTTCGCATTCAACACATCTCTACTTGTTTCTGAATAATCAAACTTTAGCACTGATCTACTTCACACAAAGAATACGCTTCCAACAGATTTCAAATTTAGCACTGTTACACTGGGACAAAATCTCTCTTCAACAAACATAACTCAAATAGACAAGGATTCATTCTTGCACTGAATGTACATGAGTAAATTACTTCATTAGAGTTCTTCTACATCAGGTATTACATGATGGAAAAGTTCATTAGAACTTCTGACTATAGAAAATACATTACGAAATAGGTAAATATGCCTCTGAAATCAAGATTTCATCATTTCTGTTTCACCATCATCTTGCACCATTAGAAGAATGAAGTCTCTTTCTCTTCTGGCGTTGTTCTCTCTAAGGACGCTTCTTTCTTTTTTCTTCTTGGAAAGATTTCTCCTTGCCTCTTCTGGTTTCTTTCGCTCTCCCTCTTGGAGACGCTTCTTCCCCTTCCTAACCCCCTTCTTGTGAACAAAAACTACTCTCTTTATTGCGACATCAACGCCTAACAAAAAATAACTATTTGTTAAAATTGGAGCAAGAAAATACAAATTCAGCAAATTTTCAACTCAGCAACATCCGATTGAGTAATATCTGAGTCAGCAGACTTTCAAAATTTAGATTAACTATTTATCCTCAAGATTCTTCTATCCTCAACACTTGGCACAGCCGAGTGGGGGATTTTTCAAAAAATCTGACCCGAATTTATAATCCCTTGATCGTACAATATTATTTCCATCGACTGTTTAGGACAGTTATCTTCCTCTATTCCAACTTCTTGACTCTGCAGCACTTTCACATCCTCCTCAGTACCTTTCTACACTTCCTGCAGTTCCATTCAATCAACTAATTGTTGCTGCTCAACTATTGCATCCACTTTCTGCTCCAAATCTCTTTGCAACAATTGCTCTTGTAGTTCTTTGATTGTTTGCACATGCTCATCAATCTGCTTCTGATATTCTTCAACCATATGCAGTAAATCCTTCTCATGCTTTGATACAAAACAGTTTTGTACCTGCTCAATCTGATTTCTACACAGACTTTGCAAACGACCTTGAACCACCTTCCATATGTCTTGACAATATCTCTGCACATGTTGCTTTAGTACTCCAACATCCGACTCTGACATTAAAACTGCATCAAACTCCACATCCTCATTTTCTAATGTTTGTTTCTCTAGTGACAATAATGCTTCCATCTGAGATATAAGTACTACGACTTCTGTCTGCAAATTAGCATTCAGTGTAGAAAACCCATTCATCTCGTTTTTAATTTTTTCCTCTATAGTGCTTTTCCACTCATCAAACTCCTGTAATGACCGCTTCACTTTTGACAACTCCATTACCTGCTGCATTTTATTTTGTTGATTGTAATCCTCCAACGCATGTGTTTTCTTGTTTACCTCTTCCTGAAGTAGTTGCACCTGCTTTTGTAAGAATTGATAACTTTCTATATTAATAGACTCTTTAGCTTGTTCATACTTTTTCAATTGTTCCTCCTGCCAGTCTAAAAAAATAGAAATTTCCTGCATTTTCTCCTTCATACTCAATACATAAAAACCTGTTCGCAATATTGATTGTTGCTTAACCTCTTCCCCCAGTTTATTCTCCATTGCCTGCAACTGCACTTCTAACTTTCTCTTTTTAGATAGTTTAAATACCTTACCTATTACTTTTGGTTGCTCCGCACTATTCGGAACCTGCAACAACCTATCATCATTTAGCATCTTTTTTTCATAATCAGTTGGAAGCGTTTGCATAACTGGTGCCAATTCTTGGGCCGTATATCACGCCTTCAGCAAATCCGTACACATCTCCAGCAATCCTTCCACTTCTTTCTCCATTACCTGCACTTGACCCCGAAGTCCTAACTCATCACCTGGAATTTTGGTTTCCTTAGGACTTTGCAGCCCCTGATTATCCGTCTGCTGTACAAACTGAAAAAGTGCTACCATATACGCTGACATATGACTGTTCAACAATGTTTTGCGCCTATCTCCCATAAAAATTTCACCATGCATGTGCTTGTATAGCCAGTGAACCCAACTTACCCTACCATTTGATTCAACATGAGCTAATGGCACAAAGTTTTCTCTTGACATGTAGTCATACTTACTAGTAAAACATAATCTTTCTAAATACCACTTTAGCTGCTCCCGAGGTGCATATCCTGGTTTTTTCATCATATAATACTGTCTTCCACCTTCTCTTGTGCCAAATTCTTTTCTCAATGACTCCTCTGAACATTTCGGAATAACCACATCCTTATATATTGGTAGTCCAAACACCTCCCCCACTAACTCAGGCGAAAACTTTACTTGTAATGTCAACTGCCCTTTCGTCTTCTTAAGAATCTTGAGCTGACTTTTGGCATAGTAATTGCATCGCCATTGTGCCCACGGTAGTGCTGCAAACTGTAGTAAACCTATCTTGTGGAGCCAAGCTGCATTAATAGGAGAATGTATATCAATCTCTACCTTGAAATCCATAAACGGATCCATGATGGTCTGCATAAACTTCGTCGCGGTGGATGGTGTTGAAATCTCCTCCACATCATCGTGAAGCAGGCTATCACTCTCCTCTGTTGTGGTAACCTCCTTACGCAACACTGCTTCTCATCTTTTACAATGCCCCCGCATCACCGCTGTCTCTTGCAACAATGAGCTGAGAACTTCACGTACTTGATCACGTACCTACACATGCAACTAAATAATGTTTGGGCATAAGTTACCTTAAAAATCATTAGGTGCATCTTTACGCACATTTCCATGCCATGAGTAAAAGTTATTCTACACGTGCAGTTATTCGCATTAAGGCTCATGCCCAAATCGAGAATAATTAACTGAGATCTCCTCCCCTTCACATTGCATTTTCCGATCCACCACCATACAAGCTCCCACAAAACCTTCCGACACCATACAACTTGCTGCTTAACACTCACAAAAATAACTGATTTCACCTGAGAGTCCAACTGAACCTGAATCTTGCTCCCTCTTACCTTGTTCAGTTGAACTGTACTCTCCAACGGACAATAAAACTGGTATCCTCCGTTATCTGCATGTCCACCCAGAAACACCGATCCATGATGTTGCTGGCTGCTTGCTATCATCAGTGTCCATGTGCCTTGAGTTACATCTCTTGCTGCTTCTGAATATTCCTCTAATACTTCAGTCCGATTCACCAACACTCCCTTCTTCGTTGTATGTTGATGAATAACTGCTAACAAAAATGTGAGCCTTTGATTATAACCTATCCCCCAATAGATTCATAAGAACGCGCTTAATGCCATTTTTGACCAACAACAATCAGGGAAACATGTCACCAAGGATGAAAATGCAGATAACTAAGCCTTCTTGCTTCGGTGATCAGACATGTTAGTAATATGATTTTCAGACTTAACCATTACTTGCACTACATTAGAAGATAACCAATCCAAATGTGGCGGCTTCCCTTGAAATTTCTTTAGCCGGAATCCATTGATTGGTTTTTCCATTCTTGTGCCAAATGCATCTGCCAATAAAAACGTTCCTTGCCCTAAATCTTGTACAATCTGATATGGACCTTGATATCTCAATGTGAGCTTTTCGGGATGTGGTCCTAGCTTAGAATTATACACCATTACCCAATCTCCTTCTTTAAATAACTTAAACTTCACATTCTGATTTACCCAAGCTTGTCTTCATCTTTGAATTACCTCAGTAATGTACGCACTTACCAAACGATCCTCTTCCAAATGCAGAATATATTTTCTTTTGTGTTTAACCAATAAATCAGGAGACATCTTTTCCGCTGTGATTCGCAAACTTGGAACCACAAATTCCATGGGTACCACTGCCTCCAATCCATATACCAGTCGGAATGGAGTCATACCTGTTGTCACTTTGAATGCTGTTCTAAATGACCACAAAGCTGAGTCAAGTAATAAATCCCAATTTTTTTGATTGTCATGCACAAGCTTCTTAAGAATATGCATTAATGTTTTATTTGTACTTTCAGCCTGACCATTCACCTGTGGATGATATGCTGTAGACTTTTTATGCATAATCAAATGAGTTCGTATTAATTTTGAAATTACTTCATTAAGGAAATGAGCACCTCTGTCACTTACCAACTCAATAGGACAACCAAATCTGCTCATAATATTATGATAAAGAAATTTTGCCACACTTGCTGCCTTATTATCTTTCAATGCCACTGCTTCCACCCACTTTGTACAATAATCTGTAGCTACTAAAATATATCTATTGCCACGCTGAGTAATTGGTTTAATAGGGCCCACAAAATCCATACCCCACTTTTGGAACCGGGATCCAATGGTAAAACCGGATGATCAGACATCCGATCTGAATTGCTTGGTTGGCCCATCTTCTGACAAATCACACATCTTTTTGCATACTCATGCACATCCTTTAACACAATAGGCCACCATAAACCTGCTTGTAACACTTTCTTCCCTATAATGTCCCCAGACAAATGACCTCCTACTGGACCTGAATGTGCCTCTTGTAACACTGCTTGTTGCTCAAATTCTAGTACACACCTCCTAATAACCTGATCCACCCCTTTTTTATATAATGCATTGGCTATGATCAAATACGGTCTGCTTTTAAGTGAAAATTTCTTTCTCTGATCAGGTGAAAAATGTTGTGGTAATGACCCATCCGTTAAAAATACCAATAACTTATCATACCAAGAATCTGGTTCAGCAACCTGTGCATTAAACAATTTCGCATCGGGGAATTCATCATTGACACTTGAAGGTGCCTCTCCTGATTCCAACTGACTGAAATAGTGAGCCATTGCGTGCTCTTTGCCTGGAGTATGAATAATCACAAAATCAAACTCTTGCAATAAAAGCATCCACCTGGCTAGTCTTCCTGTCAACAAAGGCTTCTTAATCAAATATATCAAAGCCTGGTGATCCACATGAAAAACCACTTTATTTCCCAACAAATAATGTCAAAACTTGTTGAGAGAATATACCATTGCTAAAGCTTCCTTTTCAATCACCGGATAATTCCTTTCGGTCGAACACAATACCCTAGTAGCATAATACACTTGTCTATACCATCCTTTCTCCTTTTGCTCCATCAAAACTGCTCCAACAGCCACATCAGATGCATCAACAAATATGTGGAAAGGCAATGACCAATCTGGTGGTTGCAGAATTGGTGCCATTGACACCATCTTCTTCAAGAGTTGAAACAATTTTTCTTGAGCATCTACCCATACAAATGGAACATCCTTTTTTGTCAAATGTGTAAGTGGTAAAGAGATATTAGCCAAATATTGTAAGTATCTGGAGTGCCACTTAATCTGACCCATGAACCGCATTATTTCCTTCACATTCGTAGGTGCCTTTGCCATCCTAATAGCTTCAATCTTCTTAACATCTATGGCCATGCCTTGTTCAGAAATGAAATGTTCCAATAAAACACCACTTCTGACTGCAATTACACTTTTAAACGGATTTAACACCATCCTAAACTGTGGACATCTGTCAAAACATAATTTCAGATGCTGCAAATGCTAAACCTTCTTACCAAAGACCGAGAAATCATCCACAAACACCTGCATAAACTCTTGTAGATAAGGTTCAAACACTTTATGTGCCACATAATTAAATGATGGTGGTCCATTCTTCAACCCAAAACTCATAACTGTGAACACGTAAGCACCAAATTCTATAATAAATGTTGTTTTATGCTGACCCTCTTCAACCACACTAATTTGATTGTACCCTGAAAACCCATCCAAGAAACTGTACATTTCGTGTCTTGCTATTGCGTCCAATACGACATCACAAAACGGCATAGGAAAAGGATTAGTAATTGTTGCAGCATCTTCTGAGTTTCCCATTCTTTTTGGGGACTACAACAATAGGAGAAATCCAAGTCACCTGATTAACAGGTTTAATAAATCCAACAGCCAAATACTTTATCAATTTCTTCTTTCCCTTTTTTAGCAAAATTTGGATTCATCCTATACCGCTACTGCACAACCGGCACTGCATCCGTCTTCAAATTAATCCGATGTTGATGCAAATCCGGATCTATGCCCTTTACTTGAGAATAATCCCATGCAAATACATCTACATACTCTTTCAACAAACAAATAAGATCCTCCATAAACTGGCCATCGACTGCTTTACTAATTCTTACCATCTTAGGTTCAATTTCAGTCCCTAAATTGACTTCTTGAATCTCTTCCTCCTTTACCCTTGTCGAACCTGCATACTTCTGGTCATATATCCCCTCAGCCAAACTTATTACTTCTTTTTCCTATTGTTCTAACTTCTGATGCACTGGAGTTGACCTACTTTTCTCAAACATCCTTTGTATTTGTACTCCTTCAACCTGTTCACCCAGAACTGGCCCATCTACTTTCTGCACAATCAGATCATCCTTACTCAATACTCCTACGACATCAACCTCCAATACCGATACTATCGTTGGATTTGCTTGCAAAAATTTTCCCTCTTCATCATCTTCTAACTCATCTGCCAAATTAATAGTCTGAGCCATAAGTGGTTTATCCTCCACCAACATATTCCTTCTTCCTCACATAGGGATTTTCACCTGCTTTTTCCCTTTTATGATCATTACCACATTCAAACCCCAATCTTGCTTGACTTTAGCAACCTTGAACCAAGGTCTTCCTAACAACATTTCATATGGATAAGCTGACTCAGACATCCTAATGAACACAAAATTTACCATAAATGACATTCCAGAAATAATGATCTGTTGCTACTTCAGAATGCCAACAGGCTGAACTCGAGTTTGATCTGCCATCTTCACTTGAAACAGTGTTGGAGCCAATGCCCCTTCTCCCATTTCTTTAAAAATATGCTCAGGTAATATATTCACCCCTGAGCCCCCATCAAGAAACACTTCATCAAATTGTCTTTGTCCATACTGTACCTGAATTACTAGCACGACAAAATCTACATCCGCTGGATCAATATTATTGGCTGATGTTGAGGATACCGACCTAAATGCTGGCTCTGAATGCTGACCAATCAGCTTCTTCAATAATTTCTCCCGAAACACTGGTACCAAGGATAATAATTGGTCTAAAGACAATTGTAATGGTGAGTTAATGATTACCTCAAACCAATCTTTATCAGAATCTTGCTTGATTGGATTCTTGTTTTTGGTTGTTATTGACAGTACCATGCCTGCATCCTGCTCTTCCTTGGCCAGATCTATAAATTTCACCTGTTTATGCTACTCTTGCTGAACATGTTTTTGCACCTTGTCCCTAACCTATCGTTGTTCTTGCCAATTAATAGGACCTTTGTTCTTGGACCTAGTGACCGCCAACGATTCCACTTCTTTTCCTTTCCCACACTACTTACAATCACAGCACCACTGAGAGTCATGCTTTGCATTTACCATTTTCGATGTACTAGGAGTTGTCTCCTTTCGACACTCCGATTCTGGTAACTCAATAACTATAACATTCGCTTGAGCAGCCTGGTGTCCCTGTTGTAGTTGTTGTCCCTGTTGATTAGGATGATTATACCGAATTACTAGTATGCCCCTTTCTTCTCTATGTTTTACCCATAATGGACAATTGGGTCCTATCCAATGATCAGGCGTTGAACAATATCCACAAGGCATTACTCTTTGTGGTCGCCCTTGCTGATGACCTTGCTGGTTATGTCCTTGCTGATTCCCCTGATCTCCCATAGAGGTCTTGCTTGCTGCTGCCTCTGAAAATTGCCTCTCCCTTGCCTAGGCATAGCCTGATTGGCTGCCACATCAGTATTATTCCTATTCTCTTGCCGTGAACTTTGCCCTCTATTCTTGGGGTTGTACCAACATTGATTTGTTGTATGTCCGTCTTTATCACAAATATCACAAAATCTCCTTTCTTTTGGAGCTACAATGGAATATCCATGTCTTTTTAACTTACTAATCCATGCTTCCTCTTTACTTTGATTATCTTTATGCTTGCGATGCTTGCTCCCTACTACTTCTTCATCTTGGGTATCAGAGTCAGAATCAGTTGAACCTATGTCTAACTCCAATTTTGAATCAGGGTCAGCCTCTGAACTAGAATCAGAATGTCTCTTTTTAGCCCGTCCAAATCTTCTTTCCACGCGTGCAACTGCTAACACTAATACATCAAAGTCATTCGCAATATCCACACTTGCAACTGCATGTCTAATGGTACTTCGTAATCCTTTTAGAAAATAACCTGCCAACATCTCGTTAGTAGGTCTTTCATTACCTTGCAATCGTTCCATTAAGGTTTTGAATTTGAGCATAATCTTCCACTAACATGGTTTTTTGCCTAATAGCTCTCAATTTCCATAACACATCGGAAGGAGTCTTCTATTTTCTAAATCGTTGCAAAAATGCTATTTTTAATGCATCAGTAGCAAAATGAGCAATACCATATTGACTGAACCAGCTCATCGCTCCTCCTTCCAACATGGCAACAAATTGCTGAAGTTTAATGTCATCACCATATATAGCTGGGTATCCATTAGCTGTCCATTTTATCTCAAATTGAGCCACATGTCAATCAGCATCTTCTTTAGAGCCTCCTCTGAAATGAGCTACTTTGACTTTGAGATTGGGAGATGGTTGTGCCATTGGCTGTGGTTGAGGTGTACGCCTAGTTCTTTGACCGGTCACCCCTGCAAGTGGGTCGAACTGGAGTCGTCTCCTTACTCCTACAGTTGCTTCTGTTAAGAATAGCGCTCCAAGTATACCGCCCACTAACCTTACTTCTGCTCCACGTGTTTCTCCCTGTTCCTCTTCTGTTTCCAGATTAGCTTCCTCCTCGGCTTCGTACCAATCGTAAAATTCTGAGGATGACTCCACGTTAGCTTCCTTTGCCTGCGCTCTTGTAAAATACACTTTACCAAATCATTTCCTTCTTTCCTTCATGCATTTCTTGCTTCATTAGCAGCACAGTAGGATCGCCAAATGTGTTGGGGTTCGCATTCAACACATCTCTACTTGTTTCTGAACAATCAAACTTTAGTAGTGATCTACTTCACACAAAGAATACGCTTCCAACAGATTTCAAGTTTAGCATTGTTACACTGCGACAAAATCTCTCTTCAACGAACATAACTCAAATAGACAAGGATTCATTCTTGTGCTTAATGTACATGAGTAAATTACTTCATTAGAGTTCTTCTACATCAGGTATTACATGATGGAAAAGCTCATTTGAACTTCTGACTATAGAAAACACATTACGAAATAGGTAAATATGCCTCTGAAATCAAGATTTTGTCATTTCTATTTCACCATCATCTTGCACCATTAGAAGAATAGAGTCTCTTTCTCTTCTAGCGCTGTTCTTTCTAAGGATGCTTCTTTCTTTTTTCTTCTTGGAAATATTTCTTCTTGCCTCTTCTGGTTTCTTTCGCTCTCCCTCTTGGAGACGCTTCTTCCAATTCCTGACCCCCTTCTTGTGAACGAAATACATGTACTCTCTTTATTACGACATCAGCGCCTAACAAAAAATAACTATCTGTTAAAATCCGAGCAAGAAAATACAAATTCAGCAAATTTTCGACTCAGCAACATCCGATTGAGTAATATCTGAGTTAGCAGACTTTCAGAATTCAGATTAACTATTTATCCTCAAGATTCTTCTATCCTCAACAATACTCTAGCAAAATGCTTCCATATTTTTTTGGTTTTGTCAACTATATAGTGATTGATTTAATCCTGGATACACTTATTGGTGTGAGCACATTTATTCTCACATAATCCTTTTGGTTGGCCATTATTGTCCATTAATTCATTTTTCTAGGAAGACTTTGATGAATTTTTCCTAGAATCTCACACTTGGTCATCCTTCTTTGAGCCTTAGTGGTATTTTTGAGCTGATGTAGCTCCATTATCATTCTATCTAGTTCTCTATCATCATGGCATCAGAGGCCTCAGGCATGTCTGGTGGATCAGGGTCTAGTGCCACCGTTCCCAGGAGGAGCTATAACTTGTAGGGCAAAGACCATTTTGAGATTAAAAAATTTGATGGCTCAAACTTTGCTCTATGGAAGAATCGGATTAAAGATGAGCTAATTCATAGGAGGCAATGGAAGGCAATAAATGGAATCTCAAAGAAGCCTGCTGACATGGATGAAGATGATTGGGATGAGTCAAATGAAATGGCGAGGTTTACCATTTGATTGCCCTTGGCAGATAATGTTAACTTTACAGTATTGGACTCTGAAGCTTTGGAAGAAGTTATGCAATACATATGAAAAAGAAATGACATCAAACAAAGAGTACATGATGAGAAAGTTATATGATCTTCACATGAAGGATACAGATAGTGTTGTTGCTCATCTGAATGAGTTTGATGTTATATTCTCCTAGTTACAGGCTCAGAAAATGGACATGGATAATGAAATGAAAGTAGTCTTGTTGCTATGCACCTTGCCATCATCATGGGATACAATTTGCATAGCTATTAGCAATAGTGCGCTTGGTGCTAAACTCGTTTATGATGACATATGTGGAGCACTGTTGAGTGAGGAGATTCATAGAAAATCTATGGCTTGCACTTAGAAGTGGACATGCATATAATGTTCATGATTCTTACCAAAGAAAGAATCAACAACGTGGCAAGAGCAAGAACAAGGAAAAGAATGGTCAACAAATAAGGCTAGAAGTAAATCAAGGAAGAGGGATATCAAATGCCATCATTTTCATAAGAGAGGACACATGAAGAAAGCCCCTTATGCATTAGAGAATGCTAAAGGTAAAGGTCAAAATGTTGATCGGCATGTTAAATAGTTACCTCCATCATCTACTTCAACCATATATATTGAAGAAATCAATGCTATTTCTAATGATGTTGATGTGTTGACACTTGACAATACTGTGCCTACCAAGGCTCTTATGGCTGATTCTCTTTCCCACACATGGCTACTAGATTCTGGTGCTTCTTTCCATATGACACCACCACTTCTATTGGTACTGTGAGACTTGGTGATTCTTATCAGTGTGATGTTGTTGGGATTGGAGATATGATTGCACAATTCATTGATGGTTCAAAATTTACTATGCATAACGTAAACCATGTACCTCAATTAACATGTACTTTGATGCCATTTGGTCAACTTGATGACCTTGGTTACAAGGTGGTCTTCTATGGTCACTCCTTTAGCATATCAAAGGGCAATATGGTTATTGCAAAAGGAATCAAAGTTGGCTCACTTTATCTTTTATTTGTATCACATAAAAAACACTTGTTAGCTGTTAGTGAACAGCCTATGGCTCGTATTTGGCATGGTTGTTTGGGCCATATATCTCATAGTGGAACAAAAGATCTTTCTCATTTTGGCTACTTACCTGTGTTATCTTTCTCTGATTTTTCATTTTGTGAGCATTGTCAATATGGAAAGCAAACTAGAAATGTGCATAGAATGCACACTGACTCTTCAATTCAGCCTTTAGATCTCATTCATACAGATGTGTGTGGTCCTATGCCCACAAGGTCATTAGGTGGTTTTCTTTACTTTGTCACTTTCATAGATGATGCTACTAGAAAAGTTTGGGTATATCCTATCAAATCGAAGGATGAGATATTCCCTACTTTCAGAAAATGGCTTGCTTCAGTTGGGACTGAAAAAGAACTAAGCAACAAGATTTATGTTTAGATAAAAAGGGTGAGTATACCTCACATGAATTCACCCTTTCTTCCACCCTAGAGGAGTTGATAGAGAGTTAACAACTCCTTATACCCTAGTATAGAATGGTATAGTTGAAAGGATGAATAGAACTATTCATGATAGAGTAGTCTCTATGTTGTATCATCCAAAGCTTTCATAAGGCTTTTGGCAAAAGTAGTATTGATTGTAGTTCATGTGATTAACCTTTCACCTAGTATTGCCAAAGGTCTGAAAGTGGCACAAGATTTATGGACAGGGAAGCCACCATATTATGATCATCTTCGAGTTTTTGGGTGTGAAGCATATGTTCATATACCCAAGAACCTTAGACAAAAGTTGGATCACAATTCAAAGAACTACAATTTTCTTGGATATGGTCAAGAAGGACAATTTGGATATGGCTTATGGGATCTTGAAACATGGTCAATTATCAAAAGTAGTGATGTCATTTTCAATGAGTCTAAGATACATAAATAGACCATTAAGGAGGTTGAAGTCAGAAGAGTGGTGTTTGACAAAGGGCAGGAAACATTTACCATGTAAATGGGTATAGAAGCTGAAATTCACATCAAATAGTGCTTCTCCAAAGTATAAAGCACGACTTATTGCAAAGGGTTTTAAGCAACAACATGGTGTTGATTTTGAGGAAATTCTCTCCCGTTGTCAAGATGACTACCATGCACATGTTGCTTGGATTGATTGCAATGGAGGACTTAGAGCTACTCCAAATGGATGTGAAAATTTCTTTCTTTCATGGAGATCTTACATATGAGATCTATATGGAACAACCAGAGGGTTATGTAGTTCCTAGCAAAGAAAGTCTATTTTGTAAGCTCAAGAAGAGCTTGTATGGACTTAAACTATCCCTAGACAATGATACCAAAATTTTGATGCTTTTATGAAGTCTCAAGGCTATATCTCAAACCAATGAGGATCATTGTCTCTACACAAAGAGATGCTCAGATGGTAGCTTGATATGCTTGATACTTTATGTCAATGATATGTTGATTTTTGGGAAGTCCTCTTATGACTTGTCAATGCTCAAAAAGAAGTTCAGTCAGACATTTGATATGAAAGATTTGGGGGATGCCAAACATATTCTTGGCATGCCCATTATTCACGATAGGCGTAAAAGATGCATATACTTGTCTCAAAGTGAGTACATATCAAAAGTACTTCACAAGTTTAATATGGAGAGTGGAAAGGCATTGAGTACACCTTTACCCACATGACTACCCCAAATCAGATGAGAAAAAGGAATTCATGACCAAATTTTCTTATCATTCTGTTGTTGGTAGTCTCATGTATGCTATGGTAGCTACGAGACCAGACATTGCATTTGCAATGGGACTTGTGAACGGGTATATGTCTAACCCTGGCAAGAAACATTGGGAAGTGGTCAAGATGATTTTGAGATATTTGAGTGGCACTAAGGACAAGTGTCTATGCTTAGGTAGAGGGAAATCATCCATTATTGGTTACACAGATTCTGACTATGCTAGTTGTATAGAGAATCATAAGTCTACATCAAGGTACATTTTTCATTTTGCTTGAGGTGCATATACAGTTGTTTCCACCACAGAGGAATAGTATGTTGTAGCAAGTAAGACATGTAAGGAAGCATTGTGGCTTTCTCTTCTTGCTTGTGATATGGGGTTACCTCAGCATGTACCTCATTTGCTCTGTGATAGTCAGAGGGCCATTGCTTTGGATTAGAATCCAGTCTATCATGAAAAGACTAAGCACATTGAGGTGAGGTATCACTTCATTTAAGATTGCTTAACCACTGAGCACATTATTATTGAGAAGGTTCACACTCAAGATAATGTTGCAGATGCTTTGACTAAAGCTCTACCACATGATAGCTTTGAAATCGTTGTCACTTGATGGAGGTTACTTGATTCATGATCTTACACAGTCACTTGTATACTTTGTAACATGACCATTACGTGGGAGGTATAGTTTGTATACTTACACTCAAGAATTCATTATCATTCTTCATTTTTTCTCCCATTGTTACTTTGGCCATATTGGCCTTTAGCGGGATATGGTTACCATTAGTGTCCATGTGAAAGGCTAAATGACCATCGAATGCTTTTGTATATGTTCTTCAATAAAACATATAGTGTCCTGGTCAGCCATAGACTATAAGTTTGACTACATTTGTAACACCTAAGAATTCTATGTTCGTGCTCCCTATGTATTGTGTTTTTCTACGTATTTTTCAGCCTCCCTACAGAGTACCATGTGTAGTGCTTGGAGCTCAGTTTCCTACTCTGAGGATATCATCATGGAGCTCTCGAGAAGAAGAGCACATTGTGGTGCATCGCCATCAAAATACTTCACGAGGTATTCCCTACTTTCAAAAAATGGCTTGCTTTAGTTGAGCCTGAAAAAATAAATAAGCTTAAGGCTTTACATTCAAATAATGGGGGTGAGTATACCACACATGAATTCAGCCTTTTTTGTCAGTCTAGAGAAATCCGTAAAGAGTTTATAGCTCCTTAAACCCCAGCATAGAATGGTGTAGCTAAAAATATGAATAGGACTATTCACAATAGAGTAGTTTCTATGTTGCATCATGCAAACCTTTCACAACCCTTTTGGGCAGAAGCAGTATTGACTGCAGTTCATGCCATTAACTTTTTGCCTAGTACTACCAAAGGTCTAAAAGTGGCACAAGAGTTATGGACAGGGAAGCCACCATATTATGATCATCTTCAAGTTTTTGGGTGTGAAGCATATGTTCATATACCCAAGAATCTTAGACAAAAGCTAGACCATAAGTCAAAGAAATGCATTTTTCTTCGATATGGTCAAGAAGGACAATTTGGATATTGCTTATGGGATCCTCAAACATGGCCAGTGATCAAAAGTAGTGATGTCATTTCTAATGAATTTAAGATGCATAAATAGCCCATTAAGGACATTGAAGTGAGAAGAGTGATGTTTGAGCATACTAATCCTCTAGTTAGCATGCATAAAAATGTTGCACATAGGGATGTTCAAGAGAGTGTCCAATCTGATTAGTCTACAAATGTTCATATTCAACAACCATTGAGATGCTCTACACGTGTCTCACATCCACTTGATATATATGTTCTAGGTTTGGATTTCTTTATGCTAACAGATGTTGGTGAGCCTTCTTGCTACAAAGAGGCTATGAAGACAAAGGATCATGTCAAGTGGGAGCTTGCCATGAAGAGTGAGTTGGATTTTATTCACAAGAATGGTACTTAGGATTTAGTACCTTTGCCAAAGGATTGGAAAGATTTACCATGTAAATGGGTATATAAGCTTAAATTTACATCAGATAGTACTTCTCCAAAGTATAAAGCACTACTTGTTGCAAAGGGTTCTAAGCAACAACATAGTATTGATTTCAAGGAAATCTTCTCTCCACTGGTCAAGATGACTACCCTATGAATTTTTCTTTGATTCATTGCAATGGAGGACTTAGAGCTACTCCAAATGGATGTGGAAACTGCTATCTTGCATGGAGATCTTACATATGAGATCTATATGGAACAACTAGAGGGTTATGTAGTTCCTAGCAAGGAAATTTTGGTTTGTAAGCTGAAGAAGAGCTTATATGGACTTAAATAGTCCCCTACACAATGGTACCAAGATTTTGATGCTTTTATGAAGTCTCAAGGCTATTCTCGAACCAATGAGGATCATTGCCTCTACACAAAGAGATGCTCAGAAAGCAGTTCAATATGCTTGATACTTTATGTCGATGATATGTTGATTACTTGGAAGTCCTCTTATGACTTGTAAATTCTCAAAAAGAAGTTGAGTTAGAAATTTGATATGAAGGATTTGGGGGTTGCCAAACATATTGTTGGCATGCGCATTACTGATGATAGGAGTAAAAGATGCATATTCTTGTCTCAAAGTGAGTACATATCCAAAGTACCTCATAGGTTCAATATACAGGGTGGAAAGGAATCGAGTACACCTTTAGCCCAATTCAAAACCAAAATTCCTTATCAGTCTACTCTTGATAGTCTCATGTATGCTATGGAAGCTACGAGACCAGGCATTGCATTTGTAGTGGGAGTTGTGAGCAGATATAATCTAATCCCTGCAAGAAGCATTGGGAAGCAGTCAAAATGATTTTGAGATATCTTAGTGGCATTAAGGACAAGTTTCTATGCTTAGGTAGAGGGAAATCATCCCTTATTGGTTACAAAGATTTTGACTATCATGGTTGTGTAAACAATTGTAAATCTACATCAAGGTACATTTTTCATTTTGTTGGAGGTCATATCTCTTGGAGATCTCCTCTTCAAGATTGTGTAGTTGTTTCCACCATAGAAGCAGAGTATGTTGCAGCAAGTGAGGCATGTAAGGAAGCATTTTCGTTTTCTCATCTTGCTTGTGATATGGGTTTACCTCAGCATGTACCTCATTTGCTCAGTGATAGTCAGAGTGCCAGAATCTGATGTATCATGCAAAGACCAAGCACATTGAGGTGTGATATCACTTCATTAAAGAATCCTTGGCCACTAAGTGCATTATTCTTGAGAAGGTTCATACTCGAGATATTGTTGTAGATGCTTTGACTAAAGCTCTACCATAGGATAGCTTTTGACATTGTTTTCACTTGATGGGGGTTAGTTGATTCATGATCTTACACAGTTACTTGTATACTATGTAACATGCCCATGAAATGGGAAGTATAGCTTTTATACTTACACTTGGGTATCCTTTATCATTGATTATTTTTCTCCCATAGTCACTTTGGCCATATTGGCCTTTAGTAGGAAATTCTTACCATTACTATCCATGTGAAAGGCCAAATGGCAGACACTTTTGTATATGTTCTTTAATAAAACATATAGTTTCTTGGTCTGCCATAGACTCTAAGTTTGACCACATTCATACGACCTACTAAATTTGTCTTCGTGCTCCCCATGTACTGTGTTTTCTACGTTTCCTATAGCCTTTGTGTGGAGCACTATGTGTAGTGCTTGGAGCTCAGTTCTACTCTGAGGGTATCATCGTGGGGATCTCAAGAAGGAGAGTTTAGCGTGGTGCATCATCATCAAAATAATTCATGATTACCCTTCCAAACTACCACCTTCTCAATGATCTCTTCACCATAGTATAGATCTAATTCATGGTAGTTCTCCTCCTCATAAAGCATTTTATAGGTGTCGACCTTTGCACCAAAAAGAAATATGAGAACCAAGTTAAGGATCTACTTCAGAAAGGACTCATAAGGCCTAGGTCCTCTCCATTTGGATAACCTATTTTATTAGTTGATAAAAAGAATAAGACCTATAGGATGTGTATCGACTATCAAGTATTGAACAAACTCACCATTAAAAATTGATATCATACTCCTCGGATAGATGGTTTGCTAGATAAACTTTGTGGAACACGTGTCTTTACTAAATTGAGCTTAAATATGGATATTGTCAAATATGTATGATGCACACTGATATTCACAAGGCCACCTTTAGGACTTAGACTAGCTATTATCAATTTAAGGTGATGTCATTCATACTTACAATGCACTTGCTACATTTGCACGTATGATGAATAATATCTTCTTGATTATCAAGCTTTTGTTCTCATCTTCTTTGATGATATACTTGTTTATAGTAAGAATGAAATTGAGCTTGAAAATCATTTGGGAATAGTTTTTAATTTTTTATGTCAGAACATTCTTTATGCCAATCCTAAAAAAAATTCTTTTGTCAAACTAAACTTGAATATCATGGGTTACATGTAGACATGAAGAAAATAAGAGTAATTTTCAAATGGCATATCCTTCAAGCTGTTAATGATGTATGCTCTTTTCTTGGGTTGGCTAGTTTATAGAAATCTAGTTTAAACTTTTTCCTTTTTTTTTCAAGTGATATTAGATTAAATGAATAAAAAGCTAAACAAGAAAAATTCTTTCAAAATCAAGAAGGGAAACTGAAAAAGAATCAAGAAAAACCACACGATTAAAAAAAGCATTATGTCAAACTGAGAGGATAGGAAATTATGGGCATGTGGAGATTACAAAATTGGGGTAGCATGTAAGACTATGAGGGTAGAGAACAATCAAGAAGGAGTAACTGAGCCAAAACAAAGGGAAGATCAATCATACAATATTCATGTTGATGCAATTTGATGCTTGATATATGTCATCTGCATTATCAAAGTTTGGAGACTCCTCATCATAGGCAACCTCAAGGCAACTAGGGTAGAAATGGGAAAAAACCATGTGTTCTTTAGAGACCCTGTCATGAAATCTTCTAACCCAAAAGTATAACATAAGACTTTCTTCTTCCCAAGAACCCTAAAAAACTCTAGCAATATAGTTCTAACCATGTAGGTGTCTTTGAAATTGATTTTCAACTTATACACCACATCATATCCCCTATGTCCATACAATATTGCTTTGTCACCCACCTTTTCTTTTCACCCAGGGCATAGGCTCAAGGGCTCTCTTGAAGCTTTATGGGAAGATCTAAAGACAATTTGAGCCTTTTACCTATAGGAGCAAGTGATTAGTCAAGATATTGAGGGATTGAAAAAGTTGTTTCTATCTTCTTTGAACGTCAGAGCATTTCTTTCTCTCCAAATCATATACAAAAATATAATTCTAAAAGTGTTCCACATGAGCGTATCAGTAAATGAGTTCTCTCAAAGAAGGATTTCCTTCCAACAAAAAGGGGTTTTTCTTCCAAGGAAGCCATTGAGCATGTAGCCATTCCCAATGGAACTTGGCATGATTACAATCATTAAAAAGATGATTAATAGTTTCATCTTGTTTGTAGAAAGGGAAAAAACCTATATCTAAAGTATTTTATTAAGTTTATTGCCACACCCAATTCTCTCATGTATAAGAAGCAAGGAAAAACAGTCTTCTTATGATTAAAAGAGGAAGACCATAATACAAAGAATTTGTATTCCCATTGTAGCCAGAACAAGTTTAAGTGCCAAATTTTCTTGAGCTTGGAGACTAATATAGATCTTGGAGCCAAGGCACCCGGGGAGCCGAGATGAATTTCCAATGCTCATGCTGATTCGTAGTGATCCTTGTGTGCAAACTTTTTTTGTTGTAATTTTGAATGAGGATAAGATTCACTTTCTATGAAATCTATTTCTCATGGTGGAGATCTTCAAAGTTCCTCAGATGTAGCTTGTTGTCCATAATACCTTTGTGAAAGGGAATTCTACTTTTCATGAGCTCGTGTCCAATCTAGAAAAGATTCCTACCAAGTGGGGGATGGAATGAATTGAACCAAATATTTTGATTAGGAGAAGGTGCCCATTGATAGACACGAAAGCAAGAGCCCCTCTTGAGTTGTTTCCAAGCAAAAAAATGACATTGAAAAAGGATTGGGCCTTTTAAATGAAAATTTTTATTACTGTAACAAATTTTATTAAGATAAAATCCCATACAAGCAGGTTATGCTTTGGGTAGCTCTTCAGGATAGATTCTTTAAGTAGAACCGCCCAAAAATTAGTGGAAAACATCAACTTGTGGACCTAGTTGATAGCCATTTTTGTGCTAATTTGATCCATATCAAGAAGCCAAGGCTTGTATCAAATTTAGTGAGAAAAAAAGTACAATACTTAACTTTAGGGAGAGTTTTCCTATATTTAGTAGATTTTCGAATGAATTTAAGGAGGACAGCCTTAAGTTTACTCAGTTGAGACTTTGTGGGAATAAAACTAGATAGTTGGTAAATTATCACTAAGGCAATGTAGTGATTGTGGAGGAAGATTGTGTAGGGGATATTGGGATGAATTTGTTCCAATTTTTTAACTTTACTTTTGATTTTCTCAAGTATCCGATTCCATATTGTACTACGGGAAACATGAAAACCCATGGGCATTCCAAGCAACCTAAAGATTTATCCATCCATAATTGGTTGACATCTAGCGTTGATGATGAATTCAAGTAATGGATCCCTAAAATTTCTAACCAACTTTTTGTTGTTGATAATAATGGAGCCATTCATCCTACAAAAGGTTTCTAGAGTGTTCCAAAAGAATTCAAGATACTTAAATTCATTACAACCTAAAGCATTAGTATCATCAACATAGTTTTGGAGAATAAGATCACTTGGATCACTAGGAATAGTGATCCTATGCAGATTTTCTTGCACAAACTAATCTTGTAGGAGCCATCCCAGAGCACCAATGGTGATGGAAGATACGAGAGGGGAAAGCATGCATCCTTATCTCATAGATTTCTTAAGAAAGATAGCCTCAATCAAAGAACCATCAACAACCACCTTACTTGATGAGTTCACAAACATGCATTGGACATCATGAATATAATAGTGTCCAAAACCATAGTATTGTAAGGATTGCATAATGAAATCCCAGCTAATCCTATCATAAGCTTTGTCAAAGTCAATTTTGAAGAAGAAAAAGCTCTAAATTTTATAGCAAGCCTGATGGATACCTTCTCAGAGGGATATAATGAAATCCATAATAAATCTTCCATGTATGAAAACCTTCTCTTCAGGTCTGATCATGTTGTGCATATGTGGACTAATCCTGCTAGCTAGAGCTTTGGCAATAATTTTGTAAACTGTGTTCAAGCAAGTTATCGGCCACCAACTACTCAAAAAATGTATGTCTTCTTTCTTGAAAATAAATCTGATAATACCTTGGTTGATGAATTTGGGAAGGCCCTTACAATGAAAGAATCATGCCACATGTCACAAATCAAGGGGGTGAGTCTAGAGGTGAAGACCTTAAAGAATTCAATAGGTAGTCCATCAGGAACAAGGGTCTCTCCTTTTTTTAATGAGTGAATGGCCTCCAATATCTCATTGACCTCCAAGAGAAGGTTAACCTATTATGTAGCTCTGGGCTGATAGTCGTTTTCTTGTAGCATGCAAATTTTTGCACAGACTTGTTGGCCGAAATCTCCTTAAAAAATCTATGTATGAGATTCCTTTGGTGTTGTTCAATAGTAGGCATCCTCTTATTCCATTGAAGGTCAAGGATAATTTCCTTCGTTCTTTTCCTCCTAATCAATTGAAACATTTCTTTTGAAGGTCTCCCAAAGTTCTCTTCTAAGTATATCTTCGAGTTGTAAGGAATATTCTTTGTTTCTATTAATTTGTAGATCCTGACTCTATTTCTGTAAATGATTTCTTCTTTGATTCTATTATATTTAGTGGTCTTAAGACAAGCATTCTGAGCAACCTAAGCTTTTTGTCTCTTGTGACCTCTTATATGATTTTTTGCTTCCCTAAGCAACATCTGACACTCCTTAGCAATGTCCAACCATTTCTAGCTGGTTGGTTACTAGGCATTATATTTTTTATCAATAATTTTTGCAACTTCAGTCCATATGGACTCTAGAGTGGAACCATTTACACTTGTGTTGAGAGTTCCTAGTTTTTAGCTTTAGAATGATTGTATTATGAGATGAGATGAATCTAAAATCATTTGAGGTGATGTAATAATACTCCCAATCATTGGAAAGAAAAGAAGACCAATATAAACGGCAAAGTCTTGGAGCATGAAAGAATTCCACAATTTGATTTTCGGTCCATTGTAACCGATTGTTGGAAAACAATGTCACATCAGTCCAAAATCCATTTAGGGCAAAAACCCTAATTTTGGTACTTAGTCATTTTTGGCACAAAAATATGTAAAATTTTTATGAGCCTATCTTGTAGAGTTTGAAGAGAGCTTTCCAATGGTATATGACAGTCAGTCATCAGAGATCAGATTTGGAAGAAAAATCTAACCCTAATTTTTTGCTAATTTAGGGTTTTGACCTCATATGATAGCTCTCCGCATGAGGATCATAAAAATGTTGTCAGATCATTCATCAAGTAGTCAGAAGTGTGAAAAAGCAGGTCAAGAAGTTATTTTTAAAGTTAACTAAAAGCAACTTTAAAAATAAAGCAAACTCACTTAAAATAAAGCAAAAGCAATTTGAAAAGCGATGTGATTAAAATAAAGCGCTTTTTTGTGAGTTTTTCACATGGCGATTTAAAACCTATATAAGAGAGTCTTGGGTCACTTTGTTAGACATCCTACACCAATTGGCAACGCCAGTTTTTGGTCCCTCGTTAGAGGTGGTGCTCTAGCACACATGGGGCAGCCATGGTGCACTCTAGGAGCATGTTGAGGAGCAGCTATGGAGTTCTTCTTGGAGAAGAGTGTGCTCACACTCTTGCTTATGGAGAGGACTTGCCCATCAGCAGCTTGGTGGTGTGGATCAACCATCTACATGATGTATTTGAAGATTGTCTCTGAAGATTTGGATGTACTTCAAAGACATTGGATGGAGATTAACATAAGATTGCATCTTATGTGAAGAATTCAGGTACATATTCTCTTTATGCACACAGGTACTACTTGGAGTTTATGGAGGCAGTGGCATCCATATCAGGAGGAGTCCTATTCGGCATATCTAAAGGAGAATCAGTACATGCATGCTACATGCATTCAGATGAGGTATTAGAGAAGATGTGTTCTTATGAGTATGAGGATTTCTGACAGCAACATGTTAGCATTCTTTGCTAATTCTGTAAGTATGTGATCTTTCTCATAGAAATCTGATTTAGGGACTTTCATAGCCTAAATTAAGATTAGGCTTTTTTGAATATTAGTTTCAAATTGATCCTTCCTCTTTCTGTCACTCATATACACTCTTCTACAACCTATTAGGTCGTACATCTCATACATATTCAGATTTCTATTCCCTACATCTGAATATTCTTGTAAATTTTGTACATTCACTCATACATCTATTTCTGTTCACATAGAGTGGTTGAGAGTTTTGCACCCACATTGTAAATTGACATTTGTATATATGATAGTGTGAGTAAGCAGTGGCTTATGTAACACCTTACACATGTTGTCTAATCTTTCTCTATCTTTGTCTCATCATTTGTATGATTAAGTGTGGTATGTTCATGTTTTGTCAATATTGGAAGATTGTTGGATTTAATGTTGTAGATCCTGGAAACCTATGGAACTCTGGATGTGTGGTATTAGTTATGGGCCTACTAAATTTCTAACATTTGGTATCAGAGCATCAGGCTCTCAGATTCCCAGGTTCCGAGACTTCGAGGTTTACAACATATGGTTTTAGAGCATCTTCTAGTATTTGACATATAACATACACACTTAATCTAGATGAGTAGAGATTTGAGAATTAGACAATTTAGTCACATGTTATTTATCAGTGTGGAGTATGAAGTTGATGATCTATTAACAGCTGAATACTTTTGGAAGAGTAAAGATACTTTACAGAAGTATTACTTGAAGACCAAGACTTGATGAAGAGAAAGCTACTTCAAATTCAAGGAAAAACAATGGCTTGGAGAAGATGAAGGAATCAAATCAACATCAAATCACAGGTATTAGTTTCTACTATCATATTATCATTTGCAGGTCATATCTTAGAAGAGCAATTATGAAGAGATTTGAAGGATTGAAGGTGCTTTCAAAAACTTTCATTACTTTGAAAGTTAAAGCATTAGCTACATCAAAATTGTCAAGAACAAGGAGATTAAATGAGTTTTGATAAATCTCTTTCATGGAAAGAAAGCTCATCTAAGAAGACAAATTTGGAGATGAGATGAGTTTTGTTTTCAGCCAACCTTGTGTTTTAAGTTGGTTGGAAGATTTTTATCTAGGCATAGAATTTGATCTAGGTACACTAGAAAGGTAATTCAGCATTCAGCCAAAAGGTTGGTGAATTCAGTCATATCAGTTACATTTAAAGCAGAGTTTTCAGAGATATGAGGAGATGATAAAACATGATTCTATATTCACTTCCATTTGTATACCATGCTTGTTTTGTCTCTTACTCTTAGTACTAGAGGAAGAGAAAAATTCATTTGAAGAAGATAACAGTGCTTGCTACTTCAAGATGAAGAGAACAAAAGGTATGGAAGAGAAGATTGAAGATGTTGGCATCATCAGGTGGAAGAAAGATGCAGAAGAAGAAAGTCCAAAATTTCCAAAGGGAAAGTAAGACTTCCTTTTCTCTTATATTTTCCATATAACTTTCCTACTTTATCCTCTACATCCAAAGACAAGTCTACGAGAACATCTTCTGTGAAGAAGAAGCATGGTCATGTTTTAGTAGATTTTGACAAAGAATTACATTGAGAGAAAGAAAGGCATCTTATATGTTTTGACTCATATGTGTATGAGTTATGTTTGACTTGAAGATTTTGAGCAGGCAGCTGATATGTTCCCTCAAAGAATTCTTGGAGTGTTAATTCAGAACTACTTGGTATATGAAAAGTTGCAGAGATTCTTCTTGACCTAACTGTTGAGGTATAAGAGTATTTGTAGCAGATGTTGGAGACTTGGAGTGAGGTTTTTGTTTCGAAAAGGTACCTCATATTTTGTATATTTAGTATATTTAGAAAATTCAGATTTTATCAGGATGAAAATTCAAAAAAATCACTATTTCCAGAATTTCAGTGTTTTCAAAAAATTCAGAATTTTAAAATTTTTAGAAAAATTATGAAAATTCAGTATTTTTAGAAATTTCTATATTTTCAAAAAATTCAAAAATTTCAATATTTTGAGAAAATTCAGAAAATTCAAGAAAATTCAGATTTTTGATGAACTAGTCAGTTGAAGAATCTACTTTCTATGATTGTCTAGATTTTTGTATACATGCTTGTATTCAAAAAAAGGTGTTCCATCAAATCCTATCACTTGATTGAGAAGTGCAGTTAGCCAAAAGAAAGTCAAGCAAATACTATCACATTTCACCCGGGTAGAATATGAAAAGATGAAGTATCAACTTGCAACTTTTGGAGTTCTCAAGGTGAGATTTTGTCCACTTATGTTCCAGTAGGAATTGCAGATTCTTGGGAGGCATTTGGTTAAAGAAGAGTTTTACAAATTTATGTGAGAAGCATGGACACTTAGAGACATTCAAGTAATAAATCAAACATTCAGTCATGAAGGTTTGATGAGAGCAGATGCTACACAGGTATTTTGTTTGTGAGATCATACATCTTGAATGATCTTGAAGATCTTGAGTTTATGAGTCAATTGTCTATCCTTTGTTTGAAAAGTTCTTAGCATTGGAAGATGTAAATCAAAGATTCAGATTCTATTAGATTTGTGTGGCAGAGAAAAAGAAGAAGATACTTGTTATATTGCAGAAGATTATGGATCCTAAAATTTTGTTTCAGATACAGGTATTGGTCACTGAAGATCAAAATTATTGAAAGAAGGAAGATGTTCCAGATTTCATAAAGTCTGATATAATTTGAAGAATTCTGGATACTAGTGTTAAATCATCCAGGGGGTGATTAAACATGAAGACTTATTTTCAGCCATATGTAAAAGAATGTAGAGTCATACCTATAGGTGTATTCCTATAGGCTATATCAGGTATTCCTATATTTCCTTTGTTAGTTTCTCTTTATGTCCAAATTTGAAAGAAGAAGGAAGAAGGAGAATGTTTTGAGAAAGTTCCTGTTAGGGTGTTCTTGTTCAGGAGAAAGTTCTAGAGTTTTATTGTAGAGAAATTTGATATTTCAGAGAGGTATGTTTCAGAGTACGCACATATATGTTTATACCAGACTCTGAAGGAAGGAAATAGGTATGAAAGAGGTATGAAGGACTTACAGATAGAACAAGGATGTAGATAAGATGACATCATAGATATGAAATTTTGGTGAGACTCATGAGTTGAGTTGAGTTGAATTGAGTATTGTCAGAGATGAACCAGCTAAGTGTTCATAATACACTAAGTTGTGAGTTGTCAAGTCACAAGTCCTGGGATGGCTTTAGTTTTCTGATTTTGTTTAGTGTATCGACATGACACAGCAGAAATACGTTGAGAAACATTTCATAAGGTAAATGCAAATATCTGGATCCTAGTGTATGTTTACAGGTTTGACAAGACTTATTTCAAGAGATAGCAGATTTAGAGTCAGTTTGTGCTACATATGTTGTCAAGCAGTGATTGCTTGATGTATACACTATTGGATATCTAGTTTGCATATTTTCTCAGGTATTATGGTTCATATTTAGCAAGTTTAGTTTTTTGAAGTTTGAAGAAAGTCAAATTCAGTTTTGAAGAAGACTTTTGAAGAAAAGGTTTGAAGGTCGATTCGGGAGTACAAGTTTGAAGTTTATGACAATTTGCAAATGAATGAAGTTATATATCTAGTTGAGTTTGTACCAATATGACATTGCAGGGGGGATTTTTGCAAAACAATGTCACATCAGTTCAAAATCCATTTAGGGTAGAAACCCTAATTTTGGTACTTAGTCATTTTTGGCACAAAAATGGGTAAAATTTTTATGAGCCTATCTTGTAGAGATTGAAGAGATCTTTCTAATGGTATATGACATTCAGTCATCAGAGATCAGATTTGGAAGAAAACCCTAACCCTAATTTTCTATTGATTTAGGGTTTTGACCTCATATGATAGCTCTCAGCATGACGATCATAAAAATGTTGTTAGATCATTCATCAGGTAGTCAGAAGTGTGAAAAAGTAGGTCAAGAAGTTATTTTTAAAGTCAGTTACAAACAACTTTAAAAATAAAGCAAACTCACTTAAAATAAAGCAAAAGCAATTTGAAAAGCGATGTGATTAATTTTGTGAGTTTTTTGTAAGAGAGTCTTGGCTCACTTTGTTAGACATCCTACACCAATTGACAATGCCAGTTTTTGGTCCCTCATTAGAGGTGGTGCTCTAGCACACATGGGGCAGCCATGGCACTCTAGGAGCATGTTGAGGAGCAACTATGGAGTTCTTCTTGGAGAATAGTGTGCTCACACTCTTGCTTATGGAGAGGACTTGCCCATCAGCAGCTTGGTGGTTTGGATCAGCCATCTACATGATGTATTTGAAGATTGTCTTCTACATGAAGATTTCGGTGTACTTCAAAGACATTGGATGGAGGTTAACATAAGATTGCATCTTATGTTAAGAATTCAAGTACATATTCTCTATATGCACACAGGTACTAATTGGAGTTTATGGAGGCAGTGGCATCCATATCAAGAGGAGTCCTATTCAGAATATCTAAAGGAGAATCAGTACATGCATGCTACATGTATTCAGATGAGGTATTAGAGAAGATGTGTTCTTATGAGTATGAGGATTTCTGACAGCAACATGTTAGCATTCTTTGCTAATTCTGTAAGTATGTGATCTTTCACACACACATCTGATTTAGGGACTTCCATAGGCTAAATTAAGATTAGGGTTTGCTGAATATTAGTTTCAAACTGATCCTTCCTCTTTCTGTCACTCATATACACTCTTCTACAACCTATCAGGCCATACATCTCATACATATTCAGATTTCTATCCCTACATCTGAATATTCTTGTAAATTTTGTACATTCACTCATCCATCTATTTATGTTCACATAGAGTGGTTGAGAGTTTTGCTCCCACATTGTAAATTGGCATTTGTATATATGATAGTGTGAGTAAGCAGTGGCTTACGTAGCACTTTACACATGTTGTCTAATCTTTCTCTATCTTTTTCTCATCATTTGTATGATTAACTGTGGTATGCTCATGTTTTGTCAATATTGGAAGATTGTTGGATTCTATGTTGTAGGTCCTAGAAACCTATGGAACTATGGACCTGTGGTATTAGTTATGGGCCTACTAAATTTCTAACACCGATGCTGAGAGAGATTTGTTTGAGGCGAAGAATTCATTGTGTATGTGTCCACTCTTTTTTCTCCAACACATTAATCACTTGCTGTTTCTTTTGATATCTATCAATATGAAAAGTAATCATATTAAACACCCATGTTATAATAAGAGGGGGATAAGAACAGTATGTGATTTCCAACAATGAGCTCTACCAGAAGCAAAGTTTGAGGTATAAATCAATACAATACAAAGGTTGTAAGGTTGTCCCAGTTAAATCGCAATCCAATAATTGTTGGGTCTAAAATGTGTCTTTTAATGCAATTGGCAAGATCGCGACTAAGTCTAATACAGGTACCTCCACCTCATGCGAATGATTGGTGTTATACCAAGAGAAGTTTGGACTAAGGATGTTTTGGTTCCAAGCTAGTCTGGAACCTTACACCTTAATCTCTTGAAGACAGATGATGTGCAAAAACATAGCCCTCTCCTTAGTGTAGCACTTCCACTCACTTTATTATTGAAGAAAAAAGTTAAATAAGCATAGTAGTTATCATAAAGAAAATCTTTTGAAACACTTAAAATTGAACCTTTGCATGCACCAATTTGCAATTACCACATCTTGCACAACCTTTTGATGCATTTAGAGATGTTAGTGGCTCATGTATAGGTGCAATATTAATGCAAAATGATCATCACATTGCATTTGAGAGTAAGAAACTTGAACCTTATGAAAATAATTATATCACATATGATAAGGAACATTTAGCTATTTTGCATGAATTAAACATTTGGAAACAATATCTTATGGGTTTGGAAGTTTTAATTCAAATAGACCAATAGGCTATTAGAAATTTATTAAGTCGCCCATTGATTTTTGATACAAACATTAAATGGGCTTCCTTTATTCAAAATTTTCTACCTATGTGTCACTACCAACCAAGAAAAGCATATATGGTTGTCAATGCTCTTAGTCATTTTCCATTACCACAATCACATTTTGTTTTAATCCACAATATTTTTGCAATTACTTCTCATTCATTTCTTGATATGACTCCTATTTATGCTTCAATTTGTAATTTTCATCTCTACCTATTACCAATGAAACATGGGAACAAATTTCTAAGATTTTGTTACTTTTGTTCCTATGAATTCATCTCATAATGATATTAGTTGGACATTTGTTGATAGATTTAGTAAATATGCATATTCCCTTCCATGTAGAAAGACATTGTCTATACCTTGAGCTAATTTTTATTTTCATCATGATTTGTCCAACGTTATTTTGTCTGATCATGATGTTTTTTTTTTCTAATCATTGTTGGGTTGCATTATCAAAATTTAGGTTCAGAAATGAATTTCATTTCAACATTTCATCTAAAAAGTAATGGGTGAATTGAAGCCACAATAGCATTATTCTTGATTTATTTTGTTGTTATGCACTAAATAATCCCAATAATAAGATGAAAAACTACTACTACTTCAATTTTCTTATAATAACACAACACCTACTAGTCATGCATCTTTTGAAATTATTGATGGTAAAAAGTTTGTCATTCCCATGTCCCTCACTCAAAATGATGTTCCTATGGTTGATTCTATTGCCCAAGTTCACATTTCTCTACTTCACAAGTTGATGAATTTATTAAGAAAAGTCAAGAACATTACACTATTACGGTTAATAATAAAAGTGAAGCTAAACAATTTAATGAAAATTATTCGGTATGCTTGTGCATCATTAAACCATGATCAAAAGACATTTGACAACATCCTACTCTTAAAATTGCACCAAAATACTATGCACAATTTCACATTATTCAAAAGATTAATGAAAACTCTGTTAGATTAGACATATCATATAATTGGAACTATAAATAAATGTTTTCATATTAGCCTATCAAAGGCATTGAATGACACTCTATTGAAAGAACTTGGAGAAGCTTGTAGGAGGTAGAAAAGTGAGTTGCAAAGTGACGATGTTCCGTCTAGCCAATCGGCATAAGATTAACCCTTGAGCTTATGGAGACTCAAATAGACCTTATAGGCATGCAATAAGTGCAATAAAATGCACTATGTACTTTGGAGCATCAAGGAGAAAGAGTCGATACAAAACAGATAGGTTTGCACATGACTAACTCAAAAAACTTATTATCTTTGGATGAGACAATCAACTTCAAATGCTCATAGCAGCCAACATGATTAAAATTGGAAAAACTCCTTTTTGAGGATGATACACATAGGTTTGAGTGTATAGAATGCACAAGATCATAAGAAATAAGAAAAATATGCTTTTGGAATGAACCTCACACTTAACAGTGGTACCTCCTATTTTTTAGGAATGCATAGAGATAGACCTTGAGATAGAAAAACTAAGATTTCTCCCAATCTACTGAACTTCATGCTTTGAAAATTTATGCACATAAACTAGACACTAATAAATTTTGAATGAGTGCTCATCCATCCAATTTAAAGCTCTCTAGAAAGAGCAGTAGCCTCTGCAATCTTACTATTGTTGAAGAAGATGATTAGAAAATTGAAGAAGCAAGACAATGATGGCCACACGTGTATGTATATTGCTTCCATGTGATGTACAAGTGATTTTACATCTTTATATTAGACTCTTGAAGTGCTCCAAGACTTCTACAAGTGGATTCTGAATTCAAATGAAGGGGGGATTAGTTGTTGGAGGGAATCAATTCACTTTCCTACAATTTAGGAAAAGTGAAGATCTAGTTTGATCTACTTTTAGGTGATTTATTGATTGCAACTCAACCACCTCAAATCCCTGGAAGTCTAGCTCTCCTTTTCTCCTTTTGCATGAGTAAAGCTCTAGGCTTTTACAATGGTAAAAGATCCATAATTAAAAAAAATACAATAAATGAGCATAAGTAAAAGAACTCTCTAACATATTTTCTTTTGATGTAATAAGGCCTATTCACGAAATTTGGGAATTATTCAAGTCCCATTTATAATACCAAGTGATGGAATTAACTTATAATTTCTATGTTATATTCTTCTTACAAAGATCAATTCATGAATACATCTTCTTTTTGTTAAAATGTTTTAAGCTTTCAATAGATAAAAAATAATATTAGTTGATGAGCTTATTTAAAAAAACACCAAGGAGTATGAATAAACAAAGAAAAGCATTCAACCTTGAATTTTTTTTTATATGAAGTCTATTGTTATCCAATTCAATAATAATAGGTTAATTATTTGATATATCAATAAATGCTCATATTAAAGTAAATATCCCAAAATATGATGTTATAAAAATCAATAAATTGATTTCAATTTAATTGTATAACAAATCTATACTAATACGAATTTAGAGCTTACAATTTAATATAAACAATAAATATATTCAAATTGGGGGTCACTTGTTCGGGTGGTTGGGCCTCTCGACTCTTGAGGCGGGGACGGGGGGTTCAACCCCCATCATCACATGTAAGGGACATGTTTAACATGGAAAGTTGTATCTTGTGGGATAAGGTGGGTCCCACGGATACTATGCCCTTCCTTATACAGTTGCAAATTCAAAGTTAAATCCTGGAGGAGTAGGCCTCTACTGAACCTCCATTTAAAAAAAAAAGCAACCACATGAATTTAGATCTAATTTAACAATACTTAATAATATGCAATTTGACATACTAATAATTGTTCATTTAGGTGAATGATATGAAAATTATGTCAATACTATAGATTGTTTCATATAGTTTTATAATAAATCTATCATACTAACTTAGGGCTTTGAAAAACAATCGAATTCAGTAATTACTCAAATATATACAATTTAGGCTTTCAATAATTTTTCACTTGGTTGAACAGTCCCAAAAATATGTGGTGTTTAAAAACACCAATAAAATACATGATGTTCAAATATTTTAAAATCATTGATATCGTTTCTTAATATATTGTTCAAGTACATAATATGTTTCTCTATCACAAGGTTTCTGATTTACAATTGTATTACATGTATAAGAACGTCTGTTCTTTGAGCAAATCCATCCATAAAGCCACGGAATCATTGTTTTGGATAAAAAGTTTTCCAACTCCTCCGATGATTGCCTCCACAGCTTCGGTAGAATTACATAAGTGCCTTTCATATTCCAAATCACATGATATAATGTATCATAAAAAATAATGGTATTATTTCCATCCAAATCTGGAAAAATTTTCCAAATTGTGTCCAAGTTTTTATGATGCACAAACTTATATCCGATACGGATATCAGTTTTTTGGCATGCACTCTGACCTGCTATAATATGAAATCTTTGATGGTGTTTTGGAAAACATACTGCAAGTGTTCTTTGAGCTATCGACACTCTTTCTATGGTCCAAATCCACACTTCAAAAAGATCCATACCAAATCCAAGAAATATAATGCATCCTTGCGAATGTAATGCGCAATTCTTGTGTTCTCTTCAATAAAATTCATATGGTTTTGCAAAGATTCAAGTAATAGATCACCCCTTTCCTTGTCAATTGTCTTGAGCAAAATGCCATTCATTTCCAGTATCAATACCCTTCTTTCATCTCTTGGGAATGAAGAAAATCCTTGCTTTCTTAAAAAAGATTCATATATGTGTGAAGACCAGCAAGACATCAATGCCAAGCTTGGGTTTTCTTTGTAGTTCATATGCAAATCAGCATTTTGTTCTGCAAAATAAAATTGAAGTTAATTAGATTTATATAAAAATCAATTGTTTTACATTCTATATTACTTCATAATCACAGTAACTAAAGATATGTTTAATTAAGCCATTATCATTTCTCTCAATATTTAAAACTTATAGTAAATTAAAATTGATAATACATAAGAAAATGTAGGAAAATTGATTTGAATGCATGATTTTATATTCATGGGGATTCCAATTTCCTTTTATAGTTTTTCTTATAATCAATATAATTAAAAGTAGACTAAGCCTAGAAAAAACTTCATATATATGTGTGTGTGTGTATTTATTTGTGAAGAAAAACAATCTTTCATGAAAGAAGGAAACTAACATTAAAAAAATGGGTTATCATATGTGTGTGTGTGTGCACATATATATGCGTGTGTATATATATATATATGTATGTATGTGTATGTGTGTTTATTTGTGAAGAAAAACAATCTTTCATGAAACAAGGAAACTAACATTAAAAAAATGGGTTATCTTCAAACCAATCAAAAGATCTTGAGAAAATTTAATAATCCACCTTGCCGTCAACGTTTTTCTTTATCCTGCAAAAGAAAAATTTTATAAATATTTTTCTGTAGATATTAAAGAAAAACATAAATATTGTATGACAAATTTCTTTACCTATTAAATTAAGGTATGCCTTTTGTAACCTTTTTATGTATGCTTTTGCTGCAACTCCGCTTATGAAACGACTTTGTCGATAGCCCAATCTTGTAGCATACACTATTGCATGATTTTCTCTCATGCTTTTATTTTTGTAGCACATTTGTAATAGTTTTAGCTGCTCTTTATTTAAAAGTGGAACACCAAATGTTGAAGCTATTGTTGCTAGATCTCCCTTTTCGATTTCCTTGCAATTCAATGGAACCTCTAGCTTTGTCGATGCTATTGTTGTATGTTCCTTTTCAATTTCGTTGCAAATCAATGGAACATCTACATTTTTCTCACTATTATTATGTACTTCATAGTCATCAAAAGAAGATACTCTCAAGTTATTTGAATGATCATTTGATTCACTCAAGATATCATGTTCTAACATAGAAGATGAATTCTCCATTGCAAGTTGAAACATAGGAAATATAAGATGTTCTTTGATGATATGTGGTTGTCGGATTCGATTGAGCAAAATATCATCTCTTTGGATGAAGCTCAAAATATAGGATAGAAGATCACTTGGTACTGAACGATCATGTCTTGCTTGATAAGAGGTAATGTCGCTGCAATTTTCTATTGGGATAGAACCTTTGAAGAAACTAGCATTAATGATAAGTTGATCTGGTTTATATATTTCTTCAATGTGATCCATATAATAATCTTCTTGGCTCCTCACCATAAGAAAAGAATATCTTTTGTCATCAATATTTGAATGATTTTTTACATAATCTTTCTCTGATATGTTCCATCTTATATCTTTTTTGAACAAAAGGGCATCCAGATATTATCCAATACTCAACTTTATCAATATCATCATGAGATAAAGTTTTTAGAGGTATTCTCACACTTGGATCAATAGGCATAACAACTGCAAGAACTTCATTCTCTTTCGGAGCCAAGACAAAACCATTCATTAATGTACGCACCCAATCTCTGTTTAATTTCCGATATACATAATTCGATGGTGCTGGAAAACATCTTTTTACATCAACATTAAACACTGCATCAGAACCAAAAGCATAGTATTCTTGTTTTTGAAGTAGTAAATCCATCATTTTATTTTCTTGTGGCTGCACTATTGTATCCTCTGTTTCTTCACTCCTATTATCTAAATGTCGGATTGATACACCTTCATCGTTTTGTACAGACTTTGATGATGATCCTAAATCTTTATTTGAAGAACCTTTCAACTTTCGTTTCTTAGATCTCTCAAATACATCTGAGCTTCTCTTCAAAGATTTTGACTTTTGTGTTAATCTTTTGGCTTCTTTTATAATTTTCACTAATTCTTCTATTGATTCGATCGATTCGATCGATCCAATTGAACCTAATGATCGATCAGACTTTGAGATACTATCTTTCATATCATCCAAACACAAAGTCTCCCATGATAAGGAGAACTTATTCGCATTAATATTCTCACCATCTGGAAGCACTTTACAAGTAAAACATGGTGTGCCTTGTGCATTTACATCTTCTTTAACATGAACAATATTTCCCATATCACCATATGTAGATCCTGCATCTGTCATAAATAAATGTACATCTCCTTTGAAGTTTCCTTCATGATCATAAGTATCAGCAAACCATTTCATGTCTTCCTTGTGTGTCAAATCAAAAGATTTCTGAACCTTAATCCTATTTGAAGGAACCTTCATCCCACTTGTTTTTGATAAATTTTCCAATGAAAATACATTATCGATCACATTGCTTTGAAATTCATTTGTGTTTTCCATTGCTCCTGAAAGTAAAACAAAAAAACTTTTTTTTAATCACATCAACATAATAACAAACAATATGAATATATTAACATCAAATTTCTCATTCATAGTCATCAAATTTATAATCAATACTATTCTCTCTAATTATCATACTTTATATTTACGAAGTTCGAGCCTCTTAAGTTCGTTCCCATTGTGTTTAAATTTGGAAATATATTTGAGTTAAAAATACTATTCGCTTAGTTGAAAAAGATAAGAGACTTGATTTTAAGCTTTGAGGCTCGAACTTAAGTTCGAGCCTCTTTCTTCTTTTGCACATTAGACACAAAAATCCTAAACTTGACATGGCTGGAAAAGCTGAGGCTCATATCATGTGATCCAACAATCCTAAACTTGATATGGTTGGAAAAGCTTAAAGGCTCGAACTTAAGTTCAATCCTCTTTGTTCTTTTGCAATAAGACACAAGAAATCTAAACTTGATATGGTTGGAAAAGCTCCGAGGCTCGAACTTAAGTTCAAGCCTCTTTGTTCTTCTATTCATATCATGTGATCCAACAATCCTGAACTTGATATGGTTGGAAAAAGCTGAGAGGCTCAAACTCCTCTTTGTTCTTTTGCTCATATCATGTGACCCAACAATCCTATAACACACAACAATCATAAACTTGATATGGTTGGAAAAGCTAAGAGGCTCTAACTCCTCTTTGTTCTTTTGCTCATATCATGTGACCAAACAATCCTAAACTTGATATGGTTGGAAAAACTCCGAGGCTCGAACTTAAGTTCGAGCCTCTTTGTTCTTTTGCACATGAGACACAACAATCCTAAACTTGATATGGCTGGAAAAGCTGAGGCTCATATCATGTGACCAAACAATGATATGGTTGGAAAAGCCCAGAGGCTCGAACTTAAGTTTGAGCCTCTTTGTTCTTTTGCACATAAGACACAACAATCCTAAACTTGATATGATTGGAACAGCTGAGCGGCTCGAACTTAACTTGGTATGGCTGGAGAAGCTGACGCTCATATCATGTGATCCAACAAATCCTGAACTTGATATGGTTGGAAAAGCTCAGAGGCTCGAACTTAAGTTCGAGCCTCTTTGTTCTTTTGCACATAACACACAACAATCCTGAACTTGATATGGTTGGAAAACCTGAGAGGCTCGAACTTAACTTGGTATGGCTGGAAAAGCTGAGGCTCATATCATGTGATCCAACAATCCTGAACTTGATATGGTTGGAAAAGCTCAGAGGCTCGAACTTAAGTTCGAGCCTCTTTGTTCTTTTGCACATAATACACAACAATCCTAAACTTGATATGATTGGAAAAGCTGAGAGGCTCGAACTTAAGTTCGAGCCTCTTTGTTCTTTTGCTCATATCATGTGATCTAACAATCCTACACTTGATATGGTTGGAAAAGCTCAGAGGCTCGAACTTAAGTTCGAGCCTCTTTGTTCTTTTGCACATAAGACACAACAATCCTAAACTTGATATGATTGGAAAAGCTGAGAGGCTCGAACTTAAGTTCGAGCCTCTTCGTTCTTTTGCACATAAGACACACCAATCCTGAACTTGATATGGTTGGAAAAGCTGAGAGGCTCGAACTTAAGTTCGAGCCTCTTTGTTCTTTTGCTCATAATACACAACAATCCTAAACTTGATATGGTTGGAAAAGCTGAGAGGCTCGAACTTAAGTTCGAGCCTCTTTGCTCATATCATGTGACCAAAGAATGATATGGTTGGAAAAGCCTACACTCGATATGGTTGGAAATGCTCAGAGGCTCGAACTTAAGTTCGAGCCTCTTTGTTCTTTTGCACATAAGACACAACAATCCTACACTTGACATGGCTTCAGAACCTAAGGCGTCTCAGCTTTTCCAACCATATCATGTGATCCAACAATCCTGAACTTGATATGGTTGGAAAAGCTCAGAGGCTCGAACTTAAGTTGGAGCCTCTTTGTTCTTTTGCACATAACACACAACAATCCTGAACTTGATATGGTTGGAAAAGCTGAGAGGCTCGAACTTAAGTTCGAGCCTCTTTGTTCTTTTGCACATAACACACAACAATCCTAAACTTGATATGGCTGGAAAAGCTCAGAGGCTCGAACTTAAGTTCGAGCCTCTTTGTTCTTCTGTTAATATCATGTGATCCAACACTCTTTGTTCTTCTCTTCATATCATGTGATCCAACAATCCTCAACTTGATATGGTTGGAAAAGCTTAGAGGCTCGAACTTAAGTTCGAGCCTCTTTGTTCTTTTGCTCATAATACACAACAATCCTAAACTCGATATGGTTGGAAAAGCTTAGAGGCTCGAACTTAAGTTCGAGCCTCTTTGTTCTTTTGCTCATAAGACACAACAATCCTAAACTCGATATGATTGGAAAAGCTGAGAGGCTCTGTAGCTCAAGCGTAAGCACCACCTCCTTTACTTGTCAATCCGCGGAGACGTGAGGACCGGTATGAAGACCACGAGCAAGTGAAGGCACAAGTGCGTGAGTGAAAGCACACAAACATGCACACACATACACACACACGTGCACAAAGTAAGATCAAAGAGAGGAACAATGGAAAGCTTAGATTGCAAAAGAGTTCTCTTACAAAAGTTCTATTCTCTAACAAGCTAACCCCAAAAATGAGCTCTCTAGCTCTTTTTATAGTTTTTTGACTAGTTTTGGCCCTGTCCAGACCTAGTGTCCGGCCTAGTTAAAAATTAGGTTCCAGGGCTTATTTGAGGGCTCAAACGAAGTCTAAAAATTATGAAAATTGGTACGATGGTACTTCTAATACTCCTCAAGCTCGAGGACTCCTCGGCTTGAACAAAATGGAGTTACTAAAAACAGATAATGGTATTTACAATGGTTTCTAGTGATGAAAATCACTATTTTTGTAGGGGATTCTTCTGAAAATTTGACATACACTTCTTGGAGCTCCCTACTTGCTCCCTTTCCTCATGTGTCCACCTTTTGATGTGCTTCCATGCTTTGTCCTTGACTTTGAGCTTCAACACTCCCCCCCCTCTCGAGTCTGTCGTCCCTGACAGACCCTTGTTGGAAGGGCTGTTCTGTGTAGTGCTTTGAGAGGTGGTGTCCATCCGTTGTATGAGCTGGTTCCTTGGATTCCAGCAAGAATGTGTCGTTGTGAGCTTTCAAAACTGCAAGTTGCTCAGAAGAGGTTGTCAAGAGTGATTTGGAGCAACTACTGGCTTCAATTTGCTTCCGAGATATGGATGTTGTTTCCATGATGTCTGCTAGCTCTTTTAAAGATGATGTTGAGAGCATTCATGCCAACTACTCATAACCCACAATGAATGATGGGTAAGTGTGTTCGTGCCTGGGTTGAAAAAAGTATGTGCCTTGTGCACGGCCTTGTAATGTAGCCCTACGCATGCTTACTTGGAAAATGCATTGGAAGAAGTATGGTGCAAAAATTGCGGGTCTTGAGCTAAGTGCTCAAGGGTATGCTGACGAAGAGGTTTCCTAAACTATCATGGTTATGGTGTTTCCAGAGTAAAGATACTTACCATGGCGAAGGTTGATGGATGTTTGCCTCTTCGTGTTGTACACTCGGCCTTTGGGATGGAACCCTGTGATGAATGTCCATGTTGATTGTCCACTGATGAGATCTTTTGAGTGGTGGATCCCCTCTCCTCTTTTCAAAGCAACATTTGTCACTAACAATGTGCATTTTTGAGCTTGGGCTCATGCACGTTCACTTCCCTATATTGACACTCAGAGGAATATTGGACACGTGCCAGTTTCTAAGAGATTACCATGCTGATTGACATAGACCATTCACCAGTGCTACTGTTCCATACTGGTTCAGGAAATACTGAGAATTGAATTGCTTTATATTCCTTGGCAAGCAACATCGGGTAACTACACCAAGCTGAGTGTCACATATTCTCTTTAGCTCACCATATGCAGGAGTCTTCTCCTCCAGAACTACCTTGTGCAGATATCTCCTTGGGTGCTCTCGTACATGAAGTAGTTAAGCATCACTCAAGTTGCGGACCTTCAAGCTCTTCATTCTGCTGGCCGAGACACACTTTTATCCAAATTGATAAATGCCTAGTAATCAACAGTTCCACCTTCAACTAAGCATGACTCATTCATGTTTCATAAGCCAAACCTGGGAACAAGCTCTCTCGCTTTTTTTTTTTTTTTTTTTTTTTTTTTTTGAGGAACAGGATATCACAAAATAAGAACACAAAAGTTAGTATCAATAGAAATGTTCGACATATGTCACTGTGCTCTTGTGCATGGGATTCTCCAGTGTGTCTATGCACGGCCGTGTAATGTGGCCCTATATTAATGCATACTTTGGAAATGCATGACCTAAATGGTGCAAAAGACAGGGTTGTGCAAGGAGCACATGGTTGTTGCTCGTTCGAGGCTTTCGATGTTATTTGTGGAGGTTGATGCCGACCTTGGTGGAGGTATCCATTGAGTCTCGAACTGATGTAATCCTCCTTATTGGAGTCCATTTTAGAACATCATTTGGCACTGTAGAGGTCACTTCAGGCGTCTTTCTCTTTGGATGCTTTCTGAACTGTGGTATCCAGTGTGGTTGATGCTTTGGTTCGGTGGAGGCTACTTGCACTTTTGGCTTCCAAACCCATATCCTTTTTGCATGTCTTCCTACTAATGTTGAAGAGCTGATTTGATCTTCCTTTGGTCTCTGTACGTGGTTCTTACCCTTTTCTCTTTTTGGCTTCTTTGTTGAAACCTTTTGCATGTGGGAGAACAAAGGTTGTTGTGGGTGTAGGATCTTCTTAGGTACCCACATCTGTAATTGCCCTTGTTGAGCTGCAGCTAACTTCTTAGGCACCCAAACTTGTTGGATATCTTGTGATGGAGCTTGTCTGAGCTGCTTCCTTCGTCTTCTGGCCTGGTTAGTGTGCATGGATGGGATTTGTGGGGGTAAGGCTGGTGGTTGCTCTCCTTTGCGTACCCAGATCTGCTTCATGCCCGGAACCGCTTTTTTATCGAATGGTGTCTTTCTATTTGATGTAGCAGTTGTCGTGAACGGTTGTGTTTGCTTGTGTGGTGGGCTCACTACTGTGGCTACTTGAGTCTTTGGAGAAGAAGAAAGATCCACCCGCCTTCGAACCTGGTCTTCCACGATTGACTCCTTCTGCATCATAGAGCTTTTGACACATACAACATCTTCTTTCATATGATTAGTCTTGGAAGAACTAAGAGAGTGTGTGGTGCCATGATCTAGGAGCATGCAGTTCTCTAATTCTAATGTAATGCATTGTTCATGTACATGAACCCAAACTTGAAGAATTTGACTTCTTAGGTTTAAGTTAACTGCATGGTCATAGATCCAATCTTGACCCAAGACAAGTGGTTCTGTAAGGTTCTCATCTTGACATACTAGCGCTTTGACTTCCATTGGAACATCTTGAAGGTAGATGGGAAGTTCCACCTCGCCCAAACAAGGGGTTTCCACACCTCCCAATCCTATGAGATAAGCTTCTATGGGATTGATGTTCAACCCCAAGTCTTGGCAGTAGGAAAGTCTAACTGCACTACTTGCTGCACCTGAGTCAATCAATGCTTTCACCGTCCTTGCACCCTTCCCTTGTCCTATCTCTATGGTCACAAAGGGTCTTCGGTCAATGACCTGAGAAGTCGCAATGCCTGACTTTTGACACATATCCATGTGATATTTTGGGGCTTCTGAGTTGACATCTAGACCTAATCGCCTTAACTTATTTCGCCTAATACGCTCTCTGGCCTCTACCTGTGCTTCTTCTCTCACTCTTAACTCTTCTTCTTTTCGCTTCTTAGCAGTGTTGAGTCTCATTAGCATATCCTCGGTAAGAGGTTCTTGATATAGCTTGACTCTGCAGCCACTAATATAGTTTGGCAAGATATCTCCTTCTAGAGTGGCCAACTGAACTGCACCACTAGTGGAAATTCTATTAATGATCATGGGTCCATATCCTCTTTTTTCCAACTTACGGGCATGTTGTTTTAGTGTGTATACCAACACTAGATCTCCCTCTTTCAATCCCTTATCCTTGATGTGTGCATCAAAGTATGCCTTTTGCCTCTTCTTTGCAGCGTAGATGCCTGCTGCCGCTCGTAGCCTCGTTTCACCCAAGCGTTCGAGATCAAAGATCCTAGAGGACAATTCATGCCCATTCCACTCATACTCTTGTGCTACTTTTAAGGCAGGGATTAAGAAATCTAATGGTAGCACAGCGTTCTGTCCGAAGACCATCTGAAATGGGGTGGCGTTGAGTACCGTTTTGTAGGCAACTCGATAAGCCCAAACAGCATGATGAAGTTGTTTGTCCCAATCAGAGCGTTTATTATTCACCAGTTTTGTCAATACGTTACAGAGGATCTTATTGGTACTCTCGGCTTGTCCGTTGGCTTGTGGATGATAGGGGGCGGATTTCTTATGTATCACCAAGAATTCTTGGAGAAGATTTTCAATGACTTCATTCAAGAAGTGTGTGCCTCTATCGCTCACTAACTCTATTGGTAGCCCATATCTCGTGAACACATTCTCGAATAAGAACTTAGCCGTCGTTTGAGCATCATTCTTTGTTGTGGCTTTCACTTCTACCCACTTGGTAAGGTAATCTGTGGCTACAATAATATACTCTGCATGGGAGTTTCTAGCAGGGGGATTAATAAGACCTATGAAGTCTATGCCCCACTTCGAAAATGCACGTCCTCCCATCATTGGCCTCAAGGGCATCTCGTCTTTTCTCACTGGATATTGTGCACGTTGGCATGTGTCACATTTCTTCACATAGGTATGTGCATCCATATGAAGAGTGGGCCACCAAAGTCCTGAGAACAGAATGGTCTTAATCACTCGGTCAGGACCAAAATGTCCACCTGCAACACCACTGTGTGCACTCTCTAAGACCCTTACATAGTCTGATTCATGAACGCACAGTCTTAAGTAACCATCTTTACCTCTTCGGTATAGGTTCTCTCCTACTAAGGCATAGCCTTGAGCCTCTTGCTCCATATTTCGTCTTCTTGCTAGACTGGCCTCTTTGGGTAATCTTCCCGATCTCATAAACTCTACCAATGGAGCACTCCAATCTGGAATTAATGATACTTGATAAAGGGTCGCATGCTCCACTGGTGGTCTCTCTCTGCACATTGGACAATTCTTGATCCACTCATGTATTTCTTTGTCCATGCTAGGCCAATACACTCCTAAACGTTTCAAATTCTGCAATGTTCGTTGTTTAGAATAGTGATTTCCTAGCAATCCCTCATGAGCTTGCTGCAACCAACTACTATGTTCATCATCCTCGACACAGCAAGCTAAAACACCCTCAGTATCTTGTTTGTACATGCTTCCTGCCAATATGTGATATTTTTGTGATTTTACAATTTCTTCTTGTGATGTTTTCACATTCTTATTTGCAGGGCCGAAGGTTAGGACTGGTACCAACTTATTTGCCCATTTAGGAACAACTTCCAAATTGAACAGATAAGCATCAGGTAGTTCATCAGACACTCCTTGTGGTGACTCTCCTGAAGTAATGCGAGAAAGGTGATCTGCCCGAAGGTGGGTTCTACCTTTCCTGACAACAACTTCAAAGTCATACTCCATTAGTAAGAGGAACCATCTTACTAAGCGTCCAGTATTGCAAGGTTTATTGACCAAATATAACAAAGCTTGATGATCAGTGAAAAACTTGAACTTGTTGGCCAATAAATAGTGTCTAAACTTCTTTACAGCATATACCATGCCTAACCCTTCTCGCTCGGTTGTGGTATAATTTCTTTCGGCTGGGTTTAGTTGTCTACTAGCATATGCTATGGGCAAATCTAAATTCCCTTCACTTGTGGGTTGTGCTAGCACACATCCTATGGCATGATTGGATGCATCCACATGGACATGGAATGGCTTATTCCAATCAGGAGTGGTCAATATTGGTGCTGTGCACAAACGTTTCTTCAGTTCATTGAAAGAATTCTCGCATTCGTTGTTCCACTCAAAATTAGACAACAAGGCATAAAGGGGTCTAGCTATGATCGCGTACATGTGGATAAACCTACGGTAATATCCACAATGGCCCATAAAGGCTTGTACCTCTTTAACATTCCTTGGCCTTGGCAGCTCCGCTATGGCTCGTACCTTATCTTCATCCGTTGAGATTCCATTCTTAGAAACAATATGACCGAGGATTTTACCTTGACGCACCATAAACACACACTTTTCTGGGTTTAGACACACTCGATATTTTCTACACTTGTTGAAGATTTGTCTGAGCTCAGGGATGTGAACCCTTCTTTCTTGGGAATGAGCACATAAATCATCCACATACACTTCTAAGCTCTTTCGCAAGAACTCTTTGAAGACATGACACATGAGCCTTTGGAATGTTGCAGGTGCATTGGTGAGCCCAAATGGCATCACCCGAAATGCAAAGATTCCCCACTCTGTAGCAAAAGCTGTTTTGTGTTGATCTTCTGGGGCAATGGCTACTTGATTGTAACCTGAAAATCCATCAAGGAAGCTATAAACTTCCTTGCCTGCAACACGCTCCAATAGGTGTTCTATGATTGGAAGTGGATAACTATCTCTAATCGTAGCGGCATTAACTTTTTTAAGGTTAATACACACTCGCAACTTCCCGTTCTTCTTGGGTACCACAACAATGGGGGACACCCATTCGGTATGCTCAATCTCATAGATGAATCCAGCCTCAATCAACCTATCAATTTCTTCTTTGATTTTGGCTGCATAGGTATCATTATATGTGTAGGGCTTCTGTTTGGTGGGCTTAGCATCAGCAGTCATGGGGATAGTATGAGAGCAAATTCTTGGATCTACCCCTTTCAAGTCTCTATAGTGCCATGCAAACACATCCCTATATTCCCTTAATAGAGCTATGAGCTCCATTTCTTCTCTTGCACTTAGGTCATCTCCTATATATGTGCATCTCTCTTCGTTCTCTTCAATGGTCACTACAATCTTCTTGGTCTTTTCTTTATTATCATATGATTCTCCTATGATGGCCTCTCTCTTAGGCATTCGTACCAAAATTTTGCGGTCATCAACTTCATATTTCTTGAAGTTTTCTGGTACTTCAAACAATGATTCCTCCTTTTCTTGTTTCACTGCTTTTCTTTTCTTTTTCTTTTGACTACTCTCACTTCCATCCTTTGAGTTTACTGTTTTAATACTTGTGAGAGGTTCTTCTTCTTTCTGGGTGAACACTCCTATATCTTCTAGATAGTGCTGCTCTGAGTTAAAGCAACTATCCATCACAATAGACTCCAGATCATCGTCATTCTCTTCTTCTTCTATGACATCACTAGGGTCACATTCTTCTAGCAAGGGTTGACACATGAACACTGAGATATCATAACCCTCCTCATCACAATGAGGTGTCCACTGTTCCTCATTGACAGCAATGTCCATGGTGGCTAAGATTTCTGGCCAGCCATGAGGCTCAAACTCCTCATCTGGAAAGATCATCGGTGTGTAGGCTGGGTCTCTAACTGGTCTATCTCCTAGTGAAGTTCCTTCTTCCCTTGCCTTTAAACGTTTTTCCTCTTCCTTTGCGACTTTGCACATCCACAAATGAGTATCTTCATGCAGCCATGATGGATCAGGTGAACTTTCAGAATGCACAGAGATGGAATCTTCTTTCACTTTGTGGATAGAATTCCACTGTAGGGGTGGTACATCTCTGAAGGTGTAATCCTTCAAATTGACCTTGGTGGTAACCCCTAAGTGCTGTAAGTACAAGGAGTTAGTTCCCCAATCCTGTACTATTTGCAATTGTCGTAGGAAGGGTCTTCCTAGGATCATCTCATAGACATTATTTTTCTCAAAGTCACATATAGCAAATGTGTGCTCAAACTCTACACCACAAGTGGTTAGAGTGATCCCTTCTAACAATCCTAGAGGTCTTTCAAAATGACCATCAGCCATTTGAAGCTTCATTCTAGTTGGTCTTAATGTGGGCTTGCCCCATTGCTTCCACAAGGAGGTGGTCGCAATAGCAACACCAGCACCTGAATCTATGATTGCTTTGGTTGTGTAACCTTGGTAGGTGATGGGAAGATAAGTATTACCTTCTTCACCCTCACACATGTCCCCTATTTTGTCTAGAGGTATCTCTGGTACCCTTTGCTTGGAGCCTGCTTTTGGCATGTTGGAATCAAGTTCTGGAACCTGATCCTTCACATGATTCCAGAGCTCAGGTTTTGCTTTGAGCAGCTCTTCTACAGTGAGATGACACTGAACCTTAGTGTTCTTCACGACATCCGTGTTCCTTGGAACCACTGAGTCTTCATTTCTTACTAGTATTGTGGGAGCTCTAATCTGGAGAGATTCAGATTCCCATGGGCCTGGAAATTGAGGCAGTTCTTCTAAGGTATTAGATTCAAAATCTAACCTTTCGTCTTCTTGTTGTTCTGCTTCATCTTCGTAAATAGATGGGATGTCTTGGGGAAATTGATCATGAAGATCATCAATCTCAGGAATAGGAGGGGAATTACCCTTCTCCTTGGCCCATTTCTCTTCTTGTATTTCCCGCAAGAATTCTTGAGAGTACTGTTGAATTGAAGGAGGTATTCCTGGATCCGTGGAATTAGGAACATAAGCTCCCATTGGTGGTGAGCTTCCTCTTTCAATAACTGGTTGAGCCTGTGGAGGTAAAGAAACTTGTGGTTTGTTTACCAATTGCTCTAATCTTTCTAGTAAGCCCTGGAAATGCAAATCTGATTTGATAGAGTTTGTCTGATTGAACTTTTGACTAGTCTCAAGTATGGCTTGAGCTTGTTCTACCATTTTCATGCACATTTTCATCCGTTCAATCTCTAAATCTGCTCTGGGGTAACTCTTGTCTAGGTTTGCCGCTGTAGGCCCTTCTTGAAGTCGAGCCTGGTAGGCCTTGAACATCATGTCCAAACCTTCTGGGGTTGGATCTGCGAGAACAGACCCTGGTTGCGGTCTATTTACAATGGGTGGTGGGGTGGGATGAGGTGGAGTGGATGGAGTTTCGGCATGCGAGGGGCTTTGAGATGCAATGTCTTCTATTTTTGTTTTCGCTTCTTTTAAGCTTTCTTCTAGTTCCGATAACTTTTTATTCCACTTACGATTGGCCTTCTCTCTGGTATCCTTCCATGTTCTTGTTTTCCTCTTACTAGGCTCTCCCGATTCACTCGACTCTGATTGTTCTACTGGTTTATCCTGTTTTAAGGCTTGTGCTCTAGTGACAGCTTGTATAGGAGCCACATTGCTACTACTTGAACTTGGATCTGCCACTAAGCCTACCACATTAATGGGTGTAATCTTGGGTGCACTAGAGGGGTTTCTTGGACAATCTCTGGGGAGATGATCTTTGCCACAATCAGGACAAAAAGCCTGTATTGTGATAGCCTGTCCTTGACTCGGAGATGGTGGGTGGGGACAGTCACGAATGAAATGGTCACCATGACATCTGAAACAAGATCCTCTAGGGGCTTGTGGTCTCATTTGTCTCAACTGGGGCCTAGGGTTAGGATTTGTGTACATGACATTGGAGTATTCTGGCTCCCAATTTTGCTCCATAGGCGGTGCCTCATATTGATACGAGTAAATCTCACTATGTTCAGGTGACTCTGTGTAATAAGCATGTGGACTACCTTCATGGGAGTAGTCTAAACTATGAGCATGAGAGTCATTATCTGGTATCAATGGGGTTAGTGGCACCAAAGCTCTATTTGGATTTTCCTCTCCCACAGCATACTTGACTGGAATCACGTTGGCTGGAGCTGGTGGTTGGTTTACCAAGACAGGTTGTGGCCTATATGGTACCTGATATTGCTGTTGTGGTCTGTAATATGGCTGTTGGTATTGATTCTGATACCTACCTTGTGGGTAAGGTTGCTGATAATTTTGTCTAACAGCCTGCCTATTGTAGGGACAATCTTGAGCCGTGTGGTTTGTGTATTTTCTCTCAATAGTGCAATATGGAGCATTCCTTTCTCTAATGTTTTGGTTTTGCATTGGGCATACGTTAGCCATGTGGTCACCTCCGCAAGTATAGCACCGATTCAATGAAGTGACTCTCTGTGTTTGTTTATTTTGGACTCCCAGCTTCTTGGCAACTTGCTCAGCTATCTCTTCTATTTCTGTGGAGATCTTTGAAGTATGACTAGTAGAACTATCCGAATCTTTGTAGAGTTTGGACAATCCTAACTCCTCACCCAAGTTATCTTCTATGTCTATGCACGTCCGCACACACTCTTCTATGGATCTAGGATCTTTCAAGTATACATAGGATCTTAACTTTGTGCTCAATAAGCCATCTAAAAACAAAGCCACTTGTTTGGCTGGTGTGGGTAGCTCTGGAGCAGGGCATCTTTCTAGGTACTGTCTGAACCTTCTACCTGCTAGTCGCACTGTTTCTTGGGGTGTCTGCTTGAAACTATGGATCAGGGACGATGTGTTATGCCTGATACCACTCTTGGAAAATTCTACAATGAATTCGTCTAGCAGTTGACCTATATTGTGATAGTTGCGACTACTCAATGGTTGAAACCAAGCTAAGGCAGTGCCCTTAAGAGTCAGACCAAATGCCTCGTACTGGGTGAACAAATCCTCAACCTGTTCAGCTCTTAACACTTGTTTGAACTCAGCCACATGATCATAAGGATCTCCTGACCCGTCAAAATAATTCTTCATTGCCTTGATCACTTGAGTGGGTCTGAGGGTTCTTGGGTGCTCTCGGGTTCTAGGCAATGGAAATTCATGTTCATTTCTTTGTTGCCTATGTGCTTGATATCTCTCTCTTTCAGGTCTTTCATTTTCAAATCCTAACCTATTCCTGCCCACTGTGTGTGCAAAACTTACCTCCGGTCTCTCTCTAGTTCTTTCTCTCTGGGCTTCCTGAGCTTGGGATGACCCTACTCCTTGGAGGCCGTGGGAAACATTGGATCTTGGTGGGGGGAAAATCAATTCATTCTTCCAAGTATATGCATGTCTATCATGTTCTGTTACCAAGAAAATTTTCTCTGATGTGTTATCCAGGTAGACAACCTTTCCTAGTATCTCTGGATCCTTGAGCTCGTAGATGATGACTATGCCCAATTGGCTAGGTTGTTCTGGCTTGAATCTCCAAAAGGCTTCCTCTGTTTCTCTATTCAAAAATAGTTCTATGCTTTTGTTGTCTTGAGGGATCCAGTCTGGAGTGATCACTCGGGTCAAAACTGACTTGCCTCTAGGAGTCTGGGGTCCTTGTCCTATATTTCCTTGTTCTAGGTCTCCTATCTCATTCTCATGAATGATATTTCCAAACTCATCGGTTCTATCTGGTTGGTTGGTAACCACATACATGGTTCCTTCCTTATCAATGTATGAACCCTCTTCGAACTTGACCACCGGGTGTTCAAGTCCAAAGGATTGATCTGGATTTTTGAGTTGGACCACTGATCGCCTCAGACCATCCTCATAGATGCGAGCACCTAATGGGTTGGTCCGAATATATTCCAACTGTGTCTTATAGGGACCTTCCGGTGTTTGTAGATGGGCAGTCGCTGAGCCATCTGCAGGTTTTCCCATGCTAAAAGACATTTCTGAATCACTTGTGTCTGAACTTAGTAAAAGATGACCACTTAGTTGTTGTGCCCAAGACTTGGATGTATGGTTGACACTAGCCTCAAAAGATCTAATGCTTTGTTTATCCTTACCTAAGTGTCTACCAGATCTCAGGTTCATAAGCTTTAGTCAAGAGTCCAAAATTTCCCCTTGGTATGGTTCAAAATTCTTTGGAGTCCCCTTGGTTCCCTAGTCCCACCTGAGGGTCAACTTCAAATTATCCTATCTCAAAATCAACGCATTATTCTTGAAAAAAACAGTTGAGATCGTGTAGGATTTGAAACGAGCTTTCCAACAAGCTATAGAGCTCAAAAAATGGACTTTGGATGAGAAAGTTATGTCAAATCAGGCTCCTGGGGGTCAAAACAGGCAAACAGGACCTTTGGAGAAAGTCGCGATTTTGTGAACTTTCTGAAAATCGCGATGCTGTGAAGTCAAAAAAATCGCGATGTTGAGCACAAAATCGTGTTTTTGAAAATCGCGATTTTGAGCAGAAAATCGTGATTTGAAAATCGCGATGTTGATCACAAAATCGTGTTTCAGAGAATCGCGATGTTGATCACAAAATCGTGTTTTTGAAAATCGCGATGTTGATCACAAAATCGTGTTTCTGAAAATCGCGATGTTGATCACAAAATCGTGTTTCAGAGAATCGCAATGTTGATCACAAAATCGTGTTTCAGAGAATCGCGATGTTGATCACAAAATCGTGTTTTTGAAAATCGCGATGTTGATTACAAAATCGTGTTTCTGAAAATCGCGATGTTGATCACAAAATCGTGTTTCTGAGAATCGCGATGTTGATCACAAAATCGTGTTTCTGAAAATCGCGATGTTGATCACAAAATCGTGTTTCTGAAAATCGCGATTTTGACTCAGAGAATCGTGATTCACAAAATCGTGTTTTTGACTGAAAATCGTGTTTTCTCAGAATCGTGTTTTTGACATGAAAATCGCGATTTTGAGCAGAAAATCGTGAATTGAAAATCGCGATTTTGAGCAAAAATTCGTGTTTTCTCAAAATCGTGTTTTTGACTTGAAAATCGCGATTTTGTCCCACATAATCGTGTTTTTCTCAAAATCGTATTTTTGGCTGAAAATCGTGATTTATGAGAATCGCGATTTTGAGCAGAAAGTCGTGTTTTTCACAAAATCGTGTTTTTTTTTTTTTTTTTTTTTTTTGCTGAAAATCGTGATTGGTGAGAATCGCGATTTTGAGCAGAGAATCGTGTTTTTGAAAATCGTATTTTTCACATGAAAATCGCGATGTTGAGCACAAAATCGTGTTTTTGAAAATCGCGATTTTGAGCAAAAAATCGTGTTTTCACAGAATCGCCTTTTTCACAAAATCGTGTTTTTGCTGAAAATCGTGATTGGTGAGAATCGCGATTTTAAGCAGAGAATCGTGTTTTTTTGAGAATCGCGATTTTTTTTCAACCAACTTTTAGGCGGGAAAACTGAAAATCGTGATTTTTCAAAAAATTTTGAATTTTCACAGAATCGCGATTTTCATCACAAAATCGCGTTTTTTGGCGGGAAATTCAAATTTCTGAGCGCCGGCTATGGCGAGCTCCGTATGAGCAGAAAATCATGAAAAAAACACAGCGCTTGCTCTCCCTTGCTTCTCTTAACTCCTTCCCACACAATAATGCATGAAAAATGGTATGAAAATGGTGAAAATGCACTAAAAAACAAGAAATTTCTATGAAGAAGAAGATGGAAGAAGGTGGAGATGATGACGATGAAGAAGATGAAGAGGAAAAAAACAGAAAATGAACTGAAATGACAATTTTTTTACCTTCCAACGTCGCAAATCCACGATCTTACCATCACAACGCTCGTCCTCGAAGCTCTCTCCCCGGCAACGGCGCCAAAATTTGGTGTAGCTCAAGCGTAAGCACCACCTCCTTTACTTGTCAATCCGCGGAGACGTGAGGACCGGTATGAAGACCACGAGCAAGTGAAGGCACAAGTGCGTGAGTGAAAGCACACAAACATGCACACACATACACACACACGTGCACAAAGTAAGATCAAAGAGAGGAACAATGGAAAGCTTACCGAAAATGGTTCACTACCATGAGCATTTTCTATGCATCTGAGACCAAGGCTTGATTGAGACTCCATGCTACCTACAGACATACACCACCTTCGAATCGTCATTGGGCAGCTTCGAGTTTCATCACATCAGCTCAAGACCGAGAGGGGTCCCGCTAGAGGAGTCCCTCGAGAGGAGAGGTGGGGCCGAGTATGCCATGCAGAGCTAGAGAATGAGCACCTGGTTATCGGATGCCTAGCATACTCGGACTTACGAGTACAGTTCTAGATAGATGATTCACTCTAGTTGTGCATGA